>RQTK01000376.1:156614-203772 GCA_003991915.1 Elysia chlorotica | reverse complement strand
ATAATAACGATACACGTTCTTGCGTATGGTAAACCCAATTATATTTTTGATACTACGTTTTTCTAATAGAGGTTTTTGTTTGTCCTGTATCACAGCCAATTTATGAAAAAAAACCTCCTCGCCCCGCCCTCCCTCTAAAAAAAAAAGAAAATAAAAGCCCTCACAAATAACGGCACTACACATTGATATTTGTTACAAAATTTTAAAGGGAGAATATTACAAATGAAAGACTATTCTTTTTGTTGTCAGCAAGAAGACATACACGAGAATCAAAACCATAATGGACACTTTTAAACGTACACAAACCATGGTTGTTGTATCTCTTTCAATATGCACCCCTATTGTCTCTCTCTGTCCCTCCCTGTCTCTCTGTCTCTCTCCACCTCTCAGTCTGTGTTTGTCTCTCCCATTGTTCTTCCAATACATTTAAGAGCCTGGTAATGCATTGGAAAGTTACGACTCTCCAATCATAAAGTATTTTACGATAATTGTGGGATTGTATTTAAATAGTATACCATTTCAAAAAAGGATGGTTTGCACTAGGCTATTTGGAGACACCATCATAGTTAGCAATTCGTGTATAATGCAATACAATTGAGAGCTTAGATGTGTATGGCTTGACGAGACCTGGCCAGTTAGAATGACAGAAATACCGCTGCAGCAATGGGCGCTTGTGGAACACATACATTTTCATAGCACGCACGTCACGCGATTGACCAAGAATGCCCGCTCATAACTATTTCTAAACTCTCGTGCCACTTCAAGGACACAAAGCAAAATACAGACACATTTTTCTTTCATTTTTATATAAGGGAAAAGTGGAAGGAAACAGATTTAACTATTATGAAAATCAGTTGTGATTTCAAAATAATTGTAAGAAACCAATATTGCAAAAAAAAAAACAAAAACAACAAAAATTAAAATGACAGAAATATACATGTTCTTAATTAAAAAATTTTTTTTTTTGTTTAGTCTGAAGGCTTGAATTTGTTATATCTTTCTTTATTTCTTTAAAAAGAGATTTAGCATTCGTAAAACATTGTGTGTTATACCCAATGCCATGAATTTTTCATACTTGTAAAAATAGTGGGTCTCCTAAATGATACTTTTCTGTTTAAAACTCCACCTCAAAATCAACATTGCAAATTTATATATCATTCAGCCTATGCTTAAGAATTAATTTTTTTTTGTATTTTAGTAAACTAACAATCCCGTGAGGAAAAAAGATTTCGAAAAATTCAAGAAAATTCCAAAACAGATTTATTCGTACCAAACATTATTCATCATTGTTTGTTGAATCTCTCACGCTCTCTCTTTCCCTTTCGTTGTCCTTCCTTCTGTCTCTCACTCTCTCTCCCTCCCTCTTTCTCCCACTCTCTCTCTCCCTTCATTTCTGTCTCTGTCTCTTTCTACTTGATCTCTGACAGTGTGCTTTAGGGTCTGTTTAAGTAAATGAACCTTGAACGTATTTGAAAGTTACGCTCCACTATCATAAAGTACTTTCAGATGACTGTATGATAATATTAAAATTCATTAAAAATGTAAATTATCTAAAAACAATACTATTACTCAGACCTGGGCGTCAGATTTTAGAGTTTCTGTAATTATCGATGATCAATAACTAATTTATACAATTAATAAACTTACCCTACCGTAAGAGAAAAATTTCAAAGAGTTTTATCGATTAACAGAACATTTAGAAATTGAGGAATCATAAATATTTAAATGAAATTTTACCGTACACCCACTACATTATTTAAGCGCTTTAATTTTCTGCATAACTAGTTAGTCTTAAGAATAATGATTTTATGGACACCAAACATATTTCCCGTTTAATAAAAGAATGCTAAAATCGCGAGAAGTTTCGAGTTTTCCCGCAATTTTATTACGTTGCATAAAATTAGCAAATATTTTTTTCTTTTAAAGTTTCATTACTATAAGGCAGATAACTTACCTTTCTGATTTTTTGATTCAACCTTATATGTTTTTTGTTTTAGACTACTAATGCATATTATTAAGGTATAAGTAAACAATAAAAGCACCAAAATAGTAAAAATCATTCTATCCTGATTTATTAAATTCAAAGATTTTCAAAAGATTAAAAAAAAAATTAAATTTACATTTAAGCCGAGAAACAAAGTATTTTTCTTTTAATATAATGGTGCGTCTGAAGACCTATGTTAAATAAACCCTCTTAATGATACTTCTTCTTTCCTTCATCTCTATTTCACTACCACGCCCAACATCCTCTTTGAGATTAGAATAAGTATCCATTATTATAATCAAGAAAATGTATATAGACTGATAACACCAGGACAAGAACAGTCAACCAAAAAAGAAAACAACAAAACAAAACAAAGCAGAACAATTGTTAATGTCACCATCATAAAACACAAGAACCAAGCAACCAACAACAATAACAACAACAACAACAACAAGACAAACAAAAACAACAACAGCAACAACAACAACAGCAACAACAACAACTAGCAGCAGCAAAAACAACAACAACTAGCAACAACAACAGCAACAATAAGAACTACACATATACGACAATATTATACAAGTATATACAAATACAGAACCAGTGACAATAGCAACAACAGCTATCGATATAATAATATTTAATACATAATTAATCATTAAAAATTGAATTCACTCACCTTTTGGGCTAATTGAAATCCTTTGAATCACACTGAAAGTGAAATAGGTGTGGAGGAAAAACAATTTTCATGCCCTCGCCGCTTCCCCAATTTCTAATGATTTGGGCAATTATTCGTTTCGTGCGTCTAGTCGGAGTTAAGTTATGCAAATTGCCGGGCAGGTGGCCCGCTCGTAAGTCCGTGACATTCCAGAGTTAGAGCCCTCCGTGCGTGAGCAGCTAGCCTGGTTCCAGTCGGACCCAAACAAGTCTGGAACGATGATCTGACGGGGAGTGAGCCCGCACCTCAGCCCTCCCCTGTGTCCGACACTTGTTCTCAGGACTCAGCCCAGGCAGCCCGCAGACACTGGCCTCTCTCTAGCTAAATCTGACCTTACTGTCTATCTATCTGTCTGTCTATAAGTCTGTTTAAACACAAAGTATTGTCTATCTCTGTATCTTTCTTAATCTTTCCATCTGTGTCTCTGTCTGGCTGCCTGAATGTTGTCTGTGTGTGTCTGTGTGTGTGTGTATGTCTGACTGTCTCTCTCTGTCTCTTTTTCTGTGTGTGTGACTGTATCTTTGTTTCTTTCCTGCCTATGCTTGCCTTTTCTGCCTCTTTCTTCTCTCCCTAACTCTCTTTGTCTTCTCATGACTTCAAGGTACTTTATTCGTATTTTAGGAATAAAAGCAGATAAGAAATAGGAAAAAAGAGGGATGTAATTATGGTGCTCAGAAACAGACAACAAGAGATAGCCAAACATATGGTTGGTAAATTCTGAGAAATTCAATTAATGTAGAAAAAAAAAAAAACAAACATGTCTGCCCACATATTATTCGATGAAGTTTTTAAATCATCAACCTATATAGCGGTAAAAAATAACATATATGCGGCTGCACCGAGACAGAGTGAGAATACCAAGACTTTTAAATTTCACAGATGGGCATGGAAATGAACATTAACAAAAATCCAATTAAAAGAGCTTTGGATCTTCAGAAAACAGGTTAAATATTAAAGATTATGAAACCTCTGAATGCAACACGCACGCGACTGACTCTGCGTTAATAAGGAAACTGTAAACATTGATCAAATAAACCCTTTGGCGCCAGGACTATGCTTATCATCACATTCTCGACAAAATAAATGGAGTAATGAACATTTGATGCGAGCGTAAATATAGCAGCGCCACAAACCAAGCCGAGTTTTCCCTTTAATCCCTAGGACGGAGATGTGAAGATAAGTGATTGAACTAAAAGACATGGCAACTATTTAATCAACTTCCATGGCATGACTTTTCAACAACAAAACTTGTTCGTTATAAGTGATGCTTAACAAGAAAGCTGAGGCATATGACGTGCGCTTCATTGATTCCTCCAGTAGATAGAGTGATCTTTACAAGTGTGGCCTGCAAATGTACTAGTGGCATACTTAGTGGGGCACTGTGTTAACATGCACAGAGCGAAGAGATCACAAAACTAGTCTATATAGTCTTTGATCGACAGGTAGGGCGAAAGGAAAACACGACAAAGCATGTGGATGACATACACCCTTTGCGAGGCATCTATTTATTTGCTAACCATTCTGCCATGGGCTTCCAGACACAGCAGGGGACCCTGCAACATGTGCATATGTTTGGCATGCAACTCATCATGTGTTCGAGACACAGGAACAAAAATCATACACAACAAGGATCCTCGTTATTTCTAGTAATTCTGTCAGTAACTTATGAGACAGGAGGCTCGTTTCGATTTTCTCTTCCGAACAAGATAGATTATTATTTCATGATTACCCAAGCATCCTTTGTAGTAATATATTTTTGGCATTATCAATTGAATATCAAATCTCTTGTTGCATGATATTTTGCACTCAGTGTGTAATATAAAAAATGATAATGTACACAGAACAATTTAAAGCCTCGATGAATTATAAAAATAAGCGAAAAGAAACTGCACCCAATTAAGTTTTTTTACATTAAATTAAAACAAAAATCTTATCTTGTTTAAAGCTTATGGTTAAAAAAGATATAATAGTTAAAAAAATACCTGTTTAGTTTTACGTCTCCTGGGATTCCCAACGAATACCACACGGACACGGTAACATTCGAACCTTGGACCTCCTGCTCGTCAGTCCAGAGCGCTAACCCCTTGAGCTACCTGGTGCCGCCATACACACATCAAATAGATCTAACTTGAAGGACACTAGCGTAAAAAGCAAAAGCAAAACAACTTCACAGCGGCATTCCCTGTATAGTTTAGGTTAAACCATGATGTCACTATTCCCCTTCGGTGCCTGGTAAATGCTTAGTGTGTATCACCTTCACGAATATTGTTCCAAATAAACAATAAGGAGATTTAGATAATGTTACAGTGGACTTAGCATTGACGGCGGATATATCCGGACAAATGCCTGTGAAAAAAGGTTCAAATGATATCAATTGATCTAAAACCAATGGCAATATAACTAACGGTTTCCCTATTAGTTACAGAGTTAATGATGTCATAAAAATGTAATTTTCTCCCCTTCTTTCTTCTGTGCTTTTATTTTACACCTCTCAACTTTTAATTTGCAGGTTCATTCTTCTCTCTTTTTTACTTACCATTCGGATTGGAGCTTCAGGTTGATGAGAGATGCAAGGGTGAGAGAGGGTTCTCACCTTTTCATCGTCAGTTTTGATACAAACTTTTGTTGTTTTCAAAATATTCGTATAAAATAAACTGTAAAAATTCCTAGAACCAAAACTTCGCGACTTTGAACATGGTGTTATGACTGAAAGCGCTACTACGCTGTGTGAATACTGAGGCCAAAGTCTCCGTCAGGTCTATTATCGCTCTGCCCTGGAGAAGCAATATCTCCCCAGCAAGTAACGAGAGCCGTCGCGGACTGCCCTTAGTCTGCAGAATGAGCTCATAATGAAATAACAAACGCTGGATTAGGTTTCCTCACCTACTCGTCCAGGTTTAGCCTTGAGCAAGTGGACCCTAGACAGGCTTGAGGGACTCCTACTTTGATACTGTCGAAGATTTTTCTGTATTTATGGATGGTATACAGAGGAATCAGGTACCGGTACTATAGAAAATTCCAGCCTCCATGGAGTAAAAGAATTGAGGATAGGGATTCGCCCATTAAAACTATAAATACTAAGAAATTAACATGCACGATTTTAATTTTGTTATGTGTGATTATGTAGGTGCAAGAACTGCTTAAAATCTGTAAATGTTCACCAGTATGCTGTAGTACAGAGCTGCATTTTGCGTTCAGGGGCGTATCTGCATGCATTGTTTGAGTCTGACCTTATTTGACTAAAAGCACAAGTTTATCTTATGATTTTTCGTTTAAATCCAGTTTGCTATGTTCAATTTTAAAGGTGTGAAAAGTGTGTGTTTCATAATCATAGCAAGGATGGCATGTTGCTGACTCGTTCGGACTCATTGTATGTTTAGAAATAAAGGGCTGTAAGTACAAAGTCGAGCTAGCGTGCAGCTAAAAAGTAAGACTATTTCGAATAAAAAGGCTTATGACGAGTCAGTATTAAGCTACCTCAATGTTGTACGTACAACCTAATGCCTCCGCTATACCCAGTGATACGTATAGCTTTTCTCTCCTCACTCATTGTAACAAACTTGCCAGCTAAGTCAGCCATTAAAGGGAATTTTTACTGAAACAACAACAACTGGCAGTATTTTGTTGTTGTTGTTGTTGTTGTTGTTGTTGTTGTTGCTGTTGTTGTTGTTATTATTGTTTTTGTTTAGTCCAGTGGCCCTTGAGTTTCTGCTCATTTGTATAGTGACATTAAGAAGGCAGCTGTTCCGTGTAGCTGCGTTAATGTTGAATATTGTGTGTAGTTAAGGTCTATTCTAAAAGGAAAAAAAAACCTGTTGTCTCAGATGGAATGGAATGGGACATTGGAACAGTGTGTGTTCCACAGTTTGTGAATTATCAGAACACAGTGCGCACAATAATGTAGAACCTGGCTTCAGTCTGTCAGATAATAGTTGAAAGGAAGGCCTTGCGGTGTCAGGCGATATATGGCACATTATTTTTCTTTCCTTTGAAGAAGGTACAAAGGGTCATGTACTTTGAATGAGTTTTGGTGTATGCGTTGCTAGGCATGGATTTTTCTGGAAAGTCTTATGTAATGTTAGTAGAACTGCTTGGGTGCCTTTAATTTCAACCTCACAGTTAGGGGATGTTTCGTAGCAGGCAGAATAAAGCTCTTTAGAACTTCTTTCTGGAAAACATCAATGTATTAGAGCCAGCATTCACAGTGGCTTTAAAGGCAGACTCATCTGCGTAAATGTGAACCCAATCTCGAGGGCAGCTTTCAAGAGTTTTCTCAGATGTTCTTTTTAATTCAATTAAAATGTTTGTTTGGTAACATGTTCATGTATAACTTTAGCCTTTATTTCCGGGTGAAAAAGTGATATGTGAGGTGGTTTCATCACTCTTTCTGTTAGGGCACGTGTCTTGTGGAGAACATATTGGTGTTTCAGTCTGCTTTTTACTTTCCATTTTTCCACACGTACTTTTGTTGCATTGTTATTGGGCAATCTAAAACATCTCTCTGTGTGCTCTATATTAGACCAGTATGTCTTATAGCATTAGAGCAATGTAAAGCGCATGGAACACAATCTTACAGTGGTGGTTACGGGCTTTATAAAAATTGTGCATCATCATTTTTATTATTATTATATACTGACTAGTTTCGACTAATTATCAGTCTCCATTGTTTACAGTGCTTATTAAACATTTCTAGGTCTCTGTTTAGGTGTCTGGCATTTTGTCGAGTGTACTTGCCAGTCTACCATATGACCATGTCGGCAGCGTAAAGAACCTTCTGTGATTTAATGTTCTTAACAATGTGATAGTATGCAGCGTTCTCAATCAAGTATAACAATGGGCTCATGTCACTAATAAATCCTACTCAGAGTTTATATGTCTATTTTATTTTCAGTACAAAATTATCTTGTTTCTTTTATGTTGGACTTCATAATTCAAAGCTACTTGCACAAGTTATAGATAGATTACCAAACTAAACACAAATCATGAATCTCTCTCAAACTATTTGAAACTGATTTGCTTAAAAACAAAACGCGACGCCAATTAATTTGAACATGATCTCAACACAATCATGCAGTAAAAATTTGCGTTATCATAATTGCATTGAAACGTTTGTTTATCTGAGTAATTATATTGCTTATTAAAAACAACAACAACAAAACAGGAGATGAAGAGAATCAAATTAAGAACTGTATCCAACTAAATATCTACCTTTTATTAACTATTAGATCTTCTTTAATCAAAGTGCTTAAAACGAATACAGCTATAATTGACACTAACCTGAAATCAAAGCCGTGACTGCTATACGTTGTACATACCTATGAATACTTCGCGCATGACACACTTTGATAAGAAACTAGGAAACACATGGAAGTTTGTGAAAATAACCCACCGATTCTTATTGCGAATTAGACAAAAAAGAACAAACCCCGACTGAATCCTTGATTCGGATGATTATGAATTAACCAAGGGTATCAAAATACAGGAGTGCTTAGCTTTCACTTGATCAAATAGACACGCGTTCGCTCTATTATCTTTCACTTTTTTGTCTTGTCCTCTTTAAAATTACTTGGACAACGTGGACATTACCCGTATTGAAAACAAGTTATATCTTTAATGACTTATAGTATTACGTCCCCTAAGTTTCCCGGATAACCTAATTGAAGAAGTGGGAGCCAGCCAGGGTCCTACACAACTTGTTCATAAGCACGCCAGGAATGGAGAAGATGTGGAGAGGACGGTGACTGGTACTTATTTAAGCTTAAAATCTGACGTTCTTTATAATTATCGTCTTCTACCCATCAAAGGTCTTTGAGTTGTTATGAAACTGTAAATAACAAGTTAGAAATATGCCCAGCATGACAAGTTACTGTGGAAGAACGCAGTGTGTAGAATTTAACAACGAAACCTCTGATCCCCCCTGATACCAGCAGTTCAACACAGGAGCCTCGCGGGGATGTGCTGTGGTTCCAGATCTATTACTGTTTTCACCCTCGACTATTAAGTCATTTCCCCAATGCTAAGCTACCGAATTTTGCCGATGACTCCGCTATAGCGGGCCTTTGTCTGATTGAAAAATATTCTCAAGTCGAAATCGATTCGGTTTCTTCCTGGTACCCGGAGAAGTAGCTCATGTTAAAAAGGGAAAATATCCCCCCAAAATCCATACATTGACTTTCGAACCAAGAAATCTCCTCTAGCCTTTCTCATCATGGATGACACTTCATCAGAAGCCCGAGGTATAACTACCACCTATTTTTTTTTTTTACTGACAACCAATCAAACTGGAATTCTCACATGAACGAAAATAATGTGTGCAAAATTAACGAGAGACAAACTATTATTTGCGAACATTAAGTCTCTCATTTCAAAAATAAAAACATTTGAAGTGAAATGAAATCTCTTACCATACAAATTTCAAAGCATAATCGCATCTCTCAACATTCAATGGAATATCTCA
This sequence comes from Elysia chlorotica, assembly GCA_003991915.1. NCBI lineage: Eukaryota > Metazoa > Mollusca > Gastropoda > Plakobranchidae > Elysia > Elysia chlorotica. Next base: position 194,613 of record RQTK01000376.1, on the reverse strand, counting down.
TTTTGCAAACTTTAATGCACAATTTTAATGACATCTTTCAAAGTGCAAATGGATTACCTAAATAAAGAAATAAAATCTCTCAATATACAGTTAAAATGTAGAATATTAATTCGTGTGTTCCCTAGGTCTGTGTATCAGGCTGTACATGTGGACATAAAACATTCGCAATGTGTCACCACGCTAACTTTCTTAGTTTGGTAAATCACTACAAAAGTCCTTAAAGGAAAACTTCATGTCTAAATGTTTAAAAGTGACACCAATCTCTCTCTCTCTCTCTCTCTCTCTCTCTCTCTCTCTCTCTTTCTCTCTCTCTCTCTCTCTCTCTCTCTCTCTCTCTCTCTTTCTCTCTCTCTCTCTCTCTCTTTCTCTCTCTCTCTCTCTCTCTCTCTCTCTACCTGTCTGTATGTCTCCCTGCCTGTCTTTACATAATATATAGTTAGATCGAATTATAGATAGATAGATCACCAGTGGAGTAATAAAGAGCAATAAAACACCAATAATACTATTTGTTGCCCTTCCGAAACCTTTTCCGTCACAATATGAAGTCTCATCATTGTATTCGTGTTAATAAGATAAATCTAGTGATAAAGACGTCGTGTAACACAACTTAGTTCTATGGATCACAACAAGCCAGTTATGAATCTATAGAAAATCAAGGTGTCTTAAATGCACGTACTTTCGTCAATTATTTAACTACCTCTTTTGACTTACGTATGCTTTGTTGAAATATCGAAAAGATAACTTTGCTAAAGCGATTAAACTAAATTAATTATACTAGTTATAGACCTACTATATTATCTGCTATATTTCTACCCAATTGGCGAAGCGATTCGGCGCCGACCCACCTATAACCAACAGTTCCAATTCGGCAAAGCCCAATCACTTGTCAGTCAGTTTCACTTGTAGCCATATATTTCTATTAATGGCAATCTGTGCTTGTAGCTTATTTCTAACCACTGCTCGACACTATCCAAACCTCCAGCTTTATTTTCAACCTAGGCATGTACACGCCTAGCTGGTGGATAAAACTTCAATTCAATTTAATTCAATATTTCAATTCATAAAGCACATTCAGGAAATTGAATTCTTAAAATAATCTGTGGTCTCACGCAGTCAAACTTGATAATCCACATGGTTTACAAAAGAATAACCCTACTAAAATTGTCGCCCAATTTGAAATTAAAGACAAAGTAAATATGTGTTACCTTGTCTCATTTTTCTATCTAAAGGGAGACAGATCGAATTTGTTTGTGTATATTTATATAGCATGAATTAATTTTTTTGTTAACATGGGAGAACGTGTGCTGCATTTGGTACATGAAACCTGCCCCGACATTGCTTGTTGTTGCTATGTATTTATCCTTTAACTGACTGATCAGTTCAACTCAATCAGTTCAATTCAAACAATTTAGGAAAATCAACAAAACGGAATTTCAAGCAGATTTAAGCATAGCCAGACGAGGCACAGTAGCAATATCCTAAAGAATACTATGGACTGTCCGTCCGTCTCTCTATATCTCTGTCTGTCTGTCTATCCCTATTCCTCTCTTCATCTCGTCTACCCTGATCTGCCCTTCCTTCGTTTTGTACCTGTTCCATGGTTTGCCTGTATGGCTGATTGGTTTTGACAACAATCCCCCAACTCCACCAGACCCACGCCTATGCTGAATACCCCCACTAACTCACGTAATTCACCCTGGAAACAGCGCAGAACATTTTCCCGTGTTCTCCTCCATCGCCCAATTACCGCAGTACTCAAACCACCAATCGGTCGCCACCTAAACAAACAGCAACTGATTCGCTGGGTGAAGGAGAACAATGACTAACACCAGAGTACTAGGCCATCAGTGGGGAACTTACGATACATGGAACTGTGTGGGCGAATGTTGCAACAGAAGAAGTAACTGCCACCCCAACTATCCGCCAAACTGTACATTTTAAAGGAAAAATAATAAGACTCTCAGTACAAATACGCTTCTTTGGCACACAAATGGCACCTCTGGCAAGGGATACTAGAGTACTCTAGGACAAGAGGACAGGCATCAATCATGACCAACCACGTTATTTGCATACGTAAATCGACCTGTAATAAACCTGAATCCCAAATAGCGTACGTATAATTGGACGATTTGCTGCTGTCCAAATTGATCGTGTTTGGCTATCTGCGCTGGTGACTGGCTAAAAGTCACAGATACATTTTTTACTGAGTTCACACTGTGTTACACGTAAGGCCATTCGAGGCAGGAAAGTTACTTGATATCTAAATTGTTTCCTTTTCCTAAAAAAAACAAAACAAAATAATAATGAAATAACAAAAATGTCGTCTGTAAAACCCTGGGATTTAGATATAATTTTTTTAAGACAATATTAAACAATCTAATGCCTTAGGAATTATTATTTGGCCGGGCAGGTAAACAACAGATCTTTCTGATCACAAGTTAAAACCCTATGTATTCAATGAATTCCGTAAAGAATGAGAGAGAACAAGAACAAGAACATCATCAGCATCCTATAAATAAAGAAATAAAGAGAGAGTAAGGTAAAAGTAGTATACACACACACACACACACACACATATATATATATATGTATATATATATATATATATCTGACCTCAGAACAAACAAGCTTTTGTTTTTGCAAGACTCTACGTATATTTTTTATTTTAACTAGCTTTAAAGCTCAAGGGAAATAATGCATATGGGTGGGGGAAAAGAATATGTTGGTTATTTCCCTTATTACATTATTTTATTCATTCTTTCATTTAAAGAAACTACACAATAACAACAACATACGCACACACACATACACACACACACACACACACAATTTGTGTATCTTTTTGCTTCTAATTGTTTCCCTTAAGTATCACCACTGGATCATGTACATTTTTCTAACCAGAGAAGATGCCAAAATGTACCCATCCTGTCTTCGGGTTCGATAACAGTTAAAATTATTTGCATATTTTTTTTAACTTTCATGTTTGTCCTTTCTACCAGTCAATGTTTTTTAATCATATTTTCTATTAAAATTAAATTTCTTTTTCTGTCAGTATTGATATAAATTTTATTCTAATCATACTAAAAATGTAAAGGAATAACTGCTAAATGTCACAAAACGATATAAAAATCAGATTAGGAGTTTAAAATAAGGACCATTTTGACTGGGCAAATGCTTAAACGCTACTCTTGAAACACAGAAGTTGTGTTTACTTTATCAAAATTATTGCATAAGACTGCTTCTACTATTACTATTACTCTAGAAGTATATTTATACTACTCTTCGAGGTTCACTGCTATTACTACTCTACCCCTGGCTGCCCCTTCTAATTTACTACTCTACAACTACTACTACTACTACTACTACTACTACTACTACTACTACTACTACTACTACTACTACTACTACTACTACTACTACTACTACTACTACTACTACTACTACTACTACTACTACTACTACTACTACTTCTGGGAGGCGCGGTGGTCATGGGGTAGAACATTGGCTACCACGCAAACGGTCCAGGTTTGAAACCTTGCGAGTTTGAGCTTAGCTCCCTACTGGTTGGGTCGGTGTCAGTTTAATGTGACCGGCTAAGACAGCAGTCATGGTATCTCCGCCCTGTTACTACTATTACTACTACTACGACTGCAACTTAATGACTGTAATCCTTTCATATTCAGCTCTATTGTTTTCAATTAAAATGTTAAGTAAATTTCAAATAATGAAGATTGTGGGTGTGAGATCTGCGCCTTACAATTTATTTGTTTCCGTTATTTTTTAGTTCAGATGAAACGCATAGTTCTAAGGGAGAACAGCCTCAGATGCAGTGAACAGACCTTTATAATGGTTATTACTTCCCATGGTAATTTTTGCTTTATTAAAACTCTACTCCGTTAAATTATCTTTGTTGTGATAAAAAAATATGAAAAAAATATATGCCATATCTGTCTTATTGGGAACATGATAAAACAAAACTTATAATGAAAATGAAATAAAACAATCTGTACATCTGCTGTCAATATTATATACAGTATTTTAAAAGAATCAGCTGGCCAAACATTTTACTTAGTAGGATTGCTCAATAAAACAGTTTCTGTCCTTATTCAGACATAAACGGATAGAACATTTCGAATACTTAAAATAGGAGTTCTGTTTGCAAGCTGGACATCTTAACCATTGCCTTGTCTTGTACTCAGCCCAGTATTTCATGCAATCAAATCGGACATCACTGACTAGCTGGACTCTGCAGGCTGTTTTGTTGGGCGAAGTCGCTGTGAATCGTCTAGAGAATGACGACCAGGCTCTCTCTCTCTACACAGTTCAAGGCATCAGCTACATAGTGGAGGAAATCTGAGAGCTTTGGTGGATTAATTTTCTCCAGCATCTAGTCCTGGCTTGATCGCGCGTCTGTCTTCGCCGTCTCGGTGAAAAGCCAATGGGTACATTGAGTATCTGCTACTGGTGGGCATCGTAATCGACCTGACCAGTGTGCCGGCGTATGGTGGACTTTTTTGAGATCCATTCTCGGGTAAATTCCGATGAATATCTCACATTCTTTTGCATCAGTTTTTTTTATCTCAAAGCCATTCTTTTTCATTGCATACACTCTAGCTCAGTCGTCCAGCATGTTATCTGAGACCATTTACTTGAAAAATCCGTACGGTGTGTCCATTTCATTTGGTGCCGCATCAATGCGACCATAAAAAGTCACATCAGAGGGGCAAACAGCAGACGAGCTCACATAAGTTGGTCAAGTATTTGTGACAGTATCTAATCCTCCTCATCCACTGCTGCCCTTTCTTTTTCGGCACAAATGTTGTTCCTTACATCATCGTTACAGTGACTGTATTCTTGATCCCGCCGACGCTTTTTGTCTTGTTTCTTGGCGACCTTTTTTCTCTGTTTGCAAGTACTGGTGGACGGTTCATCATGATCACTTTCACTTTTATCTGAACTATCACTAGGGGCGTATTCCTCTCCAGAGTTGTCAAAACTTTCACAAGAACCTTCACGTTATAGAAGGCTGGCGATGCATCATCGTTATTGCTCTCCATATCTGCTACAAGAGGAATGAAGAACAAAGTATGTTGGTATTTTCCACTAAAAGCAACAACTAGCATGATTTTCTTTTGTATTATTTTTATCATAAATGCAAACAAAGATAATTATAACGTTTTTGAAAAGATTTAGTTTTTTTTAAGGATTTTTAATAACCACCATAACATGACCACAATCATTAAACATCCCTAAAAAGTGGACAAGTGGTATTTAATGATCATGTCTTTTATTTCCATTATTAATATATTAATTTTTCCATTGTAGAAAGTCACAAAAATATACTTAAAATCTAAATGAAATTATGTTCATGCTGCAAAATTTCCAAAATGACATATCTGTCACCAAGGCAGGCTTGCATTGCACAATACTTTGGTGTAAATTAATATTCTAAGGATTAAAAATTATGATTACGTAGTAAGAAATGTATCAAATTGATAAAATCATTACACATTTGAATAAAACCTTTCTTTTAATCGGATGAACGTTGATGCAAATTTGTCCCTGTTTGGATGACTTTTATGCAGAAATAAGACCAGGCTAATCGCAATAAAAAAAAGTTGTTAAAACTGCCCACGATCCTGTTCTTTTTTTTAGGTAGAAGAAAACTAACATCTAAGGAGAACAACAAAGTTAAGATAGTGACACTGATTGTTTATCTTAAAAAAATATCATATGACAGATATGTCACACTGGGCAATAAAGGGTTTGGTTTATTTTGTCATTTAAAGACCATAAATAATTAAACGTTCAAAAACATGAAAAAAAAAGAAAATATATAAAAGCAAAAGAAAACAAAAACATACGTAAAATAACCTAAACAAGGCATCAAAACAAAACAAGACAAAAATAACAAAATAGAAAGAAATATAGGATACGCATAGGTACATTTTGTTCACTAACTATCGAATATTGCAGAACTCTATACTTTCTAAAGTTTCACCCAATAACAAATTTATCCAAAACTTGGTGGAATTTATTAAATAATGAAAAACGTCGTGAACACTAAAACCTCTTTACGTTATAGTTCCAAACCATAGATATATCTATGTTTCAAACAGAATGAAATTGCGTGTTGTGTTGAAGTAGTGCAAAAGTCCAGAAATAATTTTTAAAAAGTAAAGATGACAATATGTACTTTTTACCTGCGATGTTTATTTTTCTAAGTTTTGGGACTTTTTGACCCCCCCCCCCCTTATGTTTTTAAGATACACAATTATACATAGGTATACATAGATCTTCACGGTACACCAATGTAGTGTTACTGGAACGATGTGACCGTACTTTTGTTTTCCTTCCCCTGTGCATGCAACTGTCGGAAATTAATTCCATCGCATTCTAGAGACAAAAATATAAAAGCTGCATTGATTTCTTTCTCGTATCTAGAGCCTCGAATACATAATCTAAACCAACAGGGAACTAACTTCCGCCTCAACTGCTGTGATTCTATTACGTCATTCTTCATCTTCCTGTGTACGTAACATTCTGAGAAGGCAATCGGAAATAGAGCTAAAGCTCCGCCTATTTTTACTCTCTTGTCATTTATAGCGCAGGCTTGAGTAAAGAGGATTAGCCTGGGAGACGAACGAATCTGAACGGGTCGATAGCTTCTACTAGTTTTAGACCTAGTTCGAGAATAAACCATAGAGAAGTTTGTGTAATTTTTGTGTTTTATTGATTTTACTTAACTCGTACACTACACTTTTTTCTAGTAAGCTTTACATTACTCTCCTTTATCGCCTTTCATTTCGAGGAAAGGATGCTTGAGTCTTCAACATAACCGGCTTTGATGATTAAATACTAAAAGTGGCTAACATTGTACAGTTATTTCCCAAACCATTTAGAAACATTTCTAAGCGTAATATATTCCATCATTTAATACAAATCAAGAGCCTTGTACCTTGTACCTAGACATTATCCTCCAAAAAGTTTTTATTTTTCGCTTTCCGCGAACTTTTCCTGATGGCATCTCTCCGTCTTATTCTTGTTTCCTTGAGATTAATGCTTCCTGACTACCATTATCTTGTCCTGTTGCCCTTATATTATATTTGATTCTTGCTGGAGGTCCTTCATGTCTCTATCGTTTCATCATCTCAAACAATGTAATTTATCTTTCCTTTTTATTTGCTGTCGTGCCCTTTACTCATTAAAGAATAATAATAATAATAATAATAATAATAATAATAATAATAATAATAATAATAATAATAATAATAATAATAATAATAATAATAATTAAATATATAAATATTATTACTATTTTTCCATTGTTTAAATTTTAATTAAAAAATTTTTTTACAGTTTCTTGAAAATGTTTCTGTATATTGTTCATGTCGACATAGGCAGATATAGAAACCAATTGGTATTACTCAATATGTCGATCGATTTCCTAGCATTATTATTTTTAACTTAAAAAAATTATCTCTCCGTGTGATTTTTCTAGATATTTTTTGTTCATCACTCTCCGTTTCTTCTCCAAAAGGATCTTAATGGTAATGAAAGTTTGTCATCTACGACGTATTTTGCTCGCTGGAGTTTCCTTCTATTCTTAAATCTATTAATTCATTTGTCAAACTAAGGTCTCCATTAGGGTAACATCATCTGCAAAGTGATAGATTGGTTACAATTTATCGACTAAAATAATGTTTTATCCGCAATCTCTTAATCTCTTTTTTTTAAACTCTTGGTGTTTTTAGCACTAAACGAGTGGTAATACAAAGATGAAGTGCATAATATTTATATAGGCATATTGTCCATCACGTTTTCAAGTTTCTCTGAAGAACTCTCGACAGGAACGAACAAACAGGATCTCCCCTTCCGTAAAAGCTTTCTTTGAGACCTATACCATTTCGCCGTAAATTAACTCATACACCTTTTAAACAACTCGGAGTTTCGTTTTCGGATGCCCACGAAAGCCAATCAATATTTTGTAACTACTTTGTGAGAATGATAGTCGTATATTTGATTGGATCTCAGAAGCATTACACAATTCGTACCACAAATAAACAACAACAAAAAACAACCACCAACAACTGACGTATTATTCAGTTGGTTAGATTGGTGTCTGCATAGTGTGACTTGCTAAAAAGGTAAAGGTAACTCAAACTTATGTTGGCGGTCTAAAACTCCACATGCCGCCCTCCTGTCAGTGTCTATAGAGAATTCTGCTAGCAATTGCACTTGAGGATATCCGCGAACACAATTGTTTCAGAAAGTTCAAAGTTCTAAATCTCCCTCCACCTCTATCACCATATCTCTCTCTGTCTCTCCGTGTGTCTGCGTCTCTGTCTCTGCCTCTCAGTCCATAAATCTTTCCCCGACTCTGTTGCTCTCTGTCTGTCTGTCTGTCTGTCTTGTCTGTCTGTCTGTCTGTCTGTCTGTCTGTCTGTCTGTCTGTCTGTCTCTCTCTCTCTGGATCTTTGTCTTTCTGTCTAGATTTGTCTATGTCTCTCTCTCCCTCCCTCTCTCGTTTCTCTTCGTCTGTCTGTCTTTCTCTCTATTCACCTTCGTATCCCCCTCTCTTTCTCTCTCCCGTCTGTCTGTATGCCTTTCTCTCCGTCCTTTTTACCCATGTTCATTTCTCTTACATCTTTTTAAAATCTTTCAATAGTCTTAAACAATCTTCACCGAATAAACCTGTACTAGTAGCAGTATCGTATAGTCACACCTCCACATTTAGTATGTCAATCCAAGATGTTAGCTTGCCATCGGCAGCCTGAACTGTATCATGTCCGCCATTAAGTTTTGTTATACGGCAATGAAGGATGAGAATACCGGTTGTCTCAGGACTTCCATTACATCAAGTACACATGGAGTTGCCATCAATGCAGATTTTTCGTCCACGTCTGGTTCGCAATCTGTTTGTTGTAACCCAGTGATTTCTTTTTTGGTTCTTAAAGCTAGAACACTAAAAGAAATCCTATACTGACACGTTGGGATTCGAGCCGCAGGTCTCCTGGACATCAGTTGAAAGCATTAATCGACTGAGTTACTCGCCCTTCCCATAGATCTAGCATGACACTAATGAATTATATAGGCCTTGATTAAAACTGTGATAACACAATGAACACATGGTGAAAAAATTGGAACCCTTTCAAAGACCTCAGGAAGCAGGTGATTTCTAGGTGTGAGTTTGATGTAAGATGTAAGAATATGCTGACCTGATTCCAGTGAAAATTCAACAGTTTTTTTCAAATTCTCCAACATGTTTGTTCCATTTACGCATATTTAGGTTACATGAAAGTTTGCCATACATCGCAGTAATGAAGATTGAATTAAAGCCATTCTTGATTGGGTGTTCAGAATACTGCATGCTATTAGCAGAATCAGATCACACCAATGCTAAGCATATCAAAGACAATGTGAATGATGAGTTAATTTTGTAATGCAGTTGTAATGACTCATTGCTTTTTTCCCAATTCATTGGCACAAGATCTAACCATTGTTAGATTCCGTGATTTACTTTATAGGCCGTCGATTTGCACCTTTTGGTTTGCTCTACTTTGTGATATTTTTGGGAACCCCAATATATAATTATGCTTAAATTCATAAATTATATGGTACCTAAGGCGAACACAATATTAACACATGTAGATTTGTGGCTTTAAAATAAAATGCTCTCCTTTTGAGAGACATAGCCAAGGCATCCGAAAATAGATGGCCAAGTCACCGAATGGAATGAAGTGAAAGTGAAAAGACTTTTGCATGGCAAGAATAAAAGGGATTTATTTCTATCTTAAGCATAGAATGACGAAGAGTAGATTTTCAGCCCAGATGACCAGTCTACACTGACACGATGTTTAAATCTTCCAGATACAAACCCATTAGTCTTAAAATAATATTACTATGGCTTTCTATCGACATCAGGTTTTAGATTTAAAACTAGATGTGCTAACACAGGAAGCGTAGAGGTCGATCGGTACAATATGTATACGCATTGGTAGTAGAATGCCACTTAGCGGCAATGTGGTTTAGTGCTAGCACATGGTACGCCGACAGATATAATGTCAGTCTTTTTTACACTTAAAGCTTATTAAAATAGGCTGAAAACTTCTCTAAACTTAAGTTCTAACATATTTCTACAAAAAAAAAAACACTTTGTAATGAAGTTACAACTTGTAAAACAGTCGTCATGTTAGTGTATCAGTGGTGGATACAGGAAAAAAGAATCCCCACAGTGCAAAGGATTCGAATACAATAATAACTGCCACTGTTTAAATGTAATGCCATTTTATAAAGAGTAATTCTTTTTAGTTTGGAGTCATGGGTTTTGTTTAACATTTATATTACGCTTTGAGGCTTTTAGAAAACATACTTAGTGCATTTTTTTTTACCTATTTCCTATTTTTTTGAGCTGTCTATATGATGTCTTGCATTCCTCTACTTAAATAGTTAGAAAAGCTGTTTTTTTTTTTAAAATAAGCGAATACACCCATAACTATAGGCCGTGAATTCTACTAAAGTAATGCAGCGCCGCTAAGACACACTGCTTCGTCTGAACAATATTGACTGCTAGGGACGGACCAGAGGGGGTGTCGTGAGCAGAAAAAAAAACAGGACGAGAACACAGTTCATAGTGACTCTCGATCTACTCTTATCGTAATGTGAAATACGTCCTTATCTTCCCACGATTTCGGATAGCTAAAATCTTCAAATGCTTTTTGTTTTATGTTGCTAGCAAACAGTAACATAATTGAAATCGCATATTTTTCTAAACGGGAGGCGAAGTATCTCGGTAATGGAGCGGAAGCTTCACATGAAGTTGTACGCGTTTTACTATTGGTCGGTCCTCTTTGGTGACAGTACTTTTTAGAAACTTACCAACCAACTAACAAACGAGTAAAGGCGCCAGTGTTCACAGCGACCGATGTCCCGTAATTAGATTGGGCGAGTCCAAATCGCGGCCTCACGTGGCAGACAGACCCGCTCTCACCTTGTCTGACATGAGCCACCTCTGAGGTTTATCTCATTATTGGGGTTTTCCTTGATTTTTAAATATGAATCTGTATCTGATGTGGGAGTTGGAGAAACAACATTATCATTACTCTTTATTTTATTTATCCTTATTGATCATTCTATAGCCGAAAAGTAGAAAAATAGCTATAAAATAGAATTTGAAATGTAAAATATTTTGCCCATACTAAGAATGATTAGGTAGTTTCAGGTGTATAAAAATGTATAGAGTTCATACGTTGATCTTTGTGCTAACTGAAACTATTCTCATTTTCTATTCTTCACTTGTCACCATTGGAGACTAAATAATGGCATTAAACACATTTATTTTTACATCTCTGTAAAATAACCTTTTAAAACATTTGGCCTACCAGTATTTAAAATTTATATTTTTGGCCTGATTTTTAACGTTCAATAGGGGTTAAAAAGCAAGAACGCCCATCTTTCGCACTGCGGAGTTTTTCTTATGCCTGGTTACCATGGATATTATTACGCTCTAAAATCGACCTGTGCAGCTTTGATCAATTAAATTATGATATTAACACAATTTTCCTTGAAGTAAAAACGCACTGGGTGGTAAAGTTTCTGTGGGCACACACATCAGAAACATTTCCTTAACCTGACCCTGTTTCACTAAATTAATTAAATCATACTCCTTTCAATTTTTATGGCGATGTCTAAATTACAAAATATGGTAATAATGTAGGTGATTTCTGGGTCACAATCCTTATCAATTACCTGAAAACAAGGTAAATCTATAAGGCATGTACGTTTGTGGTTTCTTATGAAAAAATACCAATATTTTAATCTATTGCATGGTGCCAACAAAAAAATGGAAAAAGAACATGAACAATAAGGGAAAAGGTATCTTACCTAAAAAAATCAAAATATTTTAAGGTTAAAAACAGAAAAAAATCGCCCGGACGGCATGTTGAAAAATACTACGCTGTTCAAAGCTGACTAAAAATTCACTATTCCGCCAAAATGACACGTTTTTCCAAACAAAGCAAAAGTAATAAAAGAGCGAATGAAAACAGATTTAGGATTCCAAAAATAGAGGGCCAAACCATTGAATTGATCTAGGTGAACACATCTTTACATGACAAGTGCAGGTGGCAGTGATCTTTGTGTTTTTGAAGTTTTATCATACTAAGGACATAATTATACTTTAGGATCATTTTCCCCAGCCCACTCAGCCTACACGGCAACGATGTAAACTTGCCCGATAGTTTAATAATAAAGCTCTATCTGGTTTTTTTTGTGTGTTCAATTCTGTCACCATGCCTTCTATTTTTGGTAGCCTTAGTACAGGATCATAAATAGTAGACTTATTAGTGCATTGATGTTCCCACTTCGCTACTTACAATAAAGTTACAGCCCGCCCTCTCTCGGATTTTTCTTATTTTCACTATCTTTTTTTCCGACAAATATAATGCTATCCTGAAAGGCTTCCTTATAATTAATCTCTCAAAATGCATCCATCATCATCTGATCGATATAAGTAGATGAGCTTTTCTGTTTTCGTGTATCCACAGCAGCAGTATAATTATTACTGTCTAACAGGGGCTAACACTAGAGCCCCCTAGCGGGCTTCTGTCACCTGCCATAAACACGTGACCCTCTCCCGAGGTGTCGCCTTATGTGGGGCTCAATCACCCACTCGCTATCACTACGGATGTCTTCCATCTCAGTCATGCGCATCAAAACAATCTCAGTGCACGCAGAGCCTGCCAGTGAAGATGTGTTGGCTCTGTGCCCAGCAAAGCGATAGGTGCCTCTCAGTCATTAATCGAAATCTACCAACGATAAATGCTCTCGTTATATGCCTAATTATCCTTATACAACTTTTTACACGTTGCTTTTGAATGTTAGTTTATGTTTAAATAAGTTTTTTTTTCATTAAACACAATCATATAGACTGTCTGAATCACAATATGAAAACACGACATACATTTCAACAATCAATTACGACGTAGAGGTACTTAAAATATATAGTTGGACAAAGAAATAAAAAAGGGTGATTAAAACTAGGAAAGATTTCTTCTTTATCGCTTCCTTTTAATACAAAAATGAAACACTAATAACAAGAAACAGTTTTCAAACCTGTGCTTTGATGGATAAGGTGAGGGGCAGTACGCACACGCCAACATGCTTCTCTGTTTTTACCTTATTTCAGAGTTTACGACACCCTTGCTGACTCTCTTGACCTAAAATGAACTTGGTGACTGTATTTGTATAGCTAGGTTTGATTTTTTTTCGTCAACTTACATTCAGCTGTCCGTTATATCAGAGCATCCAGTCCACGTTACAAACAAAACAGCATGCATGTCTAAGCACAGGTTGTGTAACGTCTTTTTATGCGAGGTATCATCATGTATATTACATGTAGCTTTTTTGCTCATTCTGGGTAGTTGCACTTGAGTTGGTTTATCTCCAAAGTCAGCACTATATAGGCTATATTGTGGACGGACCCCAAGACTAACGTCTGACAATTTTATGCAAACTTGAAAAATCAAATAACTTTGTTTTGTCTAAAGAAATAATAGAAAATAAAAAGCTTACATAGAGCAGTTTATATACAGATTTAAAAACTTCTAAAAGATTGTTGTAGAGACCGTTTGAAACTTGGATTTATCTACATTCACATTAGATTTATTACTCGGAAGTAAATTGAAAACAATTAAGAATAATGTGACTGAAAGTGTAGTTTTACGGAGTTAAATGAAGTAATGATGAAAATCAGTTATAATTTAGAATGATTGTAAACTTCATAAACCAATAATTATTAAGATTTGAGAACATAAAACAAAACAAAAAAAAATTAAATGAGCAAATAGACAATACCCATTTCCTCTCTGTTACCACACAGCAACCTTTTGTAACGAACGACATGGATTTAAACAAGGCAGTCAATCTCATCATTTTATGCTCTTTTGACGTTGGTCAGAGCCCCAAACAAAACAGTCTCTCTCAGCATTTTATGCTCTTTTGACGTTGGTCAGAGCCCCAAACAATACAGCAATACAGTGTATTTTAGAATTTTATGCTATATTAGCTTTGGTCAGAGCCCCAAACAAGGCAGTCTATATCAGCATTTTGTGCTCTTTTAGCGCTGGTCAGAGCCTCAAACAAGGCAGTGTATCTCAGCATTTTGTGCTCTTTTAGCGCTGGTCAGAGCCCCAAACAAGGCAGTGTATCTCAGCATCGTATGCTCTTTTGGCACTGGTCAGAGCCCCAAAGCGAACACTCTGAGCAATTGAAATCTGATGAACATTAAAAGCACTGATTGTCTGGATCAGGCTCTAAGGTTGAACATTTGAATCATAAGTTTCGTAATTAAAGACCTAGAGTGAATATCTAGGAGAATGGTGAACTACTTTGGTGTAGCCACCAGTATTACCATAAGTAATAACTTTTACGGAAAGGTCTAAGCAAAAAATCAGGAACATATAAACATTTCTTAGTTTCTTTCATCGCCCACGTCTTTATAATACCTTCCTATGTTATTTTTTTCTTTACCTCCTCCATCATTCCTCTAGTCTTTTTTGTCAGTCCATCTACCTTTTTCTAATTAAAAAAAAGATATTCATCTGACCGTCTCCCCTCTTATGTCTCTCTCATTTTCTTCCTCCTTCTCTACCTCCCCCTCTCTCTTCTGTTGAAATTGTGATATCTGCAAACTTTATCCTAATCCGAACTCCATTTCTATAATCTGTTCTTTTTAAATTGAAATTATTAGATTTATTACTCGGAAGTAAATTAAAAACAATTCGAAATAATGTGACTGAAAGTGAAATTTTACGAAGTTGAATGAAGTAATGATGAAAAACAATTATAATTTAGAATGAGTGTTAACTTCATACAACCAATAATTATTTAGATTAAATTTTGAGAACATAAAACAAAACAAAACAAAAATTAAGTGAGCAAATAGACAATACCCATTTCCTCTCTGTGACCACACAGCAACCCGTTGTAACGAATGACATGGATTTAAACAAGACAGTCTATCTCAGCATTTTATGCTCTTTTGGCGTTGGTCAGAGCCCCAAACAAAACAGTCTCTCTCAGCATTTTATGCTATTTTGGCGTTGGTCAGAACCCCAAAGCGAACACTCTGAGCAATTGAAATCTGAAGGCCACAAATGAACATTATAAGCACTGATTGTCTGGATCAGGCTCTAAGGCTGAACATTTTAATCATCAGTTCCGTGGACAATTATAGCCCTAGATTGAATATCTAGGAGAATTATGAACTAGTTTGGTGTGGCCACCAGTATTACCAAAAGTAATAGCTTGCACGAAAAGTTCTAAGCAAAAAATCCGGAAATTATAAACATTTCTTGGTTTCTCTTTTCACCCACGTCTTTATAATACCCTTCTATATTATCTTTTTTCCTTTACCTCCGCCACCATCGCTCTAGTCTTTTCTGTCACTTCATCTACCTTTTCCTAAAAAAAAATTATTCATCTCACCGTCTCCCCTCTTATGTCTTTCTCATTTTCTTTCTCCTTCTCTTCCTCCCCTGTCTCTTCCGTTGTAATTGTGACATCTGCAAACTTTATTCTAATCCGAATTTTTATTTCTATAATCCGTGCTTTTTAAATTGAAATGCCAAAAAACCTTCAACAACAATAAAAACAACAATAAAAAAGCAACAACAACTAACAAACTCAAAACAACCACATTTATCCACAATGGCAACAGTCTGCACTTAGGCTTTCAGTTTATTTAAGTAAAGGTAAGATGCCGTTTTGCGAAGAAAAAAAGGCAGTATAACTTCATGTACTTCATTCCTTTCATCTTTTATGGGTTAAATAAAATTATCACTATTAGATCTTTGAACATCAAAACGACACCTGCATCTTGAGAAACAAACAAAAACATGTTATTTATAATGAATTTTTTGATAAAACAAACAATACCCGTCATTACGTAGGCGTTAAAGTTAGGAGACAATCCAACGGTTAAAATCACCGGTATTTTCGTCTTTTCAAATAACATAATATAAACAAAAAGTATTGAGGCTTACACAAGACACTTCAACAGTAAATACATACGAAATAGTGGGAAGACAAAGAAAAATTAGATCCTTGGAACCAGATATCAACAGACTATCAAGGAGGACATCAACTAATTCTCTATAACTTTATCTTTCCATACCAAGCAGCTGGGCCCTCTCCCTCAAAAACACGACTCATGGGCAGGAATATAATAATGGAACTTTCCGTTATCGAACGTCTCGAATAGAAAATGCCCAAGGCCTGGTCTTAAGCATTTCCCTTGAGCAAGACGCTCCTCCTCTCTGACGTCCAGGGGATTGTAGGGATTCCCGACTTCAAACATAGTATTAAGAAAAAAATGGGGAATAGAGAAAAAGGGAGTGGGAGGGAGAGAGGGAGAGAGAGAGAGAGAAAGATAGATGAGTGAGAGAAAGAAAGAGAGAGAGAGGCAGGCCATTTATCTATTCATCCACCTATCCATCTCTGAATTTATATACCGATCTATCTATCTATCTATCTATCTATCTATCTATCTATCTATCTATCTATCTATCTATCTATCTATCTATCTATCTATCTATCTATCTATCTATCTATCTATCTATCTATCTATCTATCTATCTATCTATCTATCTATCTATCTATCTATCTATCTATCTATCTATCTATCTATCTATCTATCTATTTATCCATCCATGTATTGACCTAGCTTGCTATCTGGATATATCTTTTTCCATCATTAACCACTTGACTATGGTGAGGACGAATTGGCCCTTTACAGCTGCACTGCGATGAGGACGAATTTGTCCACTCTTGAAAGCCTTTTGATATTTCATTGTGATATTGCCAAAATTGTGAGAAGTTAAGTGTATGTTGTTTTCATAAAAGAAAGAGAGAGAGAAATTTTTCTGTTTTCAATTTTTTTATGATTTTGGAAGCTACAATTGATGCATGCAGACCATGGGTTTCACGTTGGTTTTGATGACTAACAGACATCAGATTCTGAAGTTTCGTTTTCTGATATTTATATAGATAACGCTGCCGATCGCAGTTAATGAACAAGTTAATGTTTTTAGACGTGCTGTGTGGTCTGAACCAATTTGAGATTGTCATTGTCCAAATCCAAAAAAAAGAGAGAAGAAAGGGGAACACAGTCCCACAGCTACAAAATGAGAACAAAATTCAATGCCAGATTCGTTCATAACACACACAAATGCACCTAAAAACACCAAATTGTCCATTAAATGCTATAGGCAGTGTTATCCATAAATTTACTGCTAGATCTAGATCAAGATCTGATTTTACTTGTGCGCGTGGCACTATCTTCACCCCAGTAGTGTGTACATTTCCACCCAACTGATAACATTTCCTTATAGTTTAGCTATTCTCCTTCACAAAAATGTATACATTGAGGTATTTCTGGTCAGTAGATTTCATACATTAACACAAAATAAATATGTTTGTGCTTTTAAGTTGGTATAGCCAAATTTTAACTCGCATTTTGAACACAGCAAAATATGTTTGGTCAGCACTTAAAAAGTAGTTACAAATATATTAAGAAAATGACATTCAAACACATTTAAAACACATGGTTTTAAAAATTAGACCTCCAGCTAGTCCCTGTATGAAACTAATAAAATAAAATGCTTATTCACGTGGCATTTACGTTTTCAAGACAAAAATCGTAAGACTGGTAATTGTGAAACTGTCGCTATTTAATTTATTAAATCTGTGCACATTGGCATTTTCAAATTGCATGCTGACGCACAACTTTCGAACGTTTGAAATCTAAAAATTTACCAAACCCTGCGGGAAAATCGAAGAACTACAACAAAAAAAGAAAAGAAATAAAAACTAACATTAACAATCAAAAGAAAAGAAAACAACAACATAATTCGACAACAGAAGCAGTAGCAATGCAGCAATCTTAAAGTAAAATAGCAGCAAAAAACCAAACTACGACAAAAGAATAAAAAAAACAACACGCGCAGAAACATGTGATTATGATGATAATGAGGCATAATAGAAATAAAAATAGACTCCCTCTACTCAGCAAAATAGCAAAAACATAGAAAAGAATTTGTTAATAATAAAGGCAACAACAACAGGAGGCACATATTTTTACAAAGCTATTAATGCTTCAATAAACACAAGAAAGACCAAGAACAACAACGATAACAGCAACAACAGCAACTACAACAACGATAACAGCAACTACAACAACAACAACAACAACGATAACAGACGTAACAACAACTTCAACAACGAAGCCAACAGTAATGATTTCGTAGCACAGCAGCAGACGATCATCAAACAAAGAACAAAAAAGAAACAAGAAATAAAGAATATCATCAAACAAAGAACAAAAAAGAAACAAGAAATAAAGAATAATCAAACACTCATATATATTGAAACAAATTTCAATTTAATAAGGAAGTATAAAGTACTCACCCTTTTTTTAAAATCTATTGGTACCAAGGACCATGGTGTTGCTGTGACGTCATGTAACCATAATTATTATGCTTCAGTCTGTATCCTGCCTGCACGTATGGGTTTTCCCATCACCCCAGCTGCCGTAACCGTTTCATCTTGATTGTGCTAACTGTCTGTCTGGTCAGGTCTCCCTCACTGTGACCGTCTCTGTCTATGTCCCTCCTCTGATCTGTATGTCTCTGACTCTATTTTTTTCTCCCCTTCCACCTCTCTCTATCACACCCCCTTCTCTCTCTCTCTTTCTCCACATTTATCTCTCTCGCTCAGTATTTTTCTTTTCCTAACTTTTGGATTCAACGCGCTTTGTCTAATTTTATGTTCGAAACATCTTCTAATATCAAAAATGTTTCTCTAGTTCAATAAAATAATCAACTAAATAGCTGCGAAGTGTCAAAGTAATAAAAAAAAACAACAAACAACAACTGATTGTGCAGGTTTCCTAACTTTACATGGACGTACCTGATTAAAACTACTCCTCTTTTATTTTCTATTTCTAAAAGATGAAGCAATAGACACAAGCATAAAAAATATTAAAATGTGACACTCGCCTTCCACAGCATTATTACTTTTTTAATTGAAAAAAAAGACAACTAATACAACCAGTTTTAATTCTTCTTGTATTATGACAAAGGACCAGTACACTTTTGAGACACTGTTCATTCTGACACGAATATGTTTGATATGGTCCTAGCTTACAACATTTTGGACACATGAACAGTGGCATTTCGAAAACGAACACACCTAAGATATCACGCAAGAAGGAATGTCGGACTTACCTCAAGGTTTGAAATCTAATTTGAAAAAGTCCAATCATAGATAAGATTATTTGTCTTTTTTATGTAGTGGAAAAAAAACAACATATATGTCGCTTTATATTATATATATATATATATATATAAAATCCACATATTTTGAAGTTATAGATATGTGTCGACAGGATTTATAACAATTCTGTAACACGCAAATAGGGCGTTGTAATAATACTCTTTGAATTTAGCTAAATGCAGTAAAAAGAGTAGCAGAAACCATTCGTTTTAGGAAGGTGTCATTCACAAGACAAGCACAAATCGAAACCTTTATCATGACAAACGTATAAATGAACTGATATAAAATTATATTGCTGATTGTACTGGTTCCTGAACTATAATAAGCGGCAATGAAGCATTGCTGTTCCTTGAAATGTTTCACGCATTTCTTAGTTCAGATCCAGAAATAAAAGTGGTTAATATTGACATGTAGTGTCAAACTTGGATTATATTGTCCGTTTGTCACTTTTGGAACATTTAGGTGGGCTGCTGGGTAGATAGAATGTAATTTATGAGCCAAATTTATCCTTGATATTCGGAAAGTTTAAGGAAATAAAATATCGTTGCAACCCTAGCGATGTGAATGTTCTTGCGCTTAATGTTCGTGAGTGTACTTGAAATACTGGTTTAGGCAAAAGGGCTCGATCTCCAGTGAACGAAACATCACGGATTGCGTTTCGTGTGCAAAACAAAGGGATCATGCACCAGGTATGCGATTTCATTGCAACTTGAAAGTTTTCAAAGATTAAAGAAAGCGCCACATCTAGGAATCGTGACAAAAGCACATCTTTATTGATGCGGTTCAATCATTTTACAAAAGATAAAGATGGTATTTCCAAGACTTTAGATCTTATCTGATATATACTCTAACATTAAAAAATCAATTTCGCTTATATCAATTATATGTAAGATTAACGCTAATGAGAAACTTGAGTTTAATGTTCTTTTTTTCCACATAGAGCTCGTATACTTTTTGTGAAACTGACGCAAACCTAAAATTTATTAAACTTAAATTTGCAATTAGCGATACATTTTTGGAACTGACTTTTGTGTGTCTCTAACTTGACCAATATACCGAACACTATCAGACAAAGAACTAGAAGATACGGGGTTTATATTTTACCTGTTTTCCACAGTCTGTGACAAAAGCTTCAGGAATGTTAAGAAAAAAAATATATATACAGAAAAAGAGAGAAAGAGAGAGAGAGAGAGAGAGAGAGAGAGAGAGAGAGAGAGAGAGAGAGAGAGAGAGAGAGAGAGAGAGAGAGAGAGAGAGAGAGAGAGAGAGAGAGAGAGAGAGAGAGAGAGAGGGAGGAAGGGGGGAGAGAGATGTGGGAAAAGGATAGAAATAATGAAAGAGTTTGAGAATGAGAGAGAAAGAAAGATGGCGAGGAGAAATTGAGAGTGAACAAACATAGATCGAATTCCAGATAGATAGAGATGTGTATGTATGTGTAAGAGACAAACACAAAGAGACAGAGAAAGATCCTGAATACATACAAAAATACATATAAATACAAAAATACATACATACATACATAAAATACACACATACACACATACATACATACATACAAAAATACACACATACACACATACATAAAGACATACAGTCATAAAGACCGACAGACAAACCGACAGACATCTACATAGTGATAGAGAGAGAAGCGATAACACACAAACCACAGACAAGTTCTCTGCTTTGATGAGAACCACCGGGATGGATCGATGAGTTTCCTGGCCAGATGAGTCACGGAACTGAGGGCCTGCATCAGCTCTGAGGATGAACCACACCTAGGGCTTGTAGCCCAGCACTCTCTCTACACGAAGGTCCCTAGGTTAGCCTCTAGTCTCTCTACTGAGGAATCCACCTCACTCTCCACCCATTCAGCCGCAGCGAGGGCTCTTTTCACAAGTTGGGCTTTCTTGAAGCGAAGCGCGTCTCTGATTAATGTAATGTTTGGAAAGGTTTATTTATGTAGCTCTTCTTATTTGTCCCATTTCGGCCTCTAAACTGGTTGGCTCGGTGCACATCCCGCTATATGTGTTCTAGATGTCAGTATAATAACTATGGCCGGCCTAGACAGGTGTCAAGGTATCCCCGCACTGTCTCTGTGTTGCAGCACGCAAACTTATCAGACGTAAGTCTGGGACCCGTTTACAATATAGTCTATAGTGCTGATGTAAGACGCGAGGTAAGAAACAAAGGTGTTTCTAACTTCCCCAGGAACCGAACAATTGGTTAGGTCGATGCGCCTTTGGAGTCTCGAAGAGTTGTGTGTGGACACGGGTTGAAGCCATGCAATCTTAAGTTAGGTTTACTAACATTTTTTAGGTTCCCCAAAACCATTTTGAATATAACATTTTGGTTAAGTTTACGACCCACTTGGTTTTCCAATTTTTATGATGTAAATTCAAAGGCGAGATATAACTTTTTTAGCAAGAAAAAGATGGCAAAGGATACGGACAATGTGGTTCTTTTCAAAATCACAATTATTCACCCAGCGTTGCTTTTGTGTCAGTGTCCTTCTTGTCCTAATTATTAATTGTGTCAGTCTCCCGATATCAGAAACAATATTTTGAACACTGATTTGACTGATTATTAAATGGATGTGAGTTTCGTACGCCAAAGATGTCAACATGGGGTATCTTAATATTAAAGAATAGATTAACATGCCTGTGGAACATTTGTTTGCTAAGTATATGGGTACTGAGAATTAACTAAAGTGGTCATCTATATATATATATATATATATATTAAACTGTCTAACTCTTGAGTGTCAGAGACAGTGCCAAGCAGTGCAATGCTAGTACCAATATAAAATATCTCGATTTCAGTTGAAGGCGTTCTATGCTGTTTTAACAAGACTTCACTCCTGAACACAGCCACAGAGCGCGACCCTAAACCACCCCAGCAGTATTCAACTATTCATTGTGCGACTCCAGATCCTTAACTTAGGAGACGATGAGTAAGAGGACAGCTGACGCGGCTCTAAAAGCAGGCGATGAAAAATCGATAGCCATCCGTCTGGCTGAGCAGCAACAAGACAGAGGGAATAATTCCGCCAGACAGGGTCACTCGTACCAACGAAAGCTCGTTTTATTCCACAAACGCTTAGAGGAAATTCAGAACCTAATGCTACAAATTGGGAGATTGGGGCAAAATGGACAACCGAGCTTTTCTTTTCTTTTTTTTTTCTTTTTTTGTGTTTACTGGAAAACAGGAAAGGATTTCTAATTTCTTTCCTATTT
Organism: Elysia chlorotica; assembly: GCA_003991915.1. NCBI lineage: Eukaryota > Metazoa > Mollusca > Gastropoda > Plakobranchidae > Elysia > Elysia chlorotica. The sequence continues at coordinate 172,048 of RQTK01000376.1, read as the reverse complement.
AGGTCGGCGTGATAAGGACCAGACTCTGTGGGGAGTGTTTTCACTAGAAATAAACGTCAAACGCTTTTAGCTTTCAACTAAGCAAAATATATGCATAGAGTTTGGGATCTTTGTATCAAAGCCTGAAGGAATGGCAATGAAAGAAGTAGTAGAAGCAACGGAAGTGATGACTATTAAATTATTATTAAAAGTAGTAGTAGTAGTAGTAGTAGTAGTAGTAGTAGTAGTAGTAGTAGTAGTAGTAGTAGTAGTAGTAGTAGTAGTAGTAGTAGTAGTAGTGGTAGGTCTAGTAGAAGAACTGCATCACAACAGAGGCACGACTGCTCCTGCGGTTCGCTGCTTGAGGGAAGGGTCGATAAATCTAGCTTTGGAAACCTGGGACCAGGGGGACCTACGCCTGGCTTGTTACGCGAGTTTCCCTGATCGATTGGAGGTTAGACCCGATGATTTAATGCACAGACCAGTGCTGAACGGATGAGATCAGAATTGTGAAGGGTACACAGAAAAGTACGTTTCAAAATCATAAGTATGCTATGGGCAAGGGGTATCTGAAAGCTCAGTCAACAATGCTCTAGAATGACGAGCAGGGAGTCTTAGGTTCAAACTCAGCGGATCTCTCTCTCTCCACTCTATTTCTCTCTCTCTCTCTCTCTCTCTCTCTCTGTCTTTCTCTTTATATGAAACATTTAGATTAATAGAACATCCCTCTCTCTCTGTGTCTTTCTCTTTATATTATATATATATGCACGACACCTCTAGATTAAGGGAAGATCTAACTCTGTACGAATCATTTTTTTTTTCAGACATGAGATAGCTCGTAGATAATTATTTCATCCCTCGGTGAATTTTTTACCCTTTCTTACTAGTCAGGAGAGCAGATTGAAAAATAAATATACCGTAACAACATTGATTTTTTATATAAAGAAGGCGTTTATTGAAGTATGGTAGGAACTGCAGTGTAAGGTTTAAAAATTATAAACAAAAGTTACTGTAGTAAATTGGCGCATAATCGCAAGACACATCGCGGATTGGGATATAGCGACTAGTGAATACGTATCTAAGGCTGAGATATCTGTTATTCATCACTTCCTCTTTCAAAATAATCTTTGTATGTGAAATTACTTATACCCAACCAATTTTAGTCGTTACAAAGTTTCACTTTCTGTAGATATAAACGTTTTTTCCAGTGCATGTACTCAAGTCTCTCCCTGCCACATTATACTAACATCAACCCAGGCAGTAGGGGGCGGAGTCGAAAACACAAATTGCCCAATCGAGTGCTTAAACCGCCAGTCTTTTGAACATTAACAGGAGCCCAGCGCTCTATCACTTAGGTCAGCTCATCCTCAGCCCGCAATCACCCGTTGCAGTTTTACTGTTACAAATGCCCCTCTCTATACATGTATAGGGTATACCCTGGACACATAACTCCTAATTTCCACCATCTTTACTGAAAAAAATAAATCAGAGATCGATGTATAATAAAAGTATATCCAATCGATATATGTTATTATCTTAGCACTACTTTACAGTCACAAATCCCGTGTACCGGTACCTTTGATCAAAACTATAAAGCGCATCAGTTCACCGTTATGGGTGATGTGTGTCTTTTGTCTCAGAACAGACTTTCTACACTTTCAATGAAATGCCCAATTCTAGCACTCCCTGGCACATCTACTCATTTAAACCAATAAGTACAAGTGCGAAAGATATTTAGGCGCCTGGTCTACCATAGATTTAGATTGCATAGTGGGGCGACGAATTCTACTTTCTCCTCGTACTTGCTACCCTAATAATAATATTTATGGTTTACAGGAATTAATAACAACAGAATAGGTTTAACGCTACTGTCCCTTTTTATCAAAGACAAAGGCTTATGGACGGAATCATATGATCATTAAGAAGTGTGAAGAAAAATACAATCAGTTTCGTAACGAAGGCTGTCACATCCACTGACGCAGCGGCTGAACTCGCCCTGACCCGACTGGAAATAGCAGAGAAGTAGGTCGAAACATCGTTACATATCGCAGGTTGCACGCAATGTGGCATAACTTTAAGGTGATATTTCAACGGACATGTATTAGTCATTAAAAAGTAATATTGGTATAATAATATTTATATAATAATAAAAAAATAACAATAATAATAATAATAATAATAATAATAATATTTAAACCAATAAGTACAAGTGCGAAAGATATTTAGGCGCCTGGTCTACCATAGATTTAGATTGCATAGTGGGGCGACGAATTCTACTTTCTCCTCGTACTTGCTACCCTAATAATAATATTTATGGTTTACAGGAATTAATAACAACAGAATAGGTTTAACGCTACTGTCCCTTTTTATCAAAGACAAAGGCTGATGGACGGAATCATATGATCATTAAGAAGTGTGAAGAAAAATACAATCAGTTTCGTAACAAAGGCTGTCACATCCACTGACGCAGCGGCTGAACTCGCCCTGACCCGAATGGAAAAATAGCAGAGAAGTAGGTCGAAACATCGTAACATATCGCAGGTTGCACGCAATGTGGCATAACTTTAAAGTAATATTGGTATAATAATATTTATATAATGATAAAAAAAAAAATTAATAATAATAATAATAATAATAATAATAATAATAATAATAATAATAATAATAATAATAATAATAATAACAATAATACAATAATAACAACGTTGTGCAAAGCGAACGGACACCTCTCTAAGGTTTTACCCTGTGGCATTTGCATAGGTCATACTGGTCAGAGAAGGAAATGAGTTACGTTGGACACAAACAATTTTAAACCAAGTCTGAGAAAACAGCTGTTACACTGTGATGCGACAAGACAAAGATGACAAGGTCGGAAACGGAGAATGTGGCTCATAACCTGAAAAATAGTGGAAAACTAGTGTGAAATGACCAGGCTCAGCCCAGAGAAAATGGGCGTTGTTTTCAGAACTGATTGACTGGCGAGAGGGAGACGTCATCGCTTTTTTGTTGTTATTAAACATAAGTCCATTGAATGGATAACTCTTGGTCCCTCTTATGGATATGTGTTGCATGTTGGTCTCTTTTTATTACTTTAAAGGACATGATTGTGTGCATTTGTCCCTAGACGTGTGATTGTATTTTTGATAGCTAAGAATTAGGTTATTTTGTGTATATATGCTTAAGTGGATATAGCTTGGCTTATCTAGTAATTGCTTCTGTTTTCCATGCATATGAACTGTTTTTTTTTCATGGATTTATGGGTATTTGCCTTTTTCATAGACATGCATTGGTGTATTTTATGGACAGAGACAGAGAAAGAGAGGATGAGAGAGTTTTCTGAACGTGTTTCCAGCTTCCAAACTCTCCTAAACATCTTTCGTGACAAAAAGAAAGAAACGAGATATGGTAAATGCTTTTGTATGCAGCCAATGTCACCTAAAGGCTTTTTATTGTTTTTCATTTTCTATAGCAACATTTGTATTCAAATCATTGTTTATGACCTTGCATAACAGCATCCAATTTCAGTCATGATTACATTTTCTCTTCTGCACACAAAAGTCATAACATGAATGAGCAGGAGAAAAGTATAATTCAATTTTCAATATCGAACAGAATCAATAATTATGTTACAATAATTATATACCACCAAGATATGAGGCGTTGGTCTTCTATAAAAAGCAGCTAAAATAAATATAGACATTTTTAGCAAGATATGATATGTCGTCGATTTTCTGATTATCACAATCATGCATACGGATGAGTACCGTAATATCGTTCTATTTAAACTTAATTATCCTGCATGCAACAATTACAGTTCATTATCACATTTGTTCTGAACATCTCATAAAAAAGCGCTGAGTAAAATGTACATAGCACATTCATATATCACCAGGTTTTCATAATCATAATCTCACATACAGAGCTAATCTATATTACAGATTAAAGATACTAAATGAGTAAACTTGAAATCGCATTATTTAGCCCTATTAAAGAATGATAGCATTATGTGCCTGTAGATTTCTGATTATCCAACAGGTCATGTTATTTCAAATTGCACCAACTACGTCTCTGATGCACCTTTAAAGCTGACCCCCTCTATCTATTAATAGCCTGATCTAGTTAACAATGTGCTGTGCATTGCATTACTCTTTCTTCATGAAAAGCCTTGAGGGCATCACGAAGAACTATCCTCAGTTTTTTTTAGTCATTTACAATCATACATACTTTAATAAGAAGGGCTATGTCCATACAATACACATACATGTACTAACATTAGAAAAAATGTCAATATGTATTCGGCGTTTAAGTACTTTTTGCGGGAATGCATTGTGTTTCATAAGACATCATAATTTACATGAAATAGATAGACACTATTATCACAAGATATGTGTACATCACTGACGACATTGTGGCCTGTCCTTTTCCTAGAGAGGCAAGACACCTTTCGATACATCATGGTTATGATGCTTTTAGGTGTCTCTTAAACGTATAGAACATATTCTGTCGGCTAAGAAAACTATTAATGTGCTAATAGGAAATGTTGCAACTCTAAACTACAAAGGTGAAAATTTATCTTAGCCAGCGTTAATAAGTAATTATTTTCTAATGGCATTTCGAAAGAGTTGACATAAAAACAAATACGAAAAAATATGCAGAGTGAGCCTCTAAAACTAGTAAAATCTGGAATTTTAAGGAACAGACTTAACTTTCTAGCCACTTCAAATAAGAGCGACCTGCATCTTGCGTAAAGTCACATACTGTTAAAGACAAATGAAATCTGTTTGTAATGGCAATAAAGCCTTTCATCTTTCATACTTACCCCTTCCCCATTTAACTCTTTAATTCTTTAGAAAACTTCGCATATCGCAGCCTGCCTATCTGATCAAATCGGTCGCTGCTTGTCTGACATTTTACTCTGCCCTTCTCTCTTTCTCCCCACCCTCTCTCTCCCTTTCATCCCTATCTCTTCTCTTTCGCCAACACGCACGCGTATTATTTCACTCTCTACTTCAACTTATCTTGTTTTTCTCTTTCTCTCTATCTGTCTGTCAGCCTTTATGTCGCTGTCTCTTTCTTTTTCTGTCTTACCCTGCTACTGTCTCGCTCTCTCACTCTCTTCATTTTTTCTTTATGTTTCTGTCCCCTTTTCAAACCATTCTCATAGAATTCTAAACAGATCGAGATTTTCGATCAAAGCAAACATATGAACAATGGTTAGTATAATATAAGAATTAATACGTAAAGCATTATGGACAGAATATATCTCATGAAAATGAATTTACAATAATGGCTGGCTCTAACATTAATATCTTAATAGGAAATTTCCAGTTAAACACGTTTCGACATTATTGCAGCAATATGCTAACCACAGGTTAAACATAATACATAATACTGGAAACAGTTGTAGCTATAGCAGTAGTAACAGAAACAGCAGCAGTAGCAGTATTAGTAGTAGTAGTAGTAGTAGTAGCGGTAGTAGTAGTAGTAGTAGTAGTAGTAGTAGTAGTAGTAGTAGTAGTAGTAGTAGTAGTAGTAGTAGTAGTAGTAGTAGTAGTAGTAGTAGTAGTAGTAGTAGACATAGAAGTAAAAGTAGTAGGATGATGTCTGAAAAGTTTTAGTTGGTTTAGTTGCAGTATTGTTATAACACACGCACTGTCTTAGTTGAAAACCATATAGATTTTTATATCATCGTCATATGAGTCAAACGATGATTGATTTTTGCGACGTTACTGTTAGTCACACTTTTCATTTTTCTTGATTAAGTTTTCGAAAGTTTACGAAACTAAACTACACCAAAAATCAATGGTCAAAAATATAATTTAGCAGAATCAATTTGCTCCCAAGGGTTTTCCTCATAATTTGCTGTAAAGTCGAAAGTTTTAAACCAGTTACGGTTTCCTTTGAGAGGGATACCAACCTTCACCTCTCAATATCCGAAATGCACTCCACCTGAGTGAGTATAATTATAAAAGAGTTAAACATGTTGAAGTATACCTTGTCATTGGTGGATATTTAGAGTTCAGTGGCATCGCCCCTTTACATTAGTTTGACGAGAGATGCGTCAAAGATTTTGTTGGTAACGAGAAAGACGAGCTGATCGTTTTTGTAGCGTTCGCTAAATATAGGAAGCATGAAAAATATAATTAAAACAATTAAGCTGAGAGGATAGACAGAGAGATAGATAGAAATAAAGAAACAAAGGGAGACAAATAAAAGAATGCTCAAAAAACTGAGCCGAAAGAAACATAATGCTAGAGGAAGTATTTAAGGACAACAGATGTGGAGCCGCTTAGAAGATTTAAAATTGACCACCTAACCTTGAATCAACCAAACTCTCTTTGGCCACATTCCCCTGGTTCTGCTACGCTGTTGTTGTAGATCAAGAACGTTTGTTTACATGTTTACAACCGACCCCCCCCCCCCCAGCCGAAACTTGAAAGCCTCATGACAATGTAATTTTATAGCTGGAATACAGACATCATTGTTTTGAAGCCATTGACTTGCTCTCTGTTCATGAGCAAGAGACAATGACAGCTTCAATATATACATAGGCAGTGATGAACCAGGACAGTAAACACTCACTCGCGTCTTTCTTAGCTCAGTCCAGTTTTGCCTCAACTATAACCGTCATAGAGGACAAGTCTGGCTGAAATACTGTGTACAAAAAGGTCTTATATTTACAAACATGGCGAATAGGTTTTTAACTCTTTAAAAACGTCTATGAAAAATCCAGGGTCTCTGTTGAGCCTGAGCATGGCGGAGCTGTGTTTGTTCACCACACACAAACAGCGGTCCCAGAAGCGGTCTTTGTTCTCCTCCACGAGGAACGGCTTGAGAGGGTAGCTGATCTCGTTGCCCATGTAGGAGTAGCTCAGGTAGAGGCAGGTCAGCACGTAGGCCTGCAGGTCCACCTCGTGCAGCATCTCGCTGGAGGGCAGGTCCCGCACCAGCAGGAAGATGAAGACCACGTTGGCCGGGTTGATGAAGGCGATGTCCTGCCAGCCCTGCAGCAGCAGAGACCGGTCCACGGCTCGCAGCCACATGATGGCGTCGGCCGGCTCGAACCAGCGCAGCCGCTTGCACTTGCGCTTGAGGAATTCCCCCAGACACTTGAGCAGCTCCGAGGTAGACGCCTGTATGACGGTTCTCTCCGGGGTCGGCGGCCTCTCGAGCTTCTTGATGGACGTGGTTTTCACCGGGACTGCCGGCTCCTCAGGCGCGGCCTTGAGGTTGTAGCATGACACGGACTTTTGGAAATTGTTGTTCAGGTTGAAATTCTCAATGTTGCAGTTGCTATCAAATTTGTTGTTGCCGTTTAAATACGCCGAGTTTGAGAGTTTGAGCAGACTCTTGTCCTTCTTCTTCGGGTTGACTGTGAATTTCTTCCAGCTAAGCGCGCTGAGGAATATAGAATGTTTCTTGAAGCTTTTCTCCTTCACGTTCATGTTGACATTTCCGAGAACGTTCTTGTGATTGTTGAGCATTTCGTAGCCGTAGTTGTGGTTGGTGATGTCCTCGTTCAGGGGCCGCCTGGATGGCGGAGACAGCGACAGCACGGTACCCATGGCTAGCGCGCCCAAGCTGGAATTGCTCTTTTCCTACAATCCTATACAAAGAAGGGAGTTGAGTTAGTTTTGCGCGACACAGATTTCTCCAAGAATATATTTATATTGCGAACACGGGAGAACCACCCGGTTTAAGCTACGGGTCTTTTGCACGTTAGTTCTAAACACTAACGGCCTGGTTGCTGACGCCCCTTAGAGCATAGCCAAGATGGCGACCAACTGATGAGTTTATCGGAATGGGCCTGGTCTGTGATCCACTCGCCGATGACTCACCGGCTAAACAGTGTGCAGGCTCAGCATCAGGTTGGAGGCGGCTGTGTGTGCTGAGTCGACCTCAACAGCAAGCAAACATCTTCACATTTAACAACATATTTGTTGTCTTTAAGTGTTCTATGAACCTATTATATTTACACACTTATATGTTCTTAATATGTTATGAGTAAAACAAGCCTTAGACTCACAAACTACTTGACATATTCAGGAATATTTCCTCCACACAGCCTTCCGACTGGCTCACAACATGTCTGCTGGCAGTACAATCAGCAAGATGAGCGGAGCTGCGCGAGAGAGGAGGCAAAGGGTTGACTGACTTGTTAGATCGATGCCAGAGCCTTTTTCACTGAGCCCGTCTCTGTCCCTGGCTGGCTTGGAAGCCTGAGTGCCGTGCGGTGCCGTGCTTGGCGACGCCTGTGGCTGCGGCTTCGATCAGACCAGCCTGGCATCGCCATCCCCGTCGCCCTAGCGAGCAGATCGATATCCCGTGCGGCCGTTAGATCATCACCATGGCGACGGCAGCAGGCACATCCCTCAACCAATCTGCGCAGGTTTAGTCTCCTAAGATCTCCTCCAGGCGTCGCGATAATTTGTTACTTTCCACTCCTCGGCCAAATCTGCTCGGGGAAAACAACAATGTGAAAATCTAATATTTCATTATATATAGATCTCTTAGCTACCGCGAAGACCCGCATACAGAGATGATGGCATCTACGAAAACTCGAACGCCAGATATTTTACTCATGAGTCCAGTGATCTGCCTACTGACATTTCTCCGCTTAAACCAAAGCATAATTAATATAATACATACAACTTCATAAACAAACAAAAACAAAAACATGAAGAAGTAAAGCGAAGTAGATCTCTGTTTCATTGACAATGCATTAGTGACTGCAGCACCAGCAGATACATGAACAGCGTGCAAACTGGTGCGGGTATCACACAAACTAACCCGCTGCAGGTCATATGTAACCATTCATTATCTGAATCTTGAAATAAAATACCCTCGGAGGGTGTACAATAACAAAGACATTTTGGGCGCCTCCTTGAATTTTGAGAGTCAAAGGGCAAATCCGAATATTCAACATGATAGGAGAATTGTACTGATTTCGCATTTTAACAAAAAAAAAAAAGAGTTCATAAAACTATAACGAATCTGTAATCTGATCTGACAAAAATTGCAAGTAAAAACTGTGTGTGTGTGTGTGTGTATATATATATATATATTAATTTTATTATTATAAAAGTGTGAGAAAAAAGAACAAATATACTTAGTATCTATGAATAAAGGAAGGAAGTCTGCTAAACCAAATGAGTGTCTTCATCCTAATGAGTTTTCGCTTATATAAAGCTGAAAGAAATGTGTAAGCATTATGCATACGATCCACATAATAAAGCAACACCCGCTTGTAATATTCTTAAACTAAGTCTAACTCATACAAACTAATGACAGATGGGTCACCTACGTAAAATATATTCTGAAATATCCTTCAAAAGTGTCTCAACATTTAAACCATTTATCTTTAGCTCAGCTCTATCCACTCATGACCAATTATAAAAAAAGGCCCTTGAGGTTGGTTATTCACGTCGATGTCACTGTGACTCCATCAAGATAGATTTCGAAATGAGAAAAAAACCCTAACGTGATATGCCTGCTTAAAATACAATACTTCTCTCATTCACTATTCTAAAAATGTGGTGGATTATATTTTATCCTCCCGAATTTAAAAATAGACAGGTTAAAACAGAATAGAGCTCTGTGTTTCCAATATTGAAGTCTCTCTCTCTCTCTATCTCTCTCTCTCTCTCTCTCCCTCTCTCTCTATCTATTTATCTATCTATCTGTCTGTCTGTCTGTCTATCTATCTGTCTGTCAGCCTTTATGTCGCTGTCTCTTTCTTTTTCTGTCTTACCCTGCTACTGTCTCGCTCTCTCACTCTCTTCATTTTTTCTTTATGTTTCTGTCCCCTTTTCAAACCATTCTCATAGAATTCTAAACAGATCGAGATTTTCGATCAAAGCAAACATATGAACAATGGTTAGTATAATATAAGAATTAATACGTAAAGCATTATGGACAGAATATATCTCATGAAAATGAATTTACAATAATGGCTGGCTCTAACATTAATATCTTAATAGGAAATTTCCAGTTAAACACGTTTCGACATTATTGCAGCAATATGCTAACCACAGGTTAAACATAATACATAATACTGGAAACAGTTGTAGCTATAGCAGTAGTAACAGAAACAGCAGCAGTAGCAGTATTAGTAGTAGTAGTAGCGGTAGTAGTAGTATTAGTAGTAGTAGTAGTAGTAGTAGTAGTAGTAGTAGTAGTAGTAGTAGTAGTAGTAGTAGTAGTAGTAGTAGTTTATACGGAAATGTTGCTTTTGTCATTATACCAAAGGACACCACACGTCTTAGAAATCTCTGCTAATCGGAGAAAAGAAAGCCCAGTTAGTGATCGTTCATGACTCAAAACCCAATAAACATCTGTTTTCACACTTAAGACTAAACCTTCTCATCACTAAGCAAAAACGCAGACCAAAGTACAAAACAGTATTTGTAGCACAATAAGATTGCCCGATTACAACAGACATTTTTAAACATTTGTTTTTTTTAAATTAATGTGGTTTTCGGTAACAGTTTTATCATGTGTATTTTAGTGCTATAACAGATGGTGAAATTTTAATACTGTGTTAACTCTAACGATTTAGTGTAAATGTAACATTTTCCCCTAACACACATAAGACAAAAAACCTCACACAAAATTTCACACACACACAAAGACAAATTTCAACAAAATCAAAACTCTAAAAATATAAAGGGTAAACAGGGTATTATTAAACCCCCGGCCCAAAAAAAAATTCCCTCTCTCTATAATCATATTCATTAAAATAAAAAGATTTAATTTTTATCCGTAATATAAAATGAGCTTTATTAATCAGAAAAAAACTATGGACCGTCAATAAGAATACCTAACCAATATATATTTGCATCTTATTTTAAAAAACAACACATACAAGCTAATCTATAACTTTACCGTCAGTGCAATAACAAGAATATATTATTTTTTGTTACCTAATATGTTCTTTTAGCAATAACCAGCTAGTTGGTAGCCTATCTGTCATACGGTTGTAAGAGGTAGACTGTTTTTTAAGAATATTACATGCGTGTATTGCCTTTTTATGTTGTTGCGTAATCGATATTTCCTATTGCAAAGGAAAGAACTACTCACAAGATTCTTGCTTTTAGGCACCGTCAATCAGTGCTTGGTTTTCAGGTTTGCGTTTTTCGATAGTGCTAATGGATGGACAAAAATCAAACCCGCTCGAACGTCGCAACTGGAACGGTAAAGCTTCAGTATTGTTCTCTCATTGTGTAATAGAATCCTGCTTTATTTGTTACATGAACCTACGCGGATCATCCACAACTTGGGATCTCTTATTGTCCAAGGCTATTGCAAATTATTAAAACTATATGTACTACCGCGACCTCCACAAAACACAATAGGAACTACTTTTAATAATATTATTACCATCACCACCATTACGACTACTTTTTTTTATTACTAACCATTATACCCACAACAGCTACAACACCAACAAAAACAACAACAACAACAATAAATACTACTACTACTACTACTACTACTACTACTACTACTACTACTACTACTACTACTACTACTACTACTACTACTACTACTACTACTTCTAGCAGCACTACTGCTGCTGCTATGGTTTGAATATGCTGAGCAATAATGATATGAGGTAATTAAAGGTTGGCCTCACCAAATTAATGTAAAAAGGCAAACAATTACTTTACTTTGTGAGATTAGAACGCTAGATTTGTAGATGCATCGGCAACGTATTGCCCTGCAGAACTTGCTTTTTAGAACAACAGCAGTAGCACCATTACTGTTTTTATAACGTTTGCTTAATCTTCTGATGACATTTTCGCAACCCATTCCCATCACCCTCACCTCTCTCTCTTCCCAATCCTCTTTCTTCCTCCCTCTCTCTCTAAGTCTCTCTCTCTCTCTCTCTCTCTCTCTCTCTCTCTCTCTCTCTCTCAACCTCAATACTGTTTCTAAATATCCAAAAACATATTTTACGTTTTTTCCTCTTCACCTTACCATTTGCTATAGTCTCCTGTTTGCTGTTCCGACTGTCTTCCTGTTCCAAAAGTGAAAAGTCAGAGATATGAAGTAGAATCTATATCTAGTCCAAAAAGCAATCTATATTATCACAATAGACAACTTAAGTACTAGATGAACTGCTTTTGTAGCCACATTGCTGTTGGTCCTAAACTTCATGCACTACAAAACCCCTAATGGTTTTGTCTGTCACTTTGCAACTAACTCGAAGCCTTTCATTTCGCCATCCTCACCAATTAGCACCGAGTGTTGACTGATGTCGCTCTTAAAAAGTGCTGCGCATCGCAAAATGCGTGCCTAATGTTTTTCCACATTTAGAAAAACAACGATTTTCAATTGCAACTTATATTAATACATAGTTTCCTCTACAGAACTAACAATGACAACGAAAAGAAAGTAACAAAAATACAAGAAAAAAATGAATAAACAAAAAGAAAGAAGACCTATTAAAATATAAAAATACAAAAATATATAGAAAGATAAAATGTGCACTAACGCAAAATTTTAATATATCAAAATGGTTACATTAGAAGAGTCTTAATGAAAGTGCTTTCATTTTCTCGCTAGTCCTAACATGAAAGTCAAATAAGGAATAATTCTTGGCGTATCCGGGAATTAGTCTACTACAACTGGTATGTGAACAATACTAAGGTTTGCTTATACTTTATGTGATGCGACCATTCGCTGAGATGAGTTTTTGAGGTACAGCTCTCTAAAAATTGAAAAAAAAGCAACACATTTTCATTATTATTATTATTTTTTTTTTTTTACCTTTCTCACTTTCAAATTTTTCGATTCATGCCTTGTAACTTCTGAGTCACCCTGCTGCCTCAATATTTTTGTTTACTGGGATTTTTTTTTCCTGTACCCCATGCTTTTTTAGAATGTTCTCGTCTAGCGCTATAGTGACACAATGGTTTCAATAGTTTATATATGTCATGTCATTGCCCCGTGCTCTTACTATTTATATGGTGTAAACAGAGTGAACCGAAACCCTATGAAACTTAGCACATACGGAAGAACGCCAATAATTTTTTTAATAAAAAAAAGTAGCATCTGGATTTGGCACCAGATGACCGCAATAACCTTATCCACCCAAGACCAGTGGCTGGAAAAAGAAATTAATTGTTTTTTTAATACCTAGAATTATTTTTTTCATTTTGAAAATCTTTAATGGCATGTGCCCTCTACACATCTTATTGATTGTCTTCTCTAAAAAACCCACTGCAAGTCCATAATTTATTAATGGCAGCGATGCCTGCCAAGTTTTCACCAAATTGTATAGTTATTGAGACATGAATCCCAAATGACAAAAATGTAGTTTTATAAACTAGATATATAATGTAACAATAAAAATAAAAATGTAAACACAAACTCCCTAGATCTAGTGGCCAAACTCAATGCGTATTACAATTATTGGTAACTTTATCATGTTAGTCATATGGTATGGCAAATAACCAAAACACGATCACAATTTTGTATAATTATAGAAGTGTCACGCCAGTTCCACCTGCCTAACACATTAGGTTCGCCAGGTGGAGAAATCCAAAGACATTGTGTTTAATAAGCCCTTTATGCATACGTCAGTCCATTAACCTACAAAAACCCAGGTTCGCACGGTTTCAAGAAAACAAACACTAACCTAAGTCGAAATGCAGATAGAAAGAGGGGTCGGTAGTAGCTCAAATCTCTATAAAGAGGAGCAAGAAGTCAGAGGTTGGCTCTCAGCTTGCGAGACGTTGATACTCATCAAATATTGAATACATTAAGAGATGACGTCTTTAGCACCTTCTTATAATAATTATACTCTCCATGTATCACATTGTTAGATGTAATCAATAAGCAGGCCCGATCTGTGAGTTACTGGTACTGAAAACTAACAGCTACTGAGCAGTTAGCAAATGGATCCATAAGGCACAAGAAGATAATGATGGGATAAAATTCGTAAGACTGTCTCTATTCCTATCTCACATCCCAATTACAGTATGGGAGAGAGAATATAGAACATACAGAAATGGGAGAGGTGGCCAGGAATTATCGGTTATATCTAGCACGTATGAGATGAGCGTTAGTTTGCACTATTGATAAGCCTAAGTAGACATGGGGGAATTAGCATCACATCACGACTTCACACGAGGGGATGGAGGTAGCATATAACAACACTAAGGACCAATAATTTCTCTAGCAAGGTTTTATTTTTTAGAAACAAACAATAAATGAAGAGTATGAAGGCATGAGGAACAACCATTAAGGCTATATAAAGTGTAAGAGCTTTGTGCGACATCATAAATGATGGATTAATCAGTGTGTCCACGATATAATGTAACTAAAAATCAAAACTTGAGCAGTGGCGAAAAAATCTAGCGGATTTCAGTTTTCAAACAGAAACACAATACCATGGAACAAAAACCAGTGTCAAGAACAATAACTATTGTTTATTAGATACAATAGAAAAACAGTACAGCCATGTACTCTATTTCAAAATCTGGGAAATGCGAGCTTGAAAAACAGCTCACATTTGTCCAAAACTCTTTCATCCTCTTTTCTTGACTTTTCTCGAATTACTTCCTCTTCTTAAAACATTCACCCCAGGATACCAGTTTTACCACCGTTCCGTCTCCTGCAAAGCTTTTCTTCGCTTTGTTCCGTTTACTTTTTTAACTTTGTTCCGTTTACTTTTTTCGCTTTGTTCCGTTTACTTTTTTCGCTTTGTTCCGTTTACTTTTTTCACGTCTGTGTGACTAATAAATTAGGGCAGGGCTTTCTCTCTTGTTGTGCAAGGCTCTTGACGGCAAGCAGCTGACGCACGACCGGACTCCGCCAGTCTCAGATTGCCCCGTGCTCTTACTATTTATATGGTGTAAACAGAGTGAACCGAAACCCTATGAAACTTAGCACATACGGAAGAACGCCAATAATTTTTTTAATAAAAAAAAGTAGCATCTGGATTTGGCACCAGATGACCGCAATAACCTTATCCACCCAAGACCAGTGGCTGGAAAAAGAAATTAATTGTTTTTTTAATACCTAGAATTATTTTTTTCATTTTGAAATAGCCTCAGGTCTAAGGGGACTGCACTCACCTTGTTAGTCACTCACTCTCCCATGGCGTGAACGCAGTACCTGGGCTAAACACACTAATCGCCGCTATTTTTTTTATATCTGGGGGCTGCCCTCTACATTATATCCACGAACCCACTAAATGTCCTGAACGCAATTAAAAAAACAAAAAACAAAACAAAACCCAAAACAAACAACAACACGTATTTGACACAATCATAACAATTTTTGGCTATAACTCATAAACTATAATGTCTAGAATTTGTTTACATTTTTATTTAAAAAAAAAAAGGAAATGCCGTGCGCGTTTTTAATTTTTAAGTGAATTGTTCATGTTCCGCGCTCTTTGATTTGGTTAAAATGGATGGCGCTTTAAAAATAAATTGTTATAATTA
>RQTK01000376.1:126137-156312 GCA_003991915.1 Elysia chlorotica | reverse complement strand
TATTATTACTATTGTGTGAGACCAGCGGAGCATCGATAGTTGGGATTCAGGCGTGCCGCCCGCCACTTACGTGTGCGTCATCTGGGACAGATCGATACTCGGGCCAGTGGTGCTGTGGCATGCCATACACACAGACACACCCAGACACACAGACACACCCAGACACACATAGACACCAGGACACACAGACTCACCCAGACACCCATACACACAGACACACCGAGACATACAGACACACCCAGACACACAGATACACAGAAACCTAGGCATGCTATTATTGATTAGCTCTTGCTGTGAGATGGCACACCTAATACAAATTGTATCCATTAATGCACATAGACATGCAACAACCATGGTCATACAGAAAACATCCAGTTAGCATTTGTACTTCATTGAGATTTGAAAAAATTACAGTACTCTATTTGTTTTATTACATGTTATCGAACTAAATTATGTTTACACTTGGAGACTCGGAAGTTAACTGTTCAATAATACTTTAAACACGGGCAAAATTAGCATGTTTTAAAAACTTAAACTTGAAAAAAATCCCAGCCAGCAACAAATAAACAACAAAACAGGAAAATATCAGTACCTTTCTAAGCAAACACCATTCATCGTTATCTTGTAATCAAAGAAACCTTGTATGACCATAACTATTACTGCAAAATGTTTTACTACTTTTACGATCGCCATAGCCCTCATTGTTATAATTTTCATGACTCTCAACCTCTATATCATTAACCCGAACCTACTAAGGATAATTAACACGAGTAGAGAGAACTAATAAAATATCGCTAAGCGTTTTCCGATATTACATTTATCATCTCTGAGAGGCCGCATGTTTCCCTTCATGCTAGGTGACTGTGTTGTCTTCGCTCTATATAAACCCCATATTCCCCCCCCCCTAAACCCCTTTTTTTCCTTCCCTCAGAACACAACGAATCCGGACAGGACATCTTTTGATTATAACTAAAATTTGAGCATTGGCTAAATTTTCAAAAACGTTATGCGCATTGATTACGATGGAAAATATCAACTCATGGGAAACTTCAGGGTACCCGGTATTTAGTTTTAGAATAAGTTGATCTTTTTTTTTTTTTTAAGGGCTGATTTACTTTGTACACAGGTACCAGTATATAGTTGTTTATTGGTACACGGGTTCCAGTACATGTCTGTTTATTCGTAGACGGGTACCAGTAGATAGGCCCTTGCTGCTCTTTCGTAAACGGGTATCAGTAGACGGAACTGTCTATCCATGTATACGCAGGTACAGTAGAACATGGCTACAGCGGGAGGGCTGATTTACTTTGTACACAGGTACCAGTATATAGTTGTTTATTGGTACACGGGTTCCAGTACATGTCTGTTTATTCGTAGACGGGTACCAGTAGATAGGCCCTTACTGCTCTTTCGTAAACGGGTATCAGTAGACGGAACTGTCTATCCATGTATACGCAGGTACAGTAGAACATGGCTACAGCGGGACTGTCTATCCATGTATACGCAGGTACAGTAGAACATGACTACAGCGGGACTGTCTATCCATGTATACGCAGGTACAGTAGAACATGACTACAGTGGAACTGTCTATCCATGTATACGCAGGTACAGTAGAACATGACTACGGTGGAACTGTCAATCCATGTATACGCAGGTACAATAGAACATGACTACAGCGGGACTGTCGGTTCCAGAGGAAAACCCCTTTTGTAAACAATCTCCTACCGTTGCCACGCCAAGATAATACTTCAGAAAAATCCAATTAATTTTCTAAACATATAATTTATTACCTCCCCTGTTTAACAATAACATTAACACGACTATTAACCCTCTCACGAAGCCGGCACTATCAGCCTCGCGTTGTCAACACAGTACTTCTTGGCGCGTTAGGGTCATAATTATTGTGACATTATTTTTCTCAGAAAATGAGAGTGGTCAAAGGGAAGGAGTCTTGTAATATGTTTCTTATACTATAACTATCATTTTTTCCTTATGTTACAACGCCACCGGGGAATCATACGCTACATGTAAACACGCACTAACGCCAACGTCTTAAAGAGGTGAATGCCCCCACCTCTCTACCCTTGCTTTCTTTCTCTATCTCTGTGTTTTGTCAGTTCCACCCCATTCATCAGTGGGCTAACCAATCCTATCGCCGCATCGTCGGCATGCATCTTACTTTGTTTACTCTACGAATTTTGCACCAAGAAAACATAGCAATGAAAATAAGGAGAGCATTGACCCTAATCTAGAAGATTTATTATAAAATTTGTTTTGTTCATGAAGACAACTCTGAACTACGACTAACAAATAACATCACAGAAGGGCCTACTTGAAGCTCTATGAAACATCAGTCACTATATAATAAGGGTTAAAATCCAAACAAGGTGAGAATAGACCAAAATAAGATGAAAACTTAGAAATACCAAAGACTCCCATCATTCGCAAGTAATAAGTTAAACGAAATTCACCACATAGAGAGAAGTCCAAAAAACTCTTAACATATTTAAAGTGGACTGATCCTATCAATGAAAATCAAGGCATATGATATACGTGTTTTGAAACCTGCATTTCCTTCACCGGTTACAATGCATTTAAAAATAATCCATACATTTATTTTTTAATAGCGCACAAACTCAGACATTACCTGTGACATCATTAGCTAAGAGAGGTAAATAGGAAGTTCCAAACAAATATTTTGAATATAAGGGGCAGGGCAGAATAAAAAAATAGTATTCACTTTTAACAATAAAAACAATATGCCCCTCTTCCCCCTCCAGCCTTCCCGTAGAGTTCATTGACTTTTTGTGTTCAACTGTAGCTCCCAGTTATATAGATCTCTAGGGCCTTGTTCACAATCAAACAAAATACATTCACGAAAAAGACTGGAAAGCAAACTTGAATCTTTTGTTTTTTATCTGACGATATTGAAACGAAAAAAAATGTATTATATAAAAATGCTCCAAAGCTGAATCAAATTTTTTCAAATGAATACCCATGTTACTGCATTAAAACAAACTCTGAAATGAGCTAAGAGGTAGTGTAGAAAACTGGTGTACCAATAAAAACAATTAATGGCGGTTGTGTACAAATCAATGGTTTTGTAAGTAGTAGTAGTAGTAGTAGTAGTAGTAGTAGTAGTAGTACTAGTAGTAGTAGTAATAGTAGTAGTAGTAGTAGTAGTAGTAGTAGTAGTAGTAGTAGTAGTAGTAGTAGTAGTAGTAGTAGTAGTAGTAGTGATTGATAGTAGCAGCAGGAGTCATAAAATTAAAAGCAAGAAGGATCAGGTACTAGTGCAGGCTTTTGTTACTACAATCAGTTACTAAGATACAAACAAGATATTTCTGTTTTTCAGTTTTTTGAGTCGAAGTGCTATTTTAAAAATTTGCCGCTACATGATTACTGGATCAGTAAATTATTGTTTTCTTTTGGTCGAAAAAAACGCGACATGTTCTTCTAGTTTAACGTCTCCGAATTTCCAGAGTGGGGTGGGGGTGGGGGATACCCAACTGCAGCTGTCAGTTGCAGCAAAAAACCTAATAAGGTTATATAGAAAACTTGTTTGTCTAGGTTAGACGCCGGTTGTTTGTTAAGACAAAACCCCCGATAAACAAAGTTATCATCGAAGCTGTCAAGAAAATCTGCCTTTACTTCTTGCTTCATCTTTTGTTTTCAGTGCTATAATTATACGTTAATGACCTCGATCTGTTGGTGTCATTCATAAACACAACAGGTGCCTAGAAAAAATTCCCGATTGTTATGAAATCAACAGGATATTTTGGTTAAAACCTGATGGACTTTCTGATTTGTTTTATAACGGCGGTGGTGGTGGTCTTTCGGTAGAGCACAGGCAATGCGATTTGTAGTGATTGGCAACTTTCGGTAAACAGGTTCGAAATCAAATCGCTAGTACCATGATAATTTTTCACTAAGTTTTTGCGTCATTTAAAAAAACGTGAGATAGGCTTAATTAAAAGGAACAACCCATCACACGTGCCCTGCAATGTCAATAGTTTAGTTCGTGACAAAATGTCGAGAATATGATACGAAAAAATAATAATATACAACTTAAATTTTTTTTTTGCGAAGTGTAAAAATTAACTTTCAGAATGTCATATATTAAACACTAATACTAGAGCTGACTCTAAGGTACTTTACAAACCAATATGGATTTTTTTTTTAAGTTGAGGACTTTTTGAGGACTTCCTAATTTGATAAATTAATATCTATATGCCTGAAGAGGGTCTTTAATGCATTCATCTTGAGCTTTAGTCGTATGAGGTATTTCTCTCTCTACATTCAATCATTAAACGAAAACAATGTGTGCATTCTAAAAAAAAAACGAAACGTTTTTTTGTGCGTTTGAACTCTATTCTCTCAGTCATAGACAAAATAATTCCGCTCCAGCCATTCCCCCCACTTTTAAATATGAATTTCAACATTGACTCGCATTAAAGCACACTTTTTTCGTTAAATCTCAAGGAATGGAAAATTTCTACTGTCATTTTCATTCTACCACTTATGAGCACACGAATGGTAACCACTCCTCTGCGCCCCTGTGGATATACAGATCGAATCTTCAAAAGGGCTCCGAATATGTTTTCAGTCACTGTGACCTGTTCTCACCGCTCTCATCGATCGTGCAGGTGAAAGCATGAATGGAGACTGCGGTGGGGAGACGGATATAGCCTGCAGCTGGCACACGTAACACCCCTACTTCCCTCTAATGTTTTTCACACCTACTACATGCATTTGCCCCCATCGACACCTCAGGTCTCCCCCCCCCCCCCCAACCCCTTACTGTATTTCAGCCTTTCCGAGTTATCAATGCTACCACCAGTCAAAATAAACTCACCCACGTTGATTTGATGTCAAACTTTCTGCCTCTCGACATTTCAATCGTCTGGCAAACAGGTGGTCATTATACTGACGCCGTCCCAAACAGTGTGAGGACAAAATCCAATAAATGAATTGTGTCCGATCGTGGGTTTCGAACCGCGGAACTTCCAATAGGAGACCAACGATCACTTGTGCCAGTTCGGTCTCCCTACCATGCTTCAGCACTGGAATAATTAAAAATCAAACATCACAAAACAGTCTGAAGGCTGAGGTAAAACGGGTTAAGAATGCACAGAAAAGTAGGTCATCGGGACTACTGGCTAAACTGTGTCACCATCTGTCTGAGTCATTCGACACCACAGATGAATGGTGATCCATGGACGCCGCTTGGAGGAGAGCGCTAGGTTAAAAGTCAGCCTGGATTCGTTTGAACAATCCTACGTCTCCAGAAGAGTTTGGAGATATCAGTTTTGTGGGTGAGTATAAATATGGAGGGCCAACTGATAATAAAACATTGAGAAAAAATTATATGCGGATAACAGTGATAATTATAATTCTATTAATTCTTCAGTATGGGTAGGGACGGCTAATATTTACATTTTGTTTGTTCAACTTGCTTCGTATAAGCTGCATTCAATAATGTAAACAAGTCCAAACCACTTGAGACTGAACAATCTTGCGTCCATGGGGGCGCTTTGGGGCTGGGGTAGAACATCAGCTTCCGACGCAAAAAGGTCTGGGTTCGAGCCCTGGTGATTTCGCTCTCTACTGGTTGGGTCGGTGTCTGTATAATCTGAGCGGGTGAGACAGGAGTCGTGGCATCCCCACCCTGTCTCGTTTGTGGCAGCACATAAAATTGTCAGACGTCAGTCTTGGAGTCCGTCCACAATATAATATATATAGTTCTGATGTTGGACGTAAAAACCAACTCAACTCAACTCAACCTTGCGTCCTATTGAATGAGTTTTTCTTTTTTGTTTGCACGTGAACAAGTTACTTGTATTTATTTAAATTATGTGTCTGTGACAAACTTGTGTGTGTGTGTGTGGCAAACTAGTCAAACATAAATAGAGGTGATGAAATGTCCCATGCATGTACTGCTAGAGCGTTGTCCATCACCGCCGAAGCATTCCAGAAATGTCGGTCTCATTTGACAAAAATCTGACACACAAGATCCACTGACGGCTTTGTTCTCTCTCCACATAGTAGAAAAATCAATGGAATTTTTGTTTACACGGGTGAATCATAGTCAAGACAATTACAATTTGGAAGAACGAAGGTCATTTTTGGTGATGCGCGTTAACATCGCGGTGTGATATCGACAAAGTTGGTTTTTTACGGTATATAATTATGGGGACTTATAAAATCAAACCAAGATAATGTAAACCTCGCCTTTTTAATGGGCAGTCCAATAATTTGTAAGATTGGTATCATTGCAAATAATTTGTTTTCTTTTCAATAACTGAGGGGAAAAGAGCCAGAGGCAAATCCTTTGTAAAATTGAACACGCCAAAATCATAATGGAATTTAATTTTAAAATGGCCAAATCATCTAGATTATCCAATTGAATAAAATTTTTATTCAGATAACAGTGATCTATTTCTATTTATTTTTAATTATGGCTTGGAACAGTTAATATTAATTTTTACATTCTGTTTTTTTTTTTTTGTTCAGCCTGTTTCATATAATCTGCTTTCAATAATGTAAACGTGCCTGTAGGTTTAATAGTAATGCTGACCATGACTTTAACCACAACACTTTCTTTCCTTCATAAAATTTTCTGTCTATCTTTGGAAATCTTGATATATAGTTCAACCCAGTCCTGGTAGAAAAACACCTTTTTCATGTTGTAGCATCATTTCGTGAATAATATTGATTGAATAAAGGGTGGATCTTTCAAACTCTCTTCTTTCCACGTTTTAGAAAGAAGGAGAATTCATCTTTGGTCGTATAGCTTTGTAGTTATCCATATAATGTGTGTTACCCAATGTTTAAAGAAGATATTTTCCCCTCTGTCTGAGTCATTCGACACCACAGATGAAGGGTGATCCATGGACGCCGCTTGGAGGAGAGCTCTTGGTTAAAAGTCAGCTTGGATTAGTTTGAACAATCCTACGTCTGCAGAGGAGTTGGAGATATCAGTTTTGTGGGTGAGGATAAATATGGACGGCCATTTGATAATAGAACATTGAGAAAAAAATGTATACGGATAACAGAGATACATTTCTATTAATTTTTCAGTATGGGTAGGTACGGCTAAAGGTTACATTGTGTTTTTTGTTCAACTTGCTTCGTATAAGCTGCATTCAATAATGTAAACAAGTCCAGACCACTTGAGACTAAACTATCTTGCGTCCATGGGTGCGCTTTGGGGCTGGGGTAGAACATCAGCTTCCGGCGCAAAAGGTCCGGGTTCGAGCCCTGACAATTTCGATCCCTACTGGTTGGGTCGGTGTCAGTATAATCTGGCTGTGAGACAGGAGTCTCCCCACCCTGTCTCGTTTTTGGCAGCAGATAAAAATGTCAAACGTCAGTCTTGGGGCCCGTCTACAATATAACATATATAAATCTGATGTTGGACGTTAAAACCTAATCAACTGAACTCAACCTTGCGTCCTATTAAATGAGTTTTTCTTTTTTGTTTGCACGTGAACAAGTTACTTGTATTTATTTAAATTATGTGTCTGTGACAAACTTGTGTGTGTGTGTGTGTGTCAAAACAGCCAAAACATAAATAAAGGTGATGAAATGTCCATGCATGTACAACTAGAGCGCCGTCCATCACCGCCGAAGCAGCAACGAGCATTCCAGAAATGTCGGTCTCATTTGAAAAAAATCTGACGCACAAGATCCACTGACGGCTTTGTTCTCTCTCCACATAATACAAACATCAATGGAATTTTTGTTTACACGGGTGAATCATAGTCGAAACAATTACAATTTGGAAGAACGAAGGTCATTTTTGGTGATGCCCGTTAACATCGCGGTGTGATATCGACAAAGTCGATTTTTTCAGGTATATAATTATGGGAAATTATAAAATCAAACCTCGCCTTTTTAATGGACAGTCCAATAATTTGTAAGATTGGTATCATTGCAAATAATTTGTTTTCTTTTCAATAACTGAGGGGAAAAGAGCCAGAGGCAAATCCTTTTTAAAAATCGAGCACGCCAAAATCATATAATTATATTTATGGAATTTAATTTTAAAATGGGCAAATCATCTAAATTATCCAATTGAATAAAAAAATGTTTTCGGATAACAGTGATCTATTTATATTTATTTTTAAGTATGGCTTGGAAAAGTTGATATTAATTTTTACATTGTTTTTTTTTGTTCAGCCGTCTTCACATAATCTGCTTTCAATAATGTAACATAACGTGCCTGTAGGTTTAATATTAATGCTGACCTTGGCTTTAACCACAACACTTTCTCTTCTTCATGAAATTGTCTGTCTATCTTTGGAAATCTCGATATAGTTCAACCCAGTCCTCTAACGATGGTAGAAAAACATTTTTTCATGTTGTAGCATCATTACGTGAATTAAATTGGTTGAATAAAGGATGGATCGTTCAAACTTTTTCTTCTTTCCACGTTTTAGAAAGAAGAGTTCATCTTTGATCGTATAGCTTTGTAGTTATCCATATAATGTGTGTTACCCAATGTTTAAAGAAGATATTTTCGCCCAAACTGTTGAAATGGTTAATGTAGAAAGGTAAAGGTTGGGATCAAAGGAAATGACTCTTTACAAGCTATCAAATAATACCCAATTATTGCTTCTTATCATTATCTTAAATCCTACACATTTAGGATAATGTTAAACTTGAGTTCATTTTTAGCCTACTCAGCAATATTACAAAATGATCTGACTGCCTCGTAGTTGAATGCCATAGCTCATTTTCCCTATAATTCACATTTTTGATGCTATATATTTTGGAAGCCTTGACTCCAGAAGACACAAATTAGTACGCCAAGACAATATTAACTATTATTTATATGAATGCATTTGAAAAAAGAAAACAACAAAAACTACCCCCAACAATACGAGTAATTTTCATGCTGCGGGTCGTAGAGTCATGTATTATTTTTATCCTACCATATATAACGACACTTAAAAAAAAAATTAAATGAAAAGCTGAAAGCATCAGGCTCTAGATTCAGGTAAATGTTGTATCTCTATGTTCGATCTTAGCGTGGCTGAGCCGGTGTAAAATGTCAAGATGCTGAATATAGCTTTATGTCACAATCGATAACTAGATGATCTACATCTAGACCCCCGCTCTGCTTAACTTAATTCATGGGTTATTTTCTTTAAAGAAAACTATGTTTTGATATTTAGAACATTTGCCCTCACCAGGAAATAATGAATAAAATCATAAATAATAATGTTCAATTTGTTTTTTGGCCTTGAACAGATGATATCTGTGGATAATAATACCGCCATTTGTGGCATGATTCAAAATTTTACTTAAAAACACAGCAACTGTTTAAAGTCCTCTGTCTGTCGAGAGTGCATCTCTCTATATCTCTCTCCCTCCTCCCTTCCCCTTTCTCTCTCTCTCTCTCTCTCTCTCTCTCTCTCTCTCTCTCTCTGTGTCTTTTAATCCCTGTCTCTTGTCTTCTTTGTTTAATCTATTATATATTCTCCAAGGAGGTCCAATACGGCACCACAGGAGTTTAAATTGGTGTGCCGACCAATAAAAATAATGATCATTATTATTAGCAAAACAGTAACTGTTAAAAACACCTTTTTTTCTAAAAATGATAACACTAATAATAGTTAAAGAATATATTTTGGGGTGTTGCAGAATAGCCATAAATTTATTAGACTTGTAGCATGACTATCACATTTTACTGAAACACTTAATAAAATTGATAAAGAAAAATACGACAATAACACTAACACCAACACCTCCACCACCACCTCCACCACCACCACCATCACCATCACCACCAACAATAACAACACCATCACCACCACCAGTAACAACAACAACAACAACAACAATAACAATAACAACAACAACAAGACCAACAACAAACAACAACTATAAGAGATCTTTTTCTTGTTTTGTTTTGTTTAAACAAACGTTTGTTGTTACATGTATTTAATCAATTAAGTAAGATAATTTAGATACTTTTCTTTTAAACTGTTTCAAAACACTGGCTATCAATTTTTTCCATACCCTCATCCATGAGGGAGTTGAGACGTTCGAAGGACGTGGCGCTGTTAGATCAACAGTTTAGCGCCCTGGACTGGAAACGGAAGCTCTGCGCTCAGAACTAAGTGGAACTTTATAATGTACCGCTCTCTCCGTGTAATTATGATTCCTCGTGAAATCTAGTGGGCGTCAAACTAATTAAAGATTACATTAAATGTTTCAATGACACGCTTCTTTCAAAGAGCTTTTACACGTATTGATACAATGTGACTGGCTGAGACAGAAGTTCACGTCTCCCCGCCCTGTTTCGTGTGTGGCAGCACATACAATTATCAGACGTTAGTTTTGGGACATAAATAGTGCTGAGGTTGTAGCAATCAAGTCAACGTTACACAGACTGAATTGGCCATAGTAGTTTCTTACGACAGAAACATATCCATAAATGGCTTTTTCAGAGCAAAGTATTGCAACGACTTCCTCTACACAGAGTGGTTGATAGTGAGTACAGGATGTATTTAAATAACAGAACTTTTGTTTACCAATGCGTGTCGCCGTATAGGACCCCCCAGGGGAACCTAGGAGACGTTAAACCCGGATAGAGGGAGAGAATTCTCTCCCTCCCTCTATAGAGAACATTAACCAATGCGTTCAATGTATTACTCCATTTGTCTAGGTATAAAGCAATGTAAGCTTACTTTAGAAGCTTAGCATTTCGTTTCTTTCTTCTCCCCATTTCCTCTTTAACACAACTGGTTATATCCTGGTGCCGCCATGCTCCAGCATTTCCTGATCAGACAAAGACAAGATGATCGTCGCTGAACTTCGCCAAATCACACATTACACCCCCCCCCTCTCTCTCTCTCTCTCTCTCTCTCTCTCCCTGGTATCTCTTCTCCTCCTATTAAGTGTGTTGTCTGATCCAGAGAAAGTTGGATAGAACAGAATTGATAGACTTCAAAATCTTTACTCCTCACATGGTTCTGTAACACAAAGATGATTTGTGAAGTTTTTACTATAATCAGCAAATCAGCATAGTTCAACTTGACTCTTTTCTGGTAATAAATACTTAATACTGCCACTTAAGTACAGACGCCAAATGACAAAAACTTTTACAAGAAATCCTGCCACGCAAACATTGAAATTTGTTGTGTGCGTTCATCTTTTAACATTTAAAGGATCACGGTACTATGCATACATGTACATATTTAACGAAATTGGGGAAATAAATATACTTTTCATCCCAATCGATACATATTTGAAACAAATAAAATCTAAAAAAAAAACACACCCAGTAAATGGATAAACAACATTTGCAGTGAAAAAGTGCATACGAAACAAACAACAGTAAGATAAGTATTCACCTCTGTAATGTCACCGTTTACTGTTCTTAGACATGCTCGCATGTCTATTTAATTAGCTAAAAAGTTGATACAGCCCCTTAAAGTTACCAATACAAAATTAATTCGACGGCAAGCAATGCATTTATCATTGAATACTAAAACCCAAAAATGTTAAGCCGAGGTTGAAGAGGTTGAGAATCTATACCAAAATTAAAGTTTGCCCATCATTTTAACAATTTAAATGAAATAGCCGGGTAGGTTAATTTATGACTTTGGTAAATCATGCTGTTATTACTTCCTAGAAACTTGAATAAAGTTTACGTGCAGAAAAAAGAAGAAATAAAAAATCAAAAACATAAAAAATAACAACAAAAACAACAAAACACAAAACAACAACAACAACAACAACAACAACAACAACAATAACAACAACAACAGCAACAACAAGAAGAAGAAATTCACAACAAAATCGACAACAAAACAATAGGGACAACATCTTTTCATTTTAAGCACAGTCTGTCTATGATCTGATAAAGCAAACATTTCCCCAACATGGCATGTATGAGAATGAAGTTCGAAGCTGAATGCATATTCGAAACAATTACTGATCGTAAGTTACAAGCTCCTATTTCGAGACATAAACTGAATAATAATCAAGTAGCGATTAGCGTTGAATGACACGAGACATGAAATCCATTTACTCCTAAGTCAACGCTCATACTTCTTATTTTAAAATTACTTTCGTGCTTGAAACAATCGTGACTTTAACAGGTTGACTACTGCTTTCGAGAGCAATTTGATATGTCGCTCTCCCTTCAGAACACTAAATTACTTCTTCTTGGGACTTTGTTCTCCGCGTCTGAGCACCAAAATTGTGCCAGGTCTAGAAACAGTTTGCTCTTCCTAATCTGGTATGAAGTTGAAAAACATCTATCTCGGCATTTACGGCTGGTGTGTGTGTGTGTGTGTGTGTGTGTGTGAGAGAGAGAGAGAGAGAGAGAGAGAGAGAGAGAGAGAGCGAGAGAGAGAGAGAAAGATTTAATAAACCTGGACCCATGTTACACGCGATTGTTTTTATGCTGTAATAAAATCAGTTGTTATCTCTTTTTATAGGACCCAATATCCAAATCTCTTAATATCAACTTTCGAATTTCTGACTTCAAATTTCGAAGCTTTTTTTTATCGCCTACTTTTTAAAAGTACAGTGGGTACACCATTTGACGAACTGAGTGTACCTTTTCTAAGAAAAAAAAAAACAACTAATACGATTGTTCAGTTGGTTGATATATTTCCCATATGCATCTCTCTACCTATGTGTTACCGCGCCTATGGATACACCATGGATACACAGCTGTAGTAATGATATCAGTCTAGCACAGCAATAATTATGTTATCGATTATTTCACGTTCAGAACGTTACATGACGGAGCTTTGTAAAATGGCCTGTCGAGAATTGCCAACAGCGGCTATGGTGGATTCAGCATCATTGCCCTGGTCATCCATCGCTGGAACATCCTTGGAGGCACACAGTGTGCCCACCAGGCCTTGTCTGAACCAAACTCTGACGTCAGTGTAGGCGAGCCACACAACTGGCATGACGCCCGACTTCAGCATCAGGGACGCCATGGCAACTGACCACGAGGCCGTGTCTATGCCGCACGAGTTGGCGTTGCCTCCTTGCTGGCAGAGCACCGCCTTGACCAGGAGGATGAAGAGCGGCAGTTGGAGGGTCACGCACACGGCGGCAGCCAGCGCGGTCACCTGCAGGGACTCCTTGAAGGCCTTTCTGAAAACACACACAGGAGAACAGGCACGTTATAAGATTAACTGGGGTAAACAAAAACAAAGAAGTACACCACCACCACCAACAACAACAAAAACAGCAACTGCTGCTGCTGCTACTACTACTACTACTACTACTACTACTACTACTACTACTACTACTACTACTACTACTACTACTACTACTACTACTACTACTACTACTACTACTACTACTATTGCTACTAGACCAACTTCTCAGGGTGGGGTCCCAGGTCTCTGCACTTTGCCTGCACATTCTTGGTGATGTGGAGAAAGTGAAGGCCGGCAACCACGCTCAGTAAGAGTAATGCCGGACACATGAAGCTGACAAATACCACCACCGCCTGGAACTTTGGCTTCCACAGCAGCTGGCACGGATTCGAGTCCTAGGGTGTGGCAGCATGACAGGGGAGAATATAAGCAAAATGGTTCCAGCTTTATTTTATTACATAGCATTAAACCTGCAAGGCTTGCATTTTTTCGACTTTATGATTATAACGCCAGAAATCCGTTAAAGATGCATGAACGTTTAACATCAAGTTTGAAATAGACAATTCTTCGTCGGCAATAGAGAACTCAACTAAAACTGAGGCTGGAAACAAGCACACGTGTGTTATTTTCGGTAAATTGTACCTAAAAGATGGGCTAATAACCCGAAACTAAGATACTCTTAGATTTGGTAAGTAACTTTAGCTTGGGGCCTAAACTTTTAACACAGCTGCACTAAAAGTAATACTCCTAGAACTTCATGTCAACACACTCTATAATAAATTTTACAAGTTTACTGTAAGTATTCTGTTATAACTTATATGTATGCCCAAATCTTTTATCTTTTGTATTTATAATTTACTGGCCGTATTTAATAATTATGTTACGGTGTGTTTTACTAGAAAGGTTCAACTTGTTTACATTTTCAACACAAAGAGAAAATACTGAGTGGATCTGTGGAATCAACTATCGTCGTCAATATTGCTAACACTAATCTCTATTTGCTAGACCATTCAAAGTCACAATTCTTTCGTGCTGCCCTCCAACATAGCCACGTATTCCGTGCGCTGGCGGATTTCATTAAACGAATATTTTGTTCCAGCTTGGTGGGGGTCAAAATTCAATCTTCATTTCCGCTATGGCTTGACCGCATGTCTCCTAAAATAAGGCCTTGACCGCTGACTTCCGTTCTAAACACAGGGCCATTGTCTGGAAAATGTTACCTCTGATGAGAA
Organism: Elysia chlorotica; assembly: GCA_003991915.1. Lineage (NCBI taxonomy): Eukaryota > Metazoa > Mollusca > Gastropoda > Plakobranchidae > Elysia > Elysia chlorotica. Next base: position 141,944 of record RQTK01000376.1, on the reverse strand, counting down.
ACCTGAGCCACGAGCATTGTGCTCGCCTTTTTAAATCAATTTCCGCGAGTGTAGGGTCCATGACTTACTGCTGTAGATGAGCGTGCTCAGGATACAAGTCGGGTACCCTCTCATCTTAGTATTTGTAAATAAATGTATTAAGAGCTGTGAACGTATCCCTTTTATGTTTGAAACTAGGCGAATTTTCATAAAAAATATAAAGCAATACCTACAAGAGTCAAAGAGTAGATCCTGGCCCCAGCCACATGTGTACATTTTTAAAACATAGACGACACTTATGACGTAAAAAACTTGAGTCGAAACCTCACCTCTCCTTGGACCACGGCCGTGCCAAACGTAAAAATGGGCCCTACCAGGCCGGCGCCGACGAGCCAGGGGAGGAGCACGAGGACTGCGGTGAAACCCCTGGACCCAGAGCCTTCCATCATGCTCGGCGTCAGTCTGGACATAGCCCAACAAAATAGAAAATTTAATTAGTATCTCTACTGAGCACCTGGCTGCCAACCCAGGGACCCACGCGATGTCCAATCGACCATATATATATAATTAACTATTGCCTTAAAACACCATTGGGGAATTCAACGTGACAGCATCACAGAGAGAAACATAGACAAATAATGGACCAGCAGTAAACGCTCATACATAAGTACAACCAAGTTTTGGTCTAGTTTGACATAGCAGCAGGTAGCACTTCAATGCGGCTGTCCTCGGACAGTTGAGGACTTCAAGCCGAATGCAGTATGAACAGAACATCTTTAATTTCTCTACTTTTGCGTATGCAAGCGAGCTTTTTTATTTTTATATATCTCCGCGTGTATTCTTCAACCCGGGCTCAGTATATCTGAGGAACAAAAATGGAGGAGAAGTCTACAGGAATATTAATGTTATGTACCAACCTGAAGTAGAGGCGCTCCACAGCCAGCACCAGCATCGCCAGGGTGGCCACACACACCTGGCCGTAGAAGGTCAGCTCGTAGACAGCGCACGCCCCCAGGCTGTGCCGCCAGATGCCCTGCGGAGACAGACACTCAGACAGCTGGGGAGCTTTGGTGTTTGTATGACGCCGGTAGCTCTAGGTGGGGGGACTCAAACATTCACACTCACCGTTGGGGTTGGATTGTTTGTTATCTCTAGGTGGGTAACACACACTCACTCTAAAAACTGACTTGTTTTGGTGTTTGTTGGACGCGAATAGCCCTAGGTGGGAGGCACACGTACATATATGTACACTTTGACTCGTTTGTTGTTTGTTACTCGGTAAATGCTGTATGGGAAAGCTTTCACAGAGACTTGCTATTGTCTGTGAGTCGCCAATTGCTGTCATAACCTTGGGGGAAATTTTGTTTTTACAGGGAGACACCCAGATGGACCTGTCTGGGTGTGCTAGAACAGCATTCACGGCAGTATCCCTCGATAGAATTTTGGAGAACAGAGAGAAGCATGTCGTAAATAAACCGGACATACTCAAAGTAGATCCCCCAGGGGAAAATAGAAGACGTTGAAACCAGAAACAGAGAGAGAGAGAGGGAGAGGGAGAGAGAGAGAGAGAGAGAGAGAGAGAGAGAGAGAGAGAGAGAGAGAGAGAGAAGAGAGAGAGAGAGAGAGAGAGAGAGAGAGAGAGAGAGAGAGAGAGAGAGAGGGGGGGGGGAGAAGAAGGATTTCGCCAACTATGACGTCAAAGGCGAAACAATACCTTGTTGAAAAGTGCTGAAAATTAGGAACCATCGGAAATATTTTTCCGAAAATTAAAATTTTTCTTTTAACATTTCTTTATCGTAAATCACTATTAAGAGGGGCTTATCTGAGATCCAAGGCGTCAATTATAAAACAAAAAGACTGACATAACAAAGTTTATACCACGTCCAAATGCGTCACAAGGCATCTCTAAATAAGTCAGTTTTGTCCAAACAAACAGGCGCCAAGGCTAGCGAGTCTGAAGGTTACTCGGTTTTCTTAGGGTTCTAAAATCTTTGATGCTCACTCATAATGTTGTTTTGTCATGTAAAAAAGGGATCCAGAAAAAAAATTCTCACGAAGACGTCTATCATGATGACACATGTTTCTCTAATTTCACTTTTTAGAAGATGTTAAAAAAATCAACACCAGTGTTCCTGTCCTGGTTACAAGACTGCAACAATGGAGGTTACTCGGCATATTTTAAAGCTTTTTTTTTTAGAAACAGCGTTAGGAACGAAACAAGATCAATGTTTAACAGCTCATATGATTTAAGCAGGTGTGGAACCGGTAATCGATTTCTATACTTAGTTATTCTGAAAGATCTAGAAGAAGGAAGCGTGGCAGACGTACGAGAGAACATTGATGAATAAAGAGATATTGAAGGTTCCTTTTAAGTTTGCTTCATTGATTATTCCAAAGCATTGCAAAGACAGTGTAAAGCACGATTGTCTGTTGAAAACGCTACAAATTTTTTTCTCCCAGCATCGTATAGCGTAATATTGATAAAAGATTTATTGTATTTTGAACGAGAGGCTGCTGTGATATTGGATCATAACTCGTCAAAATGGTTTCCTATTCAAAAGTGTTTAAGACGGGACTGCACTCTCTCGCACCATCTTCAATTTTCATAGGGAGGACATAATGAGAGTGTAGAACAAGATGCAAGAACTTTTCGATGAGACATGTGTCAAAGGCCTAGGCACTGAAGGTATGCTCACGACACATTTCTCTCCATTACAACCAGAGGGCTTGATATGTTTGTCGAAACAATTGAAGAATTCAATGCAAAACAAGAAAAATACAACTGTTGATCTTGTCAGGTGTAGTTCTTTCGTAGATGTGATGGTGAATGGAAATAGGCGGAACGTGTAGAGCACTTTGGATATTTAAGTGACAGAATTGATGGAACATTGCACGTGCTCAAACAAAATAAAGAAGAGAATGACAATAGAACTGGTCTAAGGTGAAACAGCAAACTTGAAAACCTATGTTAAGGAAATAGCAACAACAACCCAAAATTAAAATTGAACGTCTTAACACTTTGTATTTTACGCATTGCAAGATGTGAGTATAAAGGTTGAACTATTATAAAATCGGATGTTATTTTGAATGACAGTGCTGCAGAAAAAATGTTAAGAACACTATGGGTAGCACTCAAGCGGAACGATGAAATGCTAAAACAAAAAATTAAAGGAAGTTTGCTTTTAAATTACGTCAAAGCGAGGAAACTTGGACACTTGAAGTGACACAATAGTAAAAAAAAACACAAACACAACAGACATGCCATTATGATGATGATGATGATGATGATGATGATGATGATGATGATGATGATGATGATGATGATGATGATGATGATGATGATGATGATGATGATGATGATGATGATGATGATGATGATGATGATGATGTTGCTTTTAAATTACGTCAAAGCGAGGAAACTTGGACACTTGAAGTGACACAATAGTAAAAAAAAACACAAACACAACAGACATGCCATTATGATGATGATGATGATGATGATGATGATATTGATGGTGATGATGATGATGATGATGATGATGATGATGATGATGATGATGATGATGATGATGATGATGATGATGATGATGATGATGATGATGATGTAGCTTATGATGAGGATGATGAAGATGATAATGATGATTATGATGTGAGTATAAAGGTTGAACTATTATAAAATCAAATGTTTTCGGGTTCCAAGATTGACGTCAGGTTATTTTTCATGCTGCCAGAGACAGTACGGTTATACTAGGGCACCTGTCGCGGCCACCCACAATTTACTGATGCTAGTACGAACCAGTATCCACCCTGTAAACAAATTATTTTTTAATATTATAAAGTACTAGTCCTTGAAAATTACTCGAATAACCAGACATACTCGATATGTTCTAAATAACTTCCACACGGAAAGAATGAGTGTAAAACGATGGAAATCTACATAGAGCAAATGATATTTGTTTCATAAAGCTTGTGAACTGTGTTTGCAGTATTATGAAAAAAATAATGGGGCTAACTCTAAATTATGGAACAGATCTTTTTACAAAACATATTGTTGTGACGGTCAACCTTTTTTTTTTTAATTGTATCAAATACTTCGAAAAAACAACAACACAACAACGAACAACTAATATAAAAAAGCGAAACGTGAGAAAGACAGACTGGCAGAACTTGGGTGGTCATTGATAGCAAACAGTAAGACCGTTTTGCTCAGCGCCTCCATATTCTAAGTAAACTAATAACCATTATATGACTGTTTTAAAAATTACAGATGGTAAAAAAATCTTCTTTATATTTTTGGCGGATGAATAGGTTAATTTCAGAATCACAAACGACCTAAATAATTAACCCTTCACGCCATAGAGGTTAAAATGCTCTTACACCAAGAGCAAGAAAAAAACAACCCCGTTAAACTTTACATTTCCTATTCAGAAAAGAGAGCAGCTGCGACCTACATTGAGCCTAATAATGATACAACCATTGTGGCCAAACTTAAATAACCAGAAAGGTCGTCAGGAGTAATGCGATAAACAAATCTCAACGCGCCAGACTTTTAGAGTTGTTATTCTTTTTTGGCTCTTGCTAGAGTTAAAATTAGCCATGGTGTGTGACAGCACATAAAATTGTCAGACTTCAGTATTGGATCCCGTCCTAAATATAGTCTATATAGAGCTGACGCTGGACGTCAAACATACTGGACGCATGTCATGATCACATAACATTATCAGACCTCAGTCTTGGCGCCCGTCCACAATATGATCGTTATGGTGAATGGGAACCTTGCAGGTTTGAAGTAAAGCTTAAATATCATACCGCGCGTTATTGGGTTTATTTTTCTCAAACAATTTCTCATTTTTAACCCTATGTCGTAAAAAGTATTATTATTAAGACAGCAGTGTAAAAAGGAAGCAAAAATCCGTGATAAGTGTACTTCTATCCGAAGGAATACATATATAATTATAACAAAAAAACACAAATATTGAAAGCGATACATAAGAGCGGAAAGTAGCTCGAAACTCTAGAGTGGCAACATGTATTGCTAAATTTTTAAATGTTATATAATGTTAAAACAAGGCAGACACCATCGACGTTGCCACCAAATCTCGTTAAACCAGTTGAAGCTGCTATGACAACTCGCAGCTGTGCATTGGCTGCTTCACCACGACACCTTTTGATTTGTTAAATGCGTTCTTTAGCCTATCGAGAGGGAGAGAGAGTCGTCACATGCTCTTCTGGTTGGTCATAAGAACCAGGACTGTCAACACTGCAGGCAGGTGGTGTTTCTGTGGCGTGGAAGTTTGTGTGGGTAGATCACTGTTTTGTGCTGATGTGCTTTAATTTTCAACTGTCTGCCTCACCCGCTGTTGGCGTTTCATCACTTGTAGCTTGGGTCTGTTTTATAAACTATTCAGTTTGGGAGACAGCGTTTTTATTGAATAATTATACACAAAAAAACACAAATATTGAAAGCGAGAAAATCTTCCTCAGTTTCCATCCGAGCAATCACTTCTCCCGGCAAAGACGAATTGATCACGAGCAGGACAGCCCAACAGAATATGGAGAGCACTTTATCTCGGAATGAAGAGGACTATAATCTGGAACTGGACAAATTAATATAATACCCGAAGGGCAGTACTGTCAGTCATTATCAGCCATCCATGCCACCTTGAGAAAACAATCTGACAGCATTGATTATTCATTTTTTCTGAAATGATACACTACCTTTAAAAACAGCAGCAGCCATAACAACATCAAACAACACAACAGCAATAACATCAATACCTGTAACTACACCAGCGGAAACAAAAACAATAGCAATAACGACAACAACAACAACATCTGTTACAAACACAAGAAAATCGAAAGCACAAATTATGCATAATTGTTTACAACAACAACAACAACAACAACAACAACAACAACAACAACAACAACAACAACATCTGTTACAAATTCAAGATAATCGAGAGCACACAACCTGTCAGCAGTGGAGGTTATGCGATATACACACATTATGCACACTTGTTTCTAGGAGATGGGTGCTGTGAGCCATTACCTGCAGCAGAGTGTCCGTGTAGAGCGGGCAGAGAAACACGCCCATGATGAGCTCGGCCAGGCACACGTTACACACCAGGATGTTCTTGGGCTGGCCGCGTAAACCAGGGCTCAGAATCACATTGATGATCTTGCATACAAGAAGGGAAATAACACTTAGTATACTATATAGCTTAAGGGTACAAGACGCCAACAAACTACAAAAGTACACCAACGAATGTTCTCATAAAATAAAGCAAATAATTATAATTCTTTTGATGAGTTTTTTTTTTTTTATCATTATCATTTTAAAACATTTAAATCATCAGTATATATCACTTCTTTCACTACTACGTGAAATTTTCGGCCATCATCACGATATTTCGAAAGTGCAAAAACTATTGATCTCCTGCACAATCTGGACAGATGGCAGCCTACTCGTTTTATCTTCTGATTTATATCCAACATCAATTAGCTAAGGATGTACTTTTCCTTGATGTCAGGAATACAGGCAAATAATGATCCTTCCATTATGATAATTCAAATCAACGCCAGGTTTTATTTTTGCACCTCAGCTCAGTGAGCAAAACGCTGACTGCTAATCAAAATTTTATGTTCGCTTGTTTTCTGCTGTTTGAGTCAGTGACTGCCTGAGACAGAAACTAACATTAGGTGTCCCTACTATGTCTCTACTAGCAGCACTTACGTTGTAAGACACTAGTCTTGGGATCCGTCTAATGATAGCATTAATGCTTGTAATAAACGGTAAGAAACAAAACAAAAAACCTTTAGACACAAAGACCATCTCACGTTCCACATGCATGTCTTCTAGCAATCCCGGAGAATTGTTAATGGAGAATAAAGAACCAGCGGACTCTGAAATTCCCACCACCTCACCCACTCCATCGTCCTTTGTTCGTAAGTGTAGATATCTAATCAACTACACCATATGTCTTTTAGATAAGAGAGAATATTATTTATTGATCATTTTAATGGAAACATACAGAGTCTAAAGTTTAATTTTTAGGTATATATAATGCGTAAATGGAAAAAGTGGCAAAATATTGTATAGCATCATAAGGTAAGTAAAAATAAATTCAGTCGGAAAGGTCACCAGAAGGAGCATCAGCAGCTGCTCAGTTGGTAGTCCTCTGGTCTGGCGAGTGAGGAGGCCGGCATTCGAATCTTGGCCAATGACCTTCATGAATGTTTTTTTTTCAATGCTCAGCGTCAGTACCTAGACTTTTTGCAAAGGCTCCCAAAGGGTCATAACAATTGTATCTGCTGTTTCACAGAGACCGAGCAGGGGGACCAGGACTTCTGCCTCGGCGGGTTGCACTATACTGTTACCGGCCCAATCAGTAGGGAACAATTTTACCTGACCACGGAAATGAACCGGGAACTTTCTGAATAGACATTAAGCGCTTTACCACTTAAGCCATTCCCCAACACCTGCATTGTGGTACATAGAGAAGTCTATGCTGATCTCACCTGGCTAGAGTTGGCCAAACCTATCCAGGAGGCGAGGAGGATGTGGAAGACCGCCAAGCCCAGGTAACTGTCGCCCCGACCAGCGCTCTCCGTAACGAAACTCAGGGTGAGCAGCGTGGAGTTCTGGTAGAACGGGTATACATAGGCGCGGGCAGCCATCGCCTAACAAGGGATCACTGACATGGACAGAGAGATAGACAACAGGCTGGTAGCTCGCAGAGTCCACACCTTTCAGTTCGAGACCTTTAAAAGGAGAAGGCGGAGCCTCAACCAGCGTTAGTAGCACTTTCTCTGATAAGTTTTCCTCCTAAGGCCTACCATGAAATGGCGAGAGATTATCTTAAAAATTGCCTTCTTATAAAATTATACTGCTTTTGTCTTTTCTATCTATAGTTTATTTGTTCGTAGCGCGATTTCGTTCACCGAGCTTGCTTTCGTAACTTGCCTCGGCTTGTGACTAGGTTTGGACGCGGATGGCTAGTCTCCAAAATAGATGTAGATTCTAAAAATTATATTTAAACATCTATCAATATTATTTATAACAATTCTTTCTATAACGCAGTGAAAAAGACACCTAAACTTATAAATTTAAAACGTTCATTATTCAGTATTTCAGCAACTACCACCTGTGAACTTTGCGACTAAGGTAAAAGATAGTTGTGTACTATGACTTATAACGAGATAATTATAGTATTTAATTGAAGCATCCATCTTTTGGTCATCGGTAGCATAGTTTTCAAGATGTTAAAATTAACTAAAATTTACCAAAGTATAAAAATCTGAAGCAAAAGTCACAACAAATCCGATGTAGTTCTGATACATACTATCATATTTACTCTACAACACAGTGAGAAAGACACTTTAAGCAAAAGTGTAGGTTCAAGTGCTTATTTTAAACTTTAATATGACGTGAATATTCTGCTTATAAAACTAAAATATTTGAGGTGTATTCAAATTGCTAATTTAATTAAATATCGTATGGATTTTTAGTTTTAGTTTGTTCATTAAGAGTTAAAATAATTAATGCAAAGTGTAAATTATTTATCAGGGAACACAGGCACAAAATTAAGACGTGGTCGCCACATGCGTCTCTAATTAAGACGGTTGCTTCTTTCTTAAAATCCTAAGTAAAAAGTCAGTCTGAGAATTGTTCCATCGCCTTAATTTAAAAACAGAAATAGAGTGAGCAAGCGTCACACTAGGTCCACGTACCAAAAGCACTGTTAGCTCTTTTTACGTCTCACTAAATCTTTAGTTTGTTTAGAGCTTTCACGGTTCTTTAATAAACACGAGAAACTATCGAGGCGTTCCGGCTCCAGCAACACTAAGATGGGACAAGTTGGCCCGGGCAAATGTGATGTGTGATGGGGCAGAATGTAACTCGATAGATCTAGATTAGATAAGTGAGTAAAGCGCTAGTCTATGTAGGACTGAAACATGAGCAGTTCTAGATGAGATAGCATGTAGCATGTAGCATGTAGCATTATGAAGAAGAAGAAGAAGAAGAAGAAGAAGAAGAAGAAGAAGAAGAAGAAGAAGAAGAAGAAGAAGAAGAAGAAGAAGAAGAAGAAGAAGAAGAAGAAGAAGAAGAAGAAGAAGAAGAAGAAGAAGAAGAAGAAGAAGAAGAAGAAGAAGAAAACGCGAAGAAGAGAGAGAGAAGAAGAACAAGAAACAAACAAATAGAGAGAGAAAGAGAGAGAGAGAGAGATAGAGAGAGATAGAGAGAAGGAGATGTAGAGATAGAGAGAGAGAGAGAGAGAGAGATAGAGAGAGAGAGAGAGAGAGAGAGAGAGAGAGAGAGAGAGAGAGAGAGAGAGAGAGAGAGAGAGAGAGAGAGAGAGAGAGAGAGAGAGAGAGAGAGGCAGATAGACAGATAGATAGATAGATAGATAGATAGATAGATAGATAGATAGATAGATAGATAGATAGATAGATAGATAGATAAATAGATACTTGTAGTGCACGGCAAAAATTGGTAACCGAGTACGATTTCACCAGGAACTTACTCCAGCGGAACTTAACCATCGGGACAAGGCTTTGTACCGGTTCCTGGTACAATAGCCAAACACCTCCTGGCCAAGGCTAAGCATTGGTCCGGTATCTGTTCCGATGCCTCGCTCACCACGGTTGCTCAGTTTCCTGACTGCCTCTACCGGTTTAGGCTACTGTGCCAAGATTGGAACATATGGTCCGGTATCTGTTTCGACGAGGGTAGGCTACTAGGCTAGTCAACTGCTGTCTGTTCGTATGTCTGTGGCCAAAAACGTGATTGTGTTTTAAGCTTGACCTCTGAATACAAATCGTTAGGCCTGCTAGATCTACGTAACACTATCACACACCGGACCCGTACCGGAATCGGTACATGGGACTCCGATCCGATTCAGATACCGACATAACGATATGTTCCGATTCCCCAGCCCTAGATAGATAGATAGATAGATAGATAGATAGATAGATAGATAGATAGATAGATAGATAGATAGAGAGAGAGAGAGAGAGAGAGAGAGAGAGAGAGAGAGAGAGAGAGAGAGAGAGAGAGAGAGAGAGAGAGAGACATACAGAGAGAGAGAGAGAGATAGAGAGAGAGACCGACAGCCAAACATACACAGAGAAAGATAGGCAGAGAGATAGAGATGTAGACCAAGAAAGAAGGAATCCGCAGTTCATTTAATATTGAAGGGACTGCTGTCATATTTTCCACCGTTTCTATCAGTAGATATGCGTCCAAGCAAAGAACCTACTGGTGTAAATTGATACCCATGTTAAATATTGGACGCTTTTCTTGTTTGAAAGACAAGTTCATATACGTGTGGCATCGTATCTGACAATTGAACTTCAATGTCTTCATGTGGAAAACCCATGAAAGTATGGAATTCCTGGCTAATATAATGAAGCTTTGTCGATAGGGTCGGACGTCATTTGTGACGAAAATAGCCTAATTTCTACATTGATTAAAAATAACATTACTATGATCTGACCAAGGCTAATTGATCTGGCGGAATTAATACCGATGTATAGGTGGGAACGATTTGGATGGTTTCGTTAAATAGAGATATCGGCTTTTATATCCAAACTTCTACCTAGACCAGCGTGTCGATAAATAATCGTAATAAATTTTAGCCTCAGAATAAATAAGTGGGGAAGAGACAGAAAGAGCTAGCTAGATAGATATATCAATAGATAGATAGATAGATAGATAGATAGATAGATAGATAGATAGATAGATAGATAGATAGATAGATAGATAGATAGATAGATAGATAGATAGATAGATAGATAGAAGATAGATAGATAGAGATAGAGAGAGAGAGAGAGAGAGAGAGAGAGAGAGAGAGAGAGAGAGATAGAGAGAGAGAGAGAGGGGGAGAGAGAGAGGGGTGAAGGGAGGATTCTATAGTGTATTTAATTGTAGCAATAGCTGACATAATAAAATTCCATAATTCCTACCAATAGATAAAAAGAACACGTCCCAGCGAACAAGCTATTAATGTAATTTGATACAAATTTTGAACATGGGATGCTTTTCTTCTTTGACACTGAAGGAAAATGTATACCTGCGAGATCATATTCGGCGCCGTCATGCTGAAAAAAATCCATGATATTGTGGAACTGAACTCCTCACTAATATAACAAAGCTTTGTCGTAAGGTCAGTAGCCTTATTTTCATTATTTGCAAATAATTATGACCTGAATAAAGTTAATTAAACTGACGGGGCTGACTGTGTGGGCACAATGTTTGTTTGTTTGTTTGTGTGTTTGTTTTGTTATTGCAAAGCGTCCAACGTCAACACTATAGCACGTCTGACAACTTAACGCGCTGACACAAATCATAGAGACAGTGAGTTGTTGTGACTCTGGCTCAGCCGGTAGATTAACGCGACTTTGATCCAACCAGCGTGGGACTTAGTTGCCAGAGCAGAGCTCGAACCACGGACCTTCTGCGTCAGGATCGGTGTTCTACCGCTGATCTACCGCGCCCCGCGGTGGTCACAATGGGGGAACTTGATAATTAGAGACACATTATTATTTTAGACCTACTCCCAATTAGAACAGAGTATATGCGAATACTTATTTTTAACATTAGCGTAATTGAGATAGATAGATAGATAGATAGATAGATAGATAGATAGATAGATAGATAGATAGATAGATAGATAGATAGATAGATAGATAGATAGATAGATAGATAGATAGATAGATAGATAGATAGATAGATATAGAGAGAGCAAACAAGAAAGAAGAAGAGAGAGTGAGTGAGAGAGATAGAGAGACAGAAAAAGAGAGATGAAAAGAGAAAGAGCGGAAAAGAAGGAATTTAATGATCACCTAACTTAAAAAAGGCGTTTCTATCAATAGATAAATACCACAAGTTTAAAAAACCAACAACTATTGATGTTAATGATTACTGTTGTTGAATAAAAGATGCTTCTCTTACTTTTCACTGAAAGAAAAGTTATACCTGAGTGATCGTATTCTAACATTGCCGTCTTCCTGCGGATTTAATCCATGATGTTGTGGAACGGTTATCCTAGCCAATATAAAAAAGCTTTGTCGGCGGGGTCGATAGTCTTTTGTTCTTCATGGATGGAAACTAATTATGTCCTGACCTAAGCCAATCAACCTGACTGGAATTAATAGTGACGCTCGATGCGCATGACTTAGATAAACTCGGTAACTAGAGCTGTCGGCTTTTATATTCCAACTTCTACCTAGATCAGGCTGTAATAAAATAATGAGGTGTTTTTTTTTACCTAGAGTTGAGAGAGCCTGCGAGCGAGCGAAAGAGAGAGAGAGGGAGAGAGAGAGAGAGAGAGAGAGAGAGAGAGAGAGAGAGAGAGAGAGAGAGAGAGAGAGAGAGAGAGAGAGAGAGAAAGAGAGAGAGAAGCGAGGGAAGGAAGGAAGGGTGGAAGAGCGAGAAAAAAGGAATCTATAGTCCACTTATTTCAATCGATTGCTGACGTAGTGAAATACCACTGTTTCTAACAATGGACATAAACTACACGACACATCAAATTAAATAACTAAGTTGTTCTTTCACGTTCTCGCTTAAAAACAAGTTATACCTGAGTGTTAGTATCTTCCATTCTACCACCGACGTCTTTTAGCTAATAAAAATTCATAGTATATTAATTGTGGAAAACCACTGCCCATTTATCGAAGCTATACCGATGGCTTGTACGCTAAGCGTACATAACTGGGACCATATGACCTCTCAGCTTGTACGTCATTTGGTGACGATGATGGCGTAGTTTTTGTTCATTGATTCCAACAATTATGATAGATATAAGGGTAATTTACTGAGTCTGAAAATTAGTCTTAATTAATAACACGCATGTCCATCGTGTGATAAATCTGTGAGGAATTATGAACACCATCGTTCGTGTTATTCTTAATCTATTTTTGCAATCTATATATCTATCTCAATTTGTTTCCTTCTCTATGTCTTTTTCTCTTTACTCCTTTCTATATAAAATAATGTGTATGTGTGCGTTTTACATTTAGAAACGCAGCGTACAGTACATAAAACAACACTGATTGATCAAACATTGAGAAAACATAATGTGTCGGTGTAATTCTTTTCACCAGTCCAGATTAATAACCCGAAGTCAATGAGATGATACCAAAAGGTGGAGCTGCGTGTATCCTGTTTATATAATTTATGTGTGACACCATTAAGTAAATATACTTTCCACCGTGAAACGGTTAGACTTTGTTACACCAGAAAAAGATAATGCAAGAAAAGATATGACAAAAGCTAAAAGGTACCTGGCCTTTATCTCTCCGTATCGGATTCTTGGAAAAAAGTAGGGGGCATTTCGACGAATGAACCATACCAAAACTTTGTACATTGGGAATTCAACATGCTTTCTATCAATGAATAAAACATAATATCCCACTCCTCGGTTAGTTTTCTTGATTGAGGAGGAAGAGCATCCAGTTTTTAACCTATGCTACCCCCCCCCCCCCAACTCCAAATAACCATCTTCAGAAAACCCTCATCGTCTTCTTCTATCTTGTAGTTGGGACATCAGTGAAGCCACCACTGCACCTGGCGACCAGATCTTATCGTTTTTAATTAAAGATTCATTTGTCACATTCTCTGTCTCACCATTCGGTGGTATCTGTCCTTTCACTTTCTCTTTCCGTATAGGACTACTTTTAGAATTGTTTGGGCAAGCTCTGTAAATCATGTGACACGCCGTAACCATTTTAATTTCCGTCTCTTCACGGTGGTCATATCGTTACCTCATAATGCTATTGTCGCATGTCCACATCTCTTAAAACTGGAGCTCTTATCGAAATAGGCTCTTTTACGTTTGACTTTTATCAATATACATTAATTTTTTGGTAGATTGAGCGGTTCATAGAAGAGCCACCGGTCGTGTGAATTTGTCGTATGTCCTATGAAGTGTATGGAAAAGAGTAGTTTTCAATTGTCGTAAATCCAACCTTAATATCATTGTCACATTGGATGGACATACGACAGTTTCATTCTGAGGTAACGATATCATAACCATGCTGTCCTACTTTGTGATTCTGTTTCCACACAGGAAATCAAGTGGACTCACAACCAATCACAGATTAAACATTAACACGTTTGTCGTTTTTTCATTTAGTTTAACCTCGACTTGATCAAAGCTAATTGACCAAAAGGAAACAAGTGGACTTACAACTAATCGCAGATTAAACATTAACACGTTTGTCGTTTTTTCATTTAGTTTAACCTCGACTTGATCAAAGCTAATCGACCAAAAGGAAATTAATTTTCATGACACGGTGGTCATGCTTTGGGAGCACTCGATAAATAGAGATACCGGCTTTCATACCCTCTGTTTCCAGGCATTTCTTATTTGAAGATGTGGGAACAAGCTGAGCTTTAAGCATCGTGCTCCCTGCGTGTCCCTTCCAAGCACTGTCGCCACTTACCACGACTCATTTCTCAGCCAGTCACATTTAATTTACACCGACCCAACCAGTAGGGGCGAAATCGCCAGGGCTCGAACCATAGACCTCCTCCGTCGGAAGCCGATGTTCTACCCAGGGTCACCGCGCCCCCAGTGACAGTGGCAGTGGTAGTGGTACATGTAGTAGAAGTGGTAGTGGTGATAGTGGTAGTGGTAGTAATAGTAGTAGTAGTAAAAGTAGTAGTAGTAGTAGTAGTAGTAGTAGTAGTAGTAGTAGAAGTAGTAGTAATAGTAGTAGTAGTAGTAGTAGTAGTAGTAGTTGTTGTTGTTGTTGTTGTTGTTGTTATAGTTGTAGTAGTCACAGTCAGCAAAAATTGTGACCAAATACAAGAATGAAAAATATTACAATATTGACTTTTTAAAATCCCAACTACGAATGTATAGAAAAAAATATGTATGTTCCATCCCTTGCGTTATCATGCTTGCTTTTGTGTGCTACTGCCGTCAACCCGATCCATTATTTTAAAAATTCATGTCTAGCTTGGAGAAACTCGAAAATTTTAAGTTCAGAAGTGGCTTTGTCATTTGTTTTTGCCTTGACGTCCTGTTGAAGAAGTAAGGATATTTTCTATGTCTATTCCAATTTAAACTAGTCAACCGAATAAAGCTTTTTAGCAAAACAGTATTGATTAAATAAAAATTAAAAACCACTGTGTGCCTTTTTTCATTTAACAAACATGCCAATAAGAAATAGAGCAGACCTCGTGCAATGAGGCTAAGCCAAAAAAGACCGAAATGTATAGCACAATCAATGTAACAAACTGCTTTTCCTAGTTTCTATAGGCAGTTTTTTCCTGGAATTTGCTCGATGATAAGAAGATAAACGCGTCTCTGGCTTTAAACTACTCCAAGGCGAGTCCCATATAAAGCAAGTATATATTGAAGATGTGTGAGATTTAGTTGGAGTATACGTTCTTCAGAATCTGGTATTTTTTTTTGCTGGTAAGGCGGCAATAAATGATAAAATAGAAAATCACATCGAATTTCATTTCAGACACTAAGAGTATCACATACGAAAGGAATTGAGTTTAGACGCCCAACCCTCCATGTATTTCAAGGCAATTGTTGGACGCCTAAATGTTTCTGTTTTGTTGTATTTACTACCCCAAATCTGTCTCTTTTACAGCTGATGACGTAGTTTTAGGTTGTGAATGATCTAAACAGCTCATAATTGTCATGATTGTAATCTCATTTTACCATTTTTGGTACGCATGATCGAAATCGGATTATTGTTTCCATAATTTCCATCTTTGATCAATAAATGATTACGCAGTCCTTGAGGGATATAAATAGACGTCTCTCTCCCTCTCTCTCTCTCTCTCTCTCTCTCTCTCTCTCTCTC
>RQTK01000376.1:73276-113204 GCA_003991915.1 Elysia chlorotica | reverse complement strand
AACAAAAACAACCTCCCCCCCCCAAAAAAAAAAACAACAACAAAAAAACAACAAAAACAAAAACAAAACAAAACAATAACAAAAACAACAAAAAAAACAAACAAAACAAAACAAAAACAAAACAAAAACAACACAACAATAACAAACCAACCTTACTCAGATAAACAGAAAACATGCTATTGAAGCCAACTAAAATATTAAAGAGCCTAAAACAAACGACATGCAAAGTCTCACCACGACAGAGACCAGTATAGGACCAGCAAGGATCCACTGTACAGCGGTCTCTTCAATCCAACACCTGTGGAACGTGGGCGCAACAGAATCCAAAGAAAACATTAGGCATGGTGGAAGTATTAGATAATTTCGAAAAAGTTCTCGGGGTTCTTTTTTAATAAAGAATAAACTAGAGAAGCACACCAACTTAGAGTATCAACGGATATCACGCGTTTGAACAATTTGTTTCTTATGTAAATAATTTTTTTTTTTTTTGCTTTACTTGGTCGCACAGCGACATCGTAATTTACTATCTTAGAGGTCGATTTAAAGCCTCAAAAAATTGGAACCTACTTTTTGTAACTGCCTGACACAGTTGCCCGAGCGGCTGCGTAGATGCCAGTGAGAAGCAGGGGGACACCTGATTCCAACACAAACATAGAGAAAAACACATAAAATGCTCAAAATATATTCACACTTAGTAAATATATTAATAATAAAAAATACACACACAAACCATTAAAATTGATAAACTAAAAAGAAAGACAGATAAAAGCTACTAATTTAATGGAAACGTATCGAATAAAAAGCAGCGCCGTATTTACTGGTATAAAAAAACTGACCAAAACATGTTACTTATAATTATATATAATAATATATAATAAATATATATAATTTTACAACCATCTACGACTTAAAACTGGACTGAAATGTATGTAAGTGAAAAGTTTGTCGCCACATATAATTATTTTAAAACACTTGTTTACACTTGGATTTGCTTTTGACTTTAAACGTGTATTAGTTCTATCCAACATGCCACATTCAGTATCTTCTTTCGAAAAACAATAAGCTTGTTAGTTACATTACTTTTTATGTTATCATAGCGTCACTAAAACTATAATTATAAGCATTATAAATGGTCTCATTGCCTCCTCTATTTTTTTCAAGAATATAGAAACAATAAAAACAGTAATTTAACAGTAAAATAATAGTAATATATATTTTTTCACTTTTTTGTTCATGAGTCCACGCCCTTAGATTTGTTCATTTCATGTTGGACATTGCAAATGACCACAAATTTTGACCACTGTATCGAGTTATACATCACTGTAATGGTCTATAACTGAACTCTTCATCTAAATATGAATGCAATTTCTTGTTTTCTTAACGGTAATTCACAGAATACAGTTTTTAAACCTTGCTTTCTCTAGAAAATTACCATTCAATCCCCCTCCCCCTTGATTTAGCCTTTGCAAATCTTTGTTAGCCGTTTTCTCAAAACCAATAAATTGGATACATAAATGCCTATAAGGTTTTTCTTTTTTTAATCGAAGTTGATTTACAGAAAGCTTTTTAATAAGTTGTATTTTTTATGAAATGCAGAGGGATCATTTAGTCTTTCTTCCAATATTTCTATAATCGCTATCTTTTCATGCATGCCACTATGTTTGAACAATATAATTATTAAACCTTCAATACAAAATAGTATAGTTATTTCAATTGTATGCACGCCAAGTTTCAAGTATTTTGGTTCGTAAATAAAAAGCCGTGGGGAAAAAATAGACATCTTTAAAAAAATACAAGATGGCCACCAGATTTTAAAACTTTTTTTTCGAAAAAAATTTAAAAAAAATGTTTTTCTTCATCTCATAGTGACCTAACACATATATCCACGTTTATACCCATGATTTTCTATTTTTTCGTAAGGACCCGGTCTATTATGTATCTGAAACGCTTAGGTTGCCATCCCAAACTGGTAGACAAAAAGATAAAATACTTAGTATGGTGTCACTATAAAATAAACATACATTTTTATTAACATTAAAAAAAAGTTTAGCCTTCCAGCCCAATACAGTATCTGATGAGGTTTCGAACTTAAAGTTTGTAGGTGAGGATGACAGTCTTGATCCCACGTACTTAAAGTTTAGAACTCTATCTAGGTTTTCTTCTTTCACTTTCAGTGGCAGGTGGGCATTTGCGGTAGCACTGGAAATATAAACAAATAATGTTTTAGAATATGCTCTTGGTTTATCCCAGATGCTTGTATATGTTGTCAGTGAATAACATAATGGATTCCTCAACACTATGACGGGCTCGGTAAGCAAACTGAAATGGATCTTGAACATCATTGTGTGTAATAAGTATTTAACAACAGTTTTCTCTAAACATTTAGTATTTGGTTCTTTGTTTCCTCTCTTTTTATCTTGAATTAATCGCGGGACTCGTTCGGAAAGATTTAAGTGATTGCTGTGGATCGAACCAACCCAACCAACCCAACCAACCCAACCTTCCCA
The DNA here is from genome assembly GCA_003991915.1 of Elysia chlorotica. NCBI lineage: Eukaryota > Metazoa > Mollusca > Gastropoda > Plakobranchidae > Elysia > Elysia chlorotica. Next base: position 110,697 of record RQTK01000376.1, on the reverse strand, counting down.
ACCGACGTGGGCAGGTACGTACCCCATCCGGCGACCACGAGACACTTGATGAGCTTCTTGCCGGTGTGCAGCGTGTGCGCCATGATGATGTGCAGGTACAGGGCCTCGCAGCACATCCACGAGAAGTTGGTGGTCGTGAAGTACTGCGCCAACACGTGCAGGTAGCGGCACCACAGCTGGGGGACACGAGCAAAGTCGCGGTTATACATTCAATCACTTTATGATGGTGCATTAAGGGCAACTGCGGATAAATATTTTCACTTCTCACAGAAATGGTCTCATTATCTCCTCTATTTTTTTCAAGAATATAGAAACAATAAAAACAGTAATTTAACAGTAAAATAATAGTAATATATATTTTTTCACTTTTTTGTTCATGAGTCTACGCCGTTAAATTTGTTCATTTTGTGTTGGACATTCCAATTGACCACAAATTTTGACCACTGTATCGAGTTATACATCACTGTAATGGTCCATAACTGAACTCTTCATCTAAATATGAATGCAATTTCTTGTTTTCTTAACGGTAATTCACAGAATACAGTTTTTAAACCCTTTTTTCTCTAGAAAATTACCATTCAATCCCCCCTCCCCCTTGATTTAGCCTTTGCAAATCTTTGTTAGCCGTTTTCTCAAAACCAATAAACTGGATACTGCCTATAAGGTTTTTGTTTTTTTAATCGAATTTGATTTACAGAAAGCTTTTTACTAAGTTGTATTTTTTATGAAATGCAGAGGGATCATTTTGTCTTTCTTCCAATATTTCTATAATTGCTATCTTTTCATGTATGCCGCTATGTTTGAACAATGTAATTATTAATCCTTCAATATAAATTAGTATAGTTATTTCAATTGTATGCACGCCAAGTTTCAAGTATTTTGGTTCGTAAATAAAAAGCCGTGGGGAAAAAATAGACATCTTTAAAAAAATACAAGATGGCCACCAGATTTTAAAACTTTTTTTTCGAAAAAAATTTAAAAAAAATGTTTTTCTTCATCTCATAGTGACCTAACACATATATACACGTTTATACCCATGATTTTTTATTTTTTCGTAAGGAGCCGGTCTATTTTGTATCTGAAACGCTTAGGTTGCCATCCCAAACTGGTAGACAAACAAATAAAATACTTAGTATGGTGTCACTATAAAATAAACATACATTTTTATTAACATTCAAAAAAAGTTTAGCCTTCTAGCTCAATACAGTATCTGATGAAGTTTCGAACTTAAAGTTTGTAGGTGAGGATGACAGTCTTGATCCCACGTACTTAAAGTTTAGAACTCTATCTAGGTTTTCTTCTTTCACTTTCAGTGGCAGGTGGGCATTTGCGGTAGCACTGGAAATATAAACAAATAATGTTTTAGAATATGCTCTTGGTTTATCCCAGATGCTTGTATATGTTGTCAGTGAATAACATAATGGATTCCTCAACACTATGACGGGCTCGGTAAGCAAACTGAAATGGATCTTGAACATCATTGTGTGTAATAAGTATTTAACAACAGTTTTCTCTAAACATTTAGTATTTGGTTCTTTGTTTCCTCTCTTTTTATCTTGAATTAATCGCGGGACTCGTTCGGAAAGATTTAAGTGATTGCTGTGGATCGAAACTCAAACCTCCTTGTCATTAGCCCCCAACAGCCCTTACAAATTAAGTTTTTCCAACTCTAGCCCCACTTGGCCACGCATAAATCTCGCATTTTGCTATGATTCTTAGAAGTCTTGTATTTTATCAGTTTCCAACTTTTTCAATTAAACCGTGACACTGATCAAGATAAAATAATAATAAAAGAACAGGAACGATGTTTTATCGTGTTAAACGCACTGGAAATATCAAGAAAAAATGTTTTAGAATATGCTCTTGGTTTATCCCAGATGCTTGTATATGTTGTGAGTGAATAACATAATGGCTTCCTCAACACTATGACGGACTCGGTAAAAAAACTGAAATGGATCTTGAACATCATTGTGTGTAATAAGTATTTAACAAGTTTTCTCTTAACATATAGTATTCGTTCTTTGCTTCCTCTCTTTTTATCCCGAATCAATCGCGGGACTCGTTTCGGAAAGATTTAAGTGATTGCTGTGGATCGAAACTCAAACCTCCTTGTCATTAGCCCCCAACAGCACTTACAAACTAAGTTTTTCCACCTCTAGCCCCACTTGTCCACGCATAAATCTCGCATTTCGCTATGATTCTTAGAAGTCTTGTATTTAATCAGTTTCCAACTTTTTCAATTAAACCATGACACTGATCAAGATAAAATAATAATAAAAGAACAGGAACGATGTATTCAGATTTGAAACACAGATATTACGGGAGCCCCAAGAAGATGAGTTGCAATATTGCGAGCTGTCTGGGGGGACTACAGAAGAGATCCATCACTTCCGCTGATTGGCGCAGTGTGGACGAATCCTCACAACTCTGTATGTCTTCTGAATTGATGAGGAAATGTCTATAGGTCTGCTATAAAATGTCTATGTTTTAAAGTCTCCAAAGTTACCCGGTGGGATCTGACAAGGCGATACTATGTAATGAAAACAGACATTTCAATTTATTACGTGTCCAATCTCGTCATTGGGAAATGAAACCATAGCGCTGAAGACAAAAAAGTGATGAAAATAGTGAGTCCTATCGCACCTCCCACTTATCGGAAATTCCTGCGAGGTATATCTCAAGTAATATACTTTAGTCTTAGAGTCCCAATTTTCTATTGGAGTTTTAAATTCTTCCTCATAAGAAATCCCGCAGTAAACACTCTAAACGCTCTGTCTAGACTGAAATATGTAGCAAAACAGACGCTGGGTCGAGTAAGGTACACAGGAAATATGATACGGGTGAAATACACACAATTTATCATCTTGGCGCGAAGTTCACGATTTGTTAAAGACGCACCTTGAAGAAAAACTTTTAGACCCAGGCATTGTTGGTTTTGTTAATGATAATACATGTTACATATAAGTATGCTTTCAGTCTCTCAAAAACAATATAACTACATGAAACTATAACATAGAATCATAGAATTTTAACATGTGTTTTAAATAATAAAATTTTGTTGTCATGCTTTCGAAACTGTCTTGAGAGCTTATAATCTTTTTCCTGCAATATCTGCCTGTCTGACTGTCTATCAGCTGCGCCTCTCTTTGTCTGTCGATCTGTTGGCCTGTCTGTCTGTCTGTCTGTCTGATTGTCTGTCTGTCTGTCTCTCTCTCTCTCTCTCTCTCTCTCTCTCTCTCTCTCTCTCTCTCTCTCTCTCTCTCTCTCTCTCTCTCTCTCTCTCTCTCTCTCTGTTTCTGCCTCCCTCTCTCTCGCTCTCCCATCTTGATCAAATATCCCTGCATTATCGTAGTTGATGGAAAGTGAAACGAATCTAGCTTCAACCAATGCAAGGCACATTCTATTCTTAATTGAAAAATGTTTGGGAAATTTCTATGTCCCCTTTCTCTATATCCGTGGAAACAAAATCCAGATGTTCAATTAACCAAAGGGAAATCATATACCCCACTATATGTTTCTATGTTATATAACATAAAACCAGAACGCTGAAGAGATGCAAATGAATGAAATAAAGTAGGAAATTAAAACTGTCCAAACAGTTTTAGATGAGTTGTCTTCTGGTAACACTTGCAACCCCCCCCCCCCCCAATCAATTGAAAAAAAAGTATCAACTTCTTCAAAAATCAATTTCACTTAAAAAAACTTCGTGTGCTCTGTTGAATCCGTGTATTTGACACATTTAAAGTTTTTGCCCATGCCTTTTAAGTGTCAGTTCCTCTCAAAGGATAGTCGGAAATCTAATTTAACTGAAGGTGAACAATCAAAATAAAAAAGGGACAATTTCTTGTTAAATGTGTTCACTTTAAATGCACGGTTACAACTCTCCTACAATTCTTCTCTACATTACTCACGAACAAAAATACACGCATAATTATTATTAACAAAGGGTTATAGCCTTTTGAAAGAACGTAACCTAAATCCATGAACTAGTTTAACCCAGGAATAGGAAATAATTACAGCTAAGTTTAAATGTATATATATATATATATATCACTTTCTGATAAACGTCAGCTGCCGCTTGATTTGTGTTTAAAAATCTTTAAATCGCTTTAATATATTGCGCGTATAGATCAAACCTTAATAGTCTGAGGCATACATAAAACGATAGTTTAATGTTATATTATTAAGAATGCACAACATGAATAAAACACTATATTTTTATTAACTGAAACCGAATTATCTGGATGTACTTTTCGATACGACTTTATCTAAGACCAAAGTATTTTGTCGAGAACCGTCGGAAATCTAATTTTAGTATATCAATAGTCATAACAACATAGTCGCAAAATTCCAAAGGAATCGACATAATTGTAAATGCTCGTTATACTCTCTACCTCCATGACAGTTGATACCCCATGTTACTTCGGACCGCTCTACATATGTACAGCCATTCGGCTCGCTGTTGATGAATTCGAAGTTTTGACCATTTTCCGGACTAATGGAAATTGCCCAGTTCTTTTCTGATGACAATTTGAAGGAATATATATAATAGATAGGCCTACAACGTATGGTTCGAGAGGAAGATGATGGAACAGAAAACACCCGCATCGTGTCCGCCGAACTCACAATAAAGGTCAGGGCAAACAGTACAAAGGCACGTTCGGTTAGTTAAAAAAAAGGACAGAAAGATCGAGAATAGAATCGATAGTTTAACGCACAGATCCGATCATCGTGATACGAATTTCCATCAGTTCCGAGAATCTTCACAAAGTAGAGCGCTAAGTTCTAGATCTAGATCCCGGAGAAAGTCTTTGTGGCCGCCTTTGGTAATTGAATGACCCAAATATTCTAAAAATTAAAACGGCCACCACAGGATATAGAAATTGAGTGCTGGTGAGTGGTGAGTGGTGAATACAAATATGATAGTAGAACCCCCCTCCGCCCGCACACACAATTTCTTTGCGCTGTCTGTCTGTCTTTGTTGGTCTGTCACTCACTATCGTTCTGCCTCTTCTCGGTTACTGTCTTAAGTTTCTGCAGATCATCACACTATTTTCGTCACTTTCTTTCCCCTCTTCTTTCCATCTCTCTCCCCCTAACTCTGTATCTCTCCGCCATAGTTAGCACCCTCCTAATATAAAAAATTAATGCTGTCTTTCAGTTTTGTTTCATTTAGTCCCTCCTCTTCCCACACCTATCTTCACTTCTCACGAGAACAGTAAAATTTTCCATTAAATTGTAAGGTACATAAGAGAATATTGTCACCCTTTACATACATGATCCCATTCTTTGGCAACACAGTTAGCTTTAGCCCAACTCCAGCCGCCCTGATGACAGGAATGCTGCTTGTTAGAAGCTCTGTTGGTTTCGACCGTCTCCGAGAGTTTACCGCATGGTCGAACCAACATCTGCTCTCTATGGCTCTATTCCTTCTCTCACTTCCTCTCTCTCTGATATCTCTCTCTTTGTCTCTCTGTACTTTGTTTGTCTCTCTCTCTTTCTCTTCCACCCTCTCTCTCTCTCTCTCTCTCTCTCTCTCTCTCTCTCTCTCTTATATATATCTTGTTTCTCTTTTTTTCTATTTGTTTCTTTCCTCTCTCTGTTTTCACTTTCACGTTCCCATATTTCTCTTTCTCTCTCCCTCTCTGTATTTCTCCTCCAGCATGCCGCCTGCACTTTAATCCTGTTAAGATTAAATTTTGCAAAATTCTCTTACCGAACTATAATCTACTTGACCACATGAATAAAAGTACAACAACAAAAAACACCAAAATCGAACGTAAAAGAGCAGTGCGTCCGTTGGGCATTTCCGATTTACGATAAGAAGAATTTTAGCACTCTAGTGTGAGTTTAATCTTTTAGCAATCTCACTCTAGGGGTTTCTTCAGTCGTTACTACATTTTAACTTTTACCCCAGCTATCGGATTGAGTTTTAGCCTAATTTTCTAAAAATCTTGCTCCTTCTACTTGCTAAATTTCCTTGACCCTCTCTTCGCCTCCCCCTTTAAATATCTAATTATCTGAGAATAATTGCCCTGTTTCGCTGTCTGCGTTCGTTTAATTCTCTCTGACTGCATGTCTTAAATGTCAAGTTGTACCTTCCCCTACTCCCTTCTTTTCCCAAATCCCTTATTTCTTCTCTCTCTCTCTCTATCTCTCTCTCTCTCTCTCTCTCTCTCTCTCTCTCTGTCTCTCTCTCTCTCTCTGTCTCTCTCTCTCTCTCTCTCTCTCTCTCTCTCTCTCTCTCTCTCTCTCTCTCTCTATCTCTCGCCCTCTTTCTGTGAAGCGTTATTGTTGATAAATATTAAGCTCCCTACGTTTTCAGTGTAATGATGTACAGAGACGGAGCCTCTACGTACAATAATGTAAAGCCAACCACTATATATACAACATTATTTGAATATGGGACAGTCCCAGAAAAAGAAACGATACTCATAGAAAACAATCAAACCTCTTGTTTGTTTGTTTTTTTGTTCGATGATTTTGATATTTGATGGCTGGGCTCCAGTGTGCGATATCGTATAATTCATTTTACTATAGTTTGGTCTGAAAAATGACACACGGTCATCATTTAAAATTTTTTTTTGCAATTTTCGATGTTTTTGGCTAAGTATGTATTATAAATCTAAACACTTTTGCATTTACAAAATTATACTAGATAATTAAATACTTACATTAAAAGTTATAATGTTTTTACGGCCTTCAGAAACTGACTTTATCATTTCGAGTCGTATGAATAGGAAAACAAGTCGAAAGTTGGGACATCCTTTGTTCTAACTCACACGGGCAAAGTCATTTATGCATGCCTGATACATACATGTATTATATGTGGATTTTAAATAATAATTTGGTTTCCATTTATGTATAGCTTCGAAATTGTTATTTCATTATAATAAAGAATTACAATGGAGGTGTCTTTATCCCAGCTGAGCAGGACGCCGGTGGCTCAGTCGCTAGTTTTCTCGACTGACTAACAAAAGAACTAAATTTTCACTACGAACTCGTATCTCCGTTTTCAGATCGACACGTCCGAAAACATAGTTGACGAAAAACATTTATTATTACTTTTTTCGAACCTCAACCCCCCTGTTCATACTCCCTAGTGTTCAGCGGACTGAGCCATCTCACCTTCGGTTCCTGACCATGTGGCGATACATGTGTTCTGTCCAGCTAATAACCGCCTCTTCTAATGTCGGTGAGATTCCTCCTCCTCGCGGCGCTGCGTCCCGTTATCTGCCCGACATCTCGTCCCGGGTGGAGGCCCCGTGCACCGCGGACCTCATTATCTGGCCGGACGGGCCCATCGACGCCTTGTTTTAGCCCAGGCTTGGACCACAGACCAGTGTTTAACGACCTTATTGATGGTACACGCCGTAACTCGCCATCCACAACAGCCCCAGATTCCCATCTTTCCAGGACCAGTTAAGTACGCCGTAATGAATTCATTTCATGTAGACCGTCTCGGTGCCCTTATTAACACGGCGTTCTATACCGTGGTACTTCTGTGTTTGACGAACTACGTCTATCACGCCCCTTTCTCTTTTCTATCCCTCTCTAGCTACTTAGCCCAAACTCTATACAATATACCTAGTTTACCTCTTTCTCAGACTCGCTACCCTCTCTTCCTCTCTCTACCCATCTCTCTTTCCCTTCTCTTTTCTCTTTCTCTCTGTCTCCCTGCTTCTCTCTTTCTCTCAGTTTATCTCTCTCTCCCTCTCTCTCTCTCTCTCTCTCTCTCTCTCTCTCTCTCTCTCTCTCTCTCCTCTCTCTCTCTTCTGGATCCAAACCGAATGAGCCGTTTTGTAGCTTGACTGCTCGGCAAAAGTGATCTTGATGTTTTCAAGCGACGTTACCCTAGGCAGATCTAGTGTCACCTATACCATGATTCCGCAAGAGAGGGGGACAGAGAGGGGAAGAGAAGGAAGGAGAGGAAGAGAGAGAGGGATGGCAAGAGACAGATAGGGAGAGAGAGAGAGAGAGAGGGAGAGAGAGAGAGAGAGGATGTGGAGAGAATGAAAGAAAAGAAGTAGAAAAGGAAGCTAGAAAACAACAAAAATAAAAAGGGAGAAACTAGAGAGTTAAGAGATAAAGAGACACGGAGAAAAGAGAGAGAGAGAGAAAAAGAGAGAGATAGAGAGAGAGAGAGAGAGAGAGAGAGACAGAGAGAGAGATAGAGAGAGAGAGGAGGCAAAATGTAAAAGAGAAATCCGAGTTTTTGTCATTTGTAGCAAAAAGACATCGATTTGTATAGTGCAAATAGCATAATTCGGTCACAAACCTCATGCTTACAGACTCAGCCCTGTGTATGATGTGATCGGCCAAGTCCCCTATGATTAGTTCGGGAGGCGAGGACTGGATGTGAAGATTGAGATATCGGTATTAAGTGGACGAATAAAAAACAAACTAGATTTGCATAACTTGTTTCCAAAAAGTAAATTGGTGAACTGTTTGTGGAGGAGTAGCAAATTAGAAAGAACGGCCGAGGAGTATATCCATTAATCGGACGAATAACGATTAACTAGATTCACGTTAGCGTTACTTGTAAAGGTATAGTTGAGCGCACGAGAACGCGAAATACCTTCCCGATAGTCACAACCAAGTAAAAGCAAACGCAAATGAGAACCATTACTTCGTTGGAACAGACGGCAAGTGTCAATGACTGAGGGTAAATATAGAGAGATCCGTATTTTCCAGACGAATGAACGCACAAGACAACAACACGTTGGAGTTGATTGATATCTTCGGCGTTGTTGACTAACCCAATTTCTATAGTACTACAATAAGTATAAAACAAAAGAAAAATATCGCCTATCGATGTAATATTTAAATCGTGCTCTTAATTTGTTTTTCATGCAAAGGCACTTTCTTTATTCTTCTATAGTTTCGGTTGTGTGATTGACAGAAAATCGTAGCTTCTTCTCAGTGACACTCTATTTAAAAAGTGTTCTTTTTTTAAATTAAAAAACGTGTCGGCGTATAGAAAAAGTGTACGAAAATACAACAAAGCCTACGGGTTGGCTAACAGCTCTGGGAGAAAGTGTACTGTTATCAGTACCCTTTCTCGCATCTTAAAAATTCGATCGAAAGAGAATAGACTTAGATAATGAATGTCAGAAACTAACCTATTGCAAAATATGTCGTCAAGCCGAACTCCGCTAGAATGTAACATGTTAAGTTGAATTAGATTAATATTTAACGTTAGCATTCTATCAGTTATTTTGTTGACGGTAAAATGTAACAGGTGCGGAGCTGGGCTAGTCTTCAGTCTCACGATTAGCGCCGAACAGAGACAGTCGCACCTCAAAAAATATTAATGAGAAAAAATCGGCGATGGCGCTGCTGGATATCTTCAAAGTTTAACAAAATCGGCACAACGTGGGCGCAACATGCACACTTCGATGGACTATCAGTGATCTAGAGTGGGATCATGGACCACAGGAACATGAAGCACCGTGACTGGTTGTTCAGAGTGCTCAGCTGCAACTCGTTCATCGATACCTTCAAAGTATAAAGATATCCTACCAGCGATATACTCAACTGGTTAGATAAGAGCCTTGACCAGGTCTAGGATAGCCAATCTGTACTTCATCAACTTAAAACAGTCAATGCCACAACGTTGATCAATGAAATTGATGCTTTGCAATGTCGACACTATCTGTGCATTACGCTTTTGAACACAAGCCAAACGAAAATTTAGAACGGGACACTTGGATAAAAAATATTGACTATCGATATACGTAAAATTAACTAATAAAACTAAACGGTACTAGTCAATGTATTGAATAAGTGAAAACGAAAGTACCTGATTATCGGGTTTGTAATATCGATAGCTATTATAGTTAGTGTATGAAGAATATTTTTTTGGACTTCATGTGCAACTGTGGCTAGTAGAAACTGAAGATATAGATCGTACTATTTTCAACTCGACGTAATATGGCAAGGATCGCCCGTAAGGCGTAATTTGCCGCACTTGGGCGTAAGGATCGCCCGCAAGGCATAATTTGCATCACTTAGGCGTAATAAATTACGCTCAAACCGTAATGTTTACAAGACTAGCCACCGATAATGCTTATTTATTAAAAGTATTATCCTTCTAACATCCTGATATTCCTCGCCTAACGATCTTTTCCAGGATCAGCAGCATTTCCATCAAAATATCATTATCTCTTTTCCTCTTCACATTTAATCTCTCCTTATTCTCACTCTCTTCTCTTCACCCATATATATATATCTTTCTCCATTTGTCTGCCCCTCTCGCTTTTTCAAATCTCCGCTTTTTTTCTCAAACCCATTTATACTAATTTGCCTTTTTTTGTCTCTTCGACTCTTCCACCTCAGTTCCGATCACCTTTACCCCACCAATCGAACCAGTTTAAAGGTTACATAATCATTTTCCCTCACCCCAAAGCTCCTGCAGGAATTCACTAGGAGCAGTTTAGAGGCACCAGCGCTAACCTTGTTGTTCCACCAGGAACCCCTGTGGACCAGCGTGATGTTTTCTATCATAACTGCCCAGTCAAAAATCACCCAATCGATATAGAAACAAATCGTTAAAAGAAAATGAGATTAATCGTTTTTGCCACTACCCTTCGGCGCCCTGTTTTCATACCTCCAAAGTCTTTGTGGGTCCATCAACTATCGCGAGCTGGGCTATAATAATACATACGATTTCCTTTCAGCATCCAATCTTATGATATGAATCGTATTAATATCTTACCTTGTTTATCTCTTTTTCTTAAAGATAACTTCTCTTTAACAAAATATAGCTATTAATTTCTCAATTCAAGTGTAGTCTTTTCGAAATCCTTTTCATTTTTCTTGAATCGATCTTTTTTTAACCTATCACTTTAAGATTTCACCAGCTTGAATTAAGTTGAAAATGAAGAAGACCGCAATTGATCTTTCTTCATCCGCTCTCAGTCTGCGCCTCTTTCATTTCCCTCACAATGCGAGGCGGGACATTTCGCCCCCAATGGCAAAGTAAAATTTTCAACTCGACGTAATATGGCAAGGATCGCCCGTAAGGCGTAATTTGCCGCAATTGAGCGTAAGGATCACCCGCAAGGCGTAATTTGCAGCACTTAGGCGTAATAAATTACGCCCAAACCGTAATGTTTACAAGTCTGGTCACCGATAATGCTTATTTATTAAAAGTATTATCCTTCTGACATGCTTCGCCTTACGATCTTTTCCAGGATCACCAGCATTTCCATCAAAATATCATTATCTCTTTTCCTCTTCACATTTAATCACTCCTTATTCTCAATCTCTTCTCTTCCCCCACTTCTATCTCTCTCTCTGTCTCTCTCTCTCTCTCTATTTCTCTCTCCCTCTCTCTCTCTCTCTCCTTATTCTCACTCTCTTCTCTTCACCCATATATATATATCTTTCTCCATTTGTCTGCCCCTCTCGCTTTTTCAAATCTCCGCTTTTTTTCTCCAACCCATTTATTCTAATTTGCCTTTTTTATCCCTTCGACTCTTCCACCAATCGAACCAGTTTAAAGGTTACATAATCATTTTCCTCCAGCCCAAAGCTCCTGCAGGAATTCACTGGGCGCAGTTTAGAGGTACCAGCGCTAACCTTGTTGTTCCACCAGGAACCCCCGTGGACCAACGTGATGTTTTCTATCATAACTGCCCAGTCAAAAATCACCCAATCGATATAGAAACAAATCGTAAAAGGAAAATGAGATTAATCGTTTTTGCCACTACCCTTCGGCGCCCTTTTTCATACCTCCAAAGTCTTTGTGGTTCCACCAACTATCGCGAGCTGAGATATAATAATACATACGATTTCCTTTAAGCATCCAATCTTAGGATATCTATCGTATTAATATCTTACCTTTTTTATCTCTTTTCCGTAAAGATAGCTTCCCTATACGAAATATAGCTATTAATTTCTCAATTCAAGTGTAGTCTTTTCGAAATCCTTTTCATTTTTCTTGAATCGATCTTTTTTTAACCTATCACTTTAAGATTTCACCAGCTTGAATTAAGCTGAAAATAAAGAAGACCGCAATTGATCTTTCTTCATCCGCTCTCAGTCTGCGCCTCTTTCATTTCCCTCACAATGCGAGGCGGGACATTTCGCCCCCAATGGCAAAGTAAAATCGTTTTCAGTTTCTTCTTCCAGCACCCTATCAGAATTCCACTGAACGTTCATCACATTCTCTTTTACCCGATTGGGTTTGAGCCGAAGGAAATCGTCATAGTGTATTCGTATGAATGATTATGTTCATCCAAAGTGTATGAGTGGGAAATCAAAGTGCTGGCCACCCTCATAAATAAGTGTATAGTCACTCCAGGCTATTATGATTATACTTCTAGTTGTAACTTGTAAAAAATGTTTTTTCCCCAAGAAAACAACTGCCATATAAATGGTTGATGATGTAGGAAATGTGGAGACCTAAACAAGTATATCTAGAAATTCATAGCCATATCTTGGTGCAAAAACCCACCATTGTTCAAGTTTCTAATAATTAACGTATTAATTCTATTCACTGGGTGTAGTACCAGAACCAGTAACTGGCTTAAACACTAAGGCAATGCTATGTCTGGTACATAATTAAAAAAATAGAGATAAAATCGTTATAAATATCCTAGATATTCACTAATAGACCAAACCATTCAAGGTAACGACCAAATACTAGCTTATTTGGTCCGATCTATGTTCTTTCACATTTTATTTCTGACTCTTAAACCAAATGGCTGGCAGGATTAGCTAGATAATTCCTATTAAAAATTCTCCAAAACCCCAGCTAGATAGATCTTCAAATGTTCCTCCCAGAATCACCAGCCATTAATAAGATCAGAAGGCGTAAAAAACCAACCAGACGTACGCTTGCCGCATTATCGGACAGCCGGTTCCTTATTAGAGCTATTTTTTATGTTCACCAAACGAAGGATTTTCACCGGTTTTATTCGCGACCTCAGACTATCACCTCTTTGGGAGCAGCATTAGGGTAACTGCGCTGCGCATTGTTCAATTCAAGTCCCAGACATGTTACAGTAACCCACATAACGCGTTCCCCTGTCTGAACCACGAGCAACTTTTCTCTTTTAGCCTCAGTATTTCCTTAGTGTTAATTTTCTTTATATGCTGATCCTTCAAGTAAATTAGAATAGTTTGAGAAATTAAAAAACAAAAAAAGAAAAGGCGATTACAGGAAAAGAATGTGTGCATTCATTGCATATTGAAATATACCACAGGTTTAATTTTGCACTGATATGATGAGCTATGATAAAATTTACATTTAATATTGATTTACTTATTTAAGAAATATGCCAAATAGATTGAAACTCGCATTAACAAACAATCAAGTGAGATAAAATTATGTTAAGCAGTTAACTATATGTTTTCAAAAGTATATAATTATAGTTTAATACTTTATAAGGATGACTATGATTTTAAAAGTGCTTTGACAAACGTGAGCTTCTGGAAAAATGGAAAACAGCGCATTACGTATCACTCTGTCAGTTTAAAGAACTTTGCCTAACCAAGTCAAAAGATATGAGGGCAGATATTCCAAAAACTTTGTGAGAAAAATGAAAAAAAAAGTCATGCAATGGACAGAGTGAACCACCGTGAGGTTCCCAATAGATCGAGAGTCCCGATTTGAGGCCATGTTTTAGTAAAACAGAGTTCAAATAGAAAAACGTGATAAATCTGTAATCTTATAATATACTTCACACTTTCAAATAAACGTGAGGCGATGCGCATGGCAAGTTCCATTGGTATACGGGGAGATTCTTCATAATGTCAAAACAACGGTTATTGTACTTAGGTAGAATTAAGAAAATAAAATGGTCTTATTTTTTAATGTGAAAAAAATAACAATAAGGGGATTTTTGAAAAAAAAAGTGACACATAAAACAATTAAAAGAACAACAAAACAATGCGATAAAATCAACACTTTTAATACATAGTCAACCATGTGTCTATGTACCCTTAAAACAATAGGCCTTTGTTTCGCAGTTCTGCCTAAAACGAGACATCTATATCATTCATGTAGCGATATAATTATGTTATCAAGCAAACATATTTATCTGAACAAAAAAGAACAGCTGATAGGACTATTGACAGCTACCCTCAAGATTGGATCCACATTTATAGATGGGTCTGCCTTTAAAGCCACTGTAAATGCTGGATACGGTGCATTGATGTGTTCCCCAGATGGAAGTTCCAAAGAGCTTTACTCTACCTGCGGTGAAGCATGCTCTAACTATGAGTCGAAACGTAAAGGCATCCAAGCAGCCCTACTTACATTAAATGAAACTTTTCAGAAAAATCCATTCCTGGCAACACAGTACTTTTCACAGACTCAAAATCGGCCCTACAATCTTTGGAAGCCACACAAAACTCTTCAGAAACACTTGACATAGTTCTAGAAATTAAATGCATTCTCAATAAATACCACATCGCGCTTGTGTGTAAGTGGATCCCAATCTACCAAGAAATGAAAAGGCTGATAGACTGGTAAAAAAAACGGGCTATGCAAAAATAATCACAGGTAAGTAAAAACAACTTACCAAACAGCCAAAAGAATTATCTGTCAAAAATTTTTAAGAAGAATGGATGAACCAGTGGGCAAGGGGGACTACAGGGAGAGTTGTGTACAAGCACCAACACATAATTACTTCATGATCCTATAATTATACCTTCTACTGAGGAAAGAATAATGTGCTATTTTTCATCTTAGAATGCAACAAATTCACATCAACTTTCATCTGAACAGACTCAATCCAGAACACACGACACTGTGTCCATTGTGTGATGATATTTTGGAGACCGTGGAACACACACTGTTCCAATTCTCCAGTCTTAGCCGACCAAGACAGCATTGTCTTCCTTTGAGACCTGACCTCCACAAGGTTTTGTATTCCACCTCAGCGCAGCTGAAGAGAACTGCTGTCTTTTACTTCACGGCCCTAGGCAAAAGAGGCTAGCTCAGAGATCACTGGACTAAACAACGACAACAACAACAGCAACAACACATTGCGCTATATTTTCAGTTCGCATAATATTTTTTGATACACGTACGAGCCAACATATTTGTGTTCACAGACTTTTCCCCAATTAGTGAATTTAAGTCTGGACCAGACTAGAACAGTGACGTATTAACAAATAATCCTTCACCCCACGTCACACAAGGATTTGTCTCATTGACGACCAACAGATGGAATCTACATTATTTTCAGAATACGAATAGTATTTCATAACCAAACAACCAAACAAGCAAAGAAGAGATATTTAATCAGCACACCTTATTCCTCCAAATCGTCCAAACGCGATTTGAGAATGCTGAATATTTCACGTGTCATAACTAGAGGTCTTTTCACGTGCTGCCTGGCGGATTTTGACCTGACACGAGGAAAACAAAGCTGTGCCAAGTTAGGACTTTGGTGTCCTATAGATTGGGGTTATGGCTTCAATCTGCGAATGACGTAGCGTCTTCAGGCTCTCTTGTAGATAAAAACGGATGTTATACAAAGGTGAAAGCTTTTAAAAAAGTCATCCATGGGTCTCGATAAACCAACAAAAAAAAGACAACAAAACTCGGGTGTAAATATGCGGTAATATTTGATTAGTGTTACATCTCCTTGATTTCACGCCATCGAGAAGTCTTACACGGTAAGAGGGGACATCCATTGAGATTCGAACAGTAGAACTCCAAGTCTCAGTTCAGAGCACTAACCGATTGAGCTTCCGGCGCTCACACAGGGGACCCGGGTTATAGATCTAAATCAACTCGAGTTTTATGCATTCACCAGGCGAGCGGCGACCGACTGACACGAGTATAATCATTGACCAATAAGTCTACCCGCGGCCGGGTTTGTAGTTGGGATCCTGTAATCAAGTAGATATGCAAGAGAGATACAGCGAAGACGGGAGGGACTAGAGAGCTTGGCAGGCAATTGGGCTTGAATAATTCACGACTCCGCTGGGCGGAGAGTCTCACTAATCCAGCCTCGTTTTGAATTCATAAAGCTATAGGTAATGCAATTCATGGATTTGGTTCATGGACATAACACTTACTACGGAGGTTTCTGTACTTGTAGTCCTGTTGTACACGTGTACAAGAACGCCAAAGCCGTGCGTTACGTGTGTGTGTGTGTGTGTGTGTGAGGGGGGGGGGATAGCTACCCATTTTATTATGATTAAAAGAAAAGTGTAAACAATAAGGAATCAAATAATGAATAAGAAGGAAGAAAAACATTTTGTAATGAAAATGTAAGAATTGAACTTCATGCGAGAGAGAGAGAGAAACGTGACTAGAAAAGTAATGAGAATTTTTATAGTCTGCGAATTTGGCTTTCTCTGCGCATGAGCTTTACCATGAGTGTAACTGAAATTGAATTTAAACAAATTAAAAAAGCGGATAACAAAACTTGGAGGATCAAAAGTAACCATAATTAGTTCTATCCTATATGGCTGTACACGGGAGTGTAGACATGTTAGTTTACGTGACGGGAGACATAATGAAAACGTTTCATCTCCCCCGCAAGAGAGTAAATTCTCCATCTGAGCATTAAAGAACGTCTTATTGTAGGGATTGATTGCTGAGGATTCAAATAAATTTTTAGGTTGCTACCGCGGGTATTTTATAGACCTATGTTAACGCAAATCGCTGTTGGACAAGAGTTAATTATAAATGATTGACCAGCAAATATTACTATACCTTTACACTTATTCTTTTAAAAAGATAATGATTATTATTGTGCATCGATTGTGCGTATAACTAATGCAATCACGATAGCAATTTTCCTGAAATGGGCTATGTGCCACTGTTTACGCGTACTCTACTATGCTAGCATGTACCGCGTGAAGCGTACTCTACTATGCTAGCATGTACCGCGTGAAGCGTACTCTACTATGCTAGCATGTACCGCGTGAAGCGTACTCTACTATGCTAGCATGTACCGCGTGAAGCGTACTCTACTATGCTAGCATGTACCGCGTTCAATGTATTCTACTATGCTAGCATGTACCGCGTGAGTAGTGTTCACAAAATTGGCTGTTTGGCGAGAACGGGCTCGGGGTCTAGAAAATTCGGGGTAATTCTAGAATCTTCTCGAGGGTTGAGTAGGCATAGGAGAGCGGGGCGATTAATATCAAAAGATATGTGATCTAGAGAAAGGCATGTTCTCGAATGTTTCGGATGAGCTAGAGGGCCTAGAGATTTCCTAGAGATTTCTAGATCTGTGTCTTGCGTATGCAAGAGAGGAACGCAATATATATTGATAGCTTTTGTAGGGAGAGAAATGTTTATACTTTGTACTTACACTTTAAGCTCGTGTTGTAACATCTTGCCACATTAAACGCTGCTATTTTTCTGCTGTTTCAAGTACTGATTTAAATTTAGACGTTCTTGAGTTGTTTTCTTGGCCCTCAGACAGGATGTTTGCTAATGCAGTAAATTATTGATTTTCTAGAGAGGATTTTTAGTATTCATTATTTTGTTAGTTTGTTAACAACAAGAACTCACATGAAACCTATTAAATCTTTAAGTCTAAAAATCGAACATTACTTAGGGGTAAAAATAAGGCAATGCTATGTTCTGATACACGTATAATCAATCTTGATCACAATAATGAGAATAAGACGATTTAAGACGATTTAGGCGGAGACAAAAAAAAGAATGTAGCATGTAGATGCTTTAGAACACACTTTGAGAAATACCACAAAAGATATTTATATTTTTAAATATTTTCTGAGCAGAAAATCCCATATAAAAAGAAATGTAGTAAGTTGATCGAATGCTGAGATATCACTGGTCAGAGGAGAGAAGGCAACGACAAACTTAGATCTATTTCAAGACTGAAAGTTAAGGAAAAGGATAAAAAAATAAATGAAACAACTACCTAACAGATTAACAAAAATTCAACCCAATTACCAAAAAACCGCAGTACACATCTCAAGCAAACTTCAATACAACGATGGGACGTGTTCTGTCTGCCTGTCTGTGTGTATGACTATCTGTCTGTCTGTAAATCTGTCTGTCTATTTGTATGTATGTCTGGTTGTCTGCTTGTATATCTGTCTGTGCATTTGTCTGTCTGTATGTCTGTCTATATGTCGCACTCCCTCCTTCTCCCCTTCTCTCTATCTCTCTCTGGGTTCATCGTCTTCAAGTAATCCCTGTAATGGATTCTTTACGACGATTGACGATGAATCTATCTATAAATCTTCACGAGCCCTATATAGAGGAGTTCACTAATGAACTCTTTCATTCCTATTTTAAAGTGCATTTTTGGTACGTCAACACCAATAATTAATTACCTTAATTCAAGACTGAAGCGCCATTGTTTTTCACACAAATTTCCCAAATATCATCAATCGTATTTTGTTTCTGAACAGCGGTTTCCCCCAAAAGAGTTTTGGACTTCCCACACTTTGCTAACTTACTTCCTGGACTAGCTCAACTGATTGGAATTCCTCGCCCTCTACTGCTCACTGACTGTAAACACCCTGAGGCAGACCCCAGCGGTGTGGACGTCAGGTTGCTCTGAGTTTAATTGTGGCCACTGGCAGGAGAGATACTCTTGATCGCTGTCTTTTTGAGTAGCGTATCCCTGGGCAACAGATTTAACCAGCCACTTCTTCAGTGGCTGCTCTCGGGATTAACAGGGAAGCGAACTTTCCGATACCGACTAGAATTTGGTCTCATTGTACTTTCTTCCGTGTGTCTAGATCAACGTCTCTGTCTGTCTGTATACGGATCCCTATTATAGTAGAAATCATTCTATCCACCAATGATTATATCATCTATGTCTTCAACTACCTATCGAACCACGTACATATCCACCGATTAAGCGATCGATATAATTATATTTATCAATATTTCTCTGTTTACCTGTTTCTTCCTATCTATATTTTATGTTTTCCTATCAATCCTCACTGTTTTCTAACATTTATCCCCATTTTTTTAAAATCCAGAACGCATTTTGTGACTTTATAAATCTTCACGAGCCCTATTTTATACCAATTTTATAACCTTATTATGCTCCAAAAAATTTCCACTTTCTACTTTGGATATACTGCCTTAAGCTTCCTCTGTATGCCTGTCTTCCCTCCTCACTAATGTTCGCCTGGGGAGGTTGTTGCTCATTTGACAGGCCAGTGAGCGAGAGAGCATCTCTCCGGTCCTCCCTGGTTCTTAACATAACAAGTTTGTGTAGCCGGCTCTGGCTGGGCCACTGCCAATTAACCACAAATGTTCTAGAACGACTAAAGTGTCAATTGGCCACCACACTGCCTTCGCCTTTAGGCTGCTCGGCTAAAACCCTAGGCTAAAAACACGGAGAAAATAATATCCAATATCCCTTGCCAACGAGCAGTTGATTTGATTTTTTTTAATGTGTATATTTTGTGAGTTGTTCTGCTTCAATAGATCCAATTTCTTGAGATCGAAATATTTTTTAACTCACTCGCGTTTCCTTAAGGCAAAGAGGCCAAGTGTTTGAACATGTTTTTTAGTTGAATTACGGTAAATTAAATTAACCCTTCGGTTGCGATAAGGAGAAAACATAAGAATTTTTTTTAGCTTCAAGCAAAGGAAAACTTAGAATAATCATTTTTTTCACCCAAAGTTATTTGTTTAGATACAAACTAACATTACAGCTCTAAGATATTTGCAGGAATAAAGAATTTAAGTTTTTAAAAGAAAATATTTCAATCCAGGGAAAATAGCGAAAAAAGGCCTAACCTACCCCCAATTGCTTTCTAAGTAATTTTTACTTTTCCATTCTGTTAAAAATGTAAACCATAGCATACTAAGAGTTTACCGCCATTAGTGTCGCGGAATATGGTTATTGAGAGGTTGAAGGACATTTTCTTTAAAACGCTAAATTTTTTTTAATCACGAACCATTTATCACTTAACTGAACATCTAGATTACAAAATTAAATCTCCTAGCTATCTGGGTTTAGGTAACATTGGGGGGGGGGGGGGGGGGCTTTAAAGTTTGGTTTATTTCAATGGATAGCAATTTTTTTTTCTTAAAACCCGTATTCCTCCGTTTTTATTTTTCAAGTCGTAAATCTTTCACTTTTTTTAAGCACAAAAAAATGTAATTATTTCTTTACATGTTTGTTTTGGCCAACACCTAAGCCATAATGTAGTAAAAATGTACCACTGTTAATGTAAGGGAAAATGGTTTTTGAGAGGTGAAAGGTCATATATATATAAGAAAAATCAACGCGACTATTAATTGAAAAAACATTGTCTTATGACTTGCGGTACTCCATACTCGGCGGGGCAGAGAGGAATGCTTGGTGGCGTCATTGTTTCAGGGATTCTCGCACATTGACTCTACACTGCTAATTTATAGTTGATGTAAATTAAATGAATATTTTACAAGATGAGAAATTGCAGATTTGCTAATTTACATGTTGATTAATACGTAAAGATTTGTCCTTAGAGAATAAAACAAACAAAACCAAAACCTAATTTGAATATTTTTAGTAGCTAGACAAACGCTTCAAAAGACCAAGAAGGAATTTCTAAAATCAGCGTGCATTCCTTTATAGCTTTCTTTAGATGAAGATTTAGATCCTGTTTGATCAAAGCGCAAAACTAGTCACTTGACATACAAGCTGTTTGTGATGACTGATGAAAGCAATTCACTTCCGCATTGAATACCTGAAGTTGAAGCAGTGCACATTATCTTAATTAAATCATAATAGAAACCGAGATCGTGAATTTTATTAATTTCTTTTTCATGTCAAGGTGGATTCGAAGTGGTGACATAGTCCCATCCTTTTTTTTGTAGGGATAAAATTTAAGTTCCGTGTTTTTTTTTTCTCATTTGGAGACTGGATCTAAATCGATATTGGTGTATACGTCTTGAAAATTACTATAATTAGCTGATAGTATTACCGACTTCCGTGATGCTCCTCCCAATATGATAGAGGAAATCAGAAAATATACCAGCTTTCACTGGGTGGAGGTTTAATGCTTGGTTTAGTAGATGAAACATGAACTTTTACACCACGAAACTATCAGCCGACGCAGTTTGACAGCATTTCTTCTTGTTTTAGCGCCAGCCCTAACACAAACATCTACACACGCGCGGTAAGCCTGGGCTGACAGTCGTGCTGGTAAATAAGACATTGGGATGAACACGTCATTGGAGGCTCTTTCACTAGTGGTAAGTATTATTTCATCAATGTTCATGCACATATGTCTTACCTTAAGAAAGAACGCATCTGGAGTATAGCTCATTTTGCATAAACTCTTACCACTTTAAATGAGCAGTTAATACGTAAAAAAGAAGCCATTGCTAAGGAACCACCTCAAACACACTTCATTTTCTAAGTAGGACTTTTTCAAATGATGAAGGATGTTTTGTTCGACTTAGCCTCCTACCGCATCTCTAGGATACGCGATCAACTCTCACATGGCAATGTATGAATCTAAGTGAAAAGTACAACCATTTACGTCGGACCTGATTTTCAAAGCGAATGGGATACATGCACCAGCGACATGTGAATCAGTGTTGGTAAAGGCTCCAGGACAGATTCTTTAATCTGAAACAAGTGTTGGCCGGGCACCTACCGGGTTTTCGAGCACCACGTGACCATCGAGGACGACCAGGCTGTAGAAGAGGATCCAGGTGAGGGCCGTGCACGCGAAGCTGATGAACAGGTTCTTGTGGACCGTGACCCGGTCACAGCGCAGCTGTCTGCAGAAATCGATCACAATAGCGCAGTCAGAGAATGGGGAAACTTTTATCCAACAGGAGACAATGGAAAATTCCATCACATAACTTTTATTTCATGTACATTGTCTATTACCATAAGGTTTTATAAGTGATGTAAAAGAAATCAGATAGGAGGATGGTAACCTGTATAATGCTATCAACGTGACGAGCTGTTTGTCTAAAATAATCGTGAGAAATCTTGATGTCAGGGTTTATCACAATTAGCATAATCACTATTGGTTTACTAAGCGAACGTTGACTCTTATTATCTGACTTAATTAGTGGTAATTATTTATTATATAACTTTCTTTTTTTTTTGGGGGGGGGGGGGTTAAACGCATCAGCACAATTGTCTAAGACTACACCATAGAATTAATATATGATTGGAAAGGATTATAAATATTTTTAAAGTTATGGAAATCTACAAATTTCTATTTTCTTAAAACGGATTTCTATTGGTTGGGTCGTTGTGAAAAATGTAACCGACTGAGACGCAAATTTAGTATTCTCTCTCTGCGTGGCAGCGCTTAAAATTGTCATACCTTGATCTTGGGATCAATACACTTTTCAAGTTTGGTTTTGACGTTAAAAATCTATTAAACAATAGACCACTTTCCACATACCAAGTAAACAAAAAACAACAAAGTGGTGTATTATATTTGCTTACAAAATATTTTGACATGAATAATACTAAAACAATACAAACAATACTTACTACAATTACTTATATTATTATAATAATTAAACAATTTACACCCTGTTAGCTTCTTGATTTATATTAAGATTGATAGCAAGAAGACTAAAAAAACAAAAAGCGGGTGGTAACAGGGTGTATTGATTTTTAAGTACTACACTACAGTTCTTTTTCAATGACAGGTTAGGCTTTGGAAAGTCGCTTCTTAGCTTTTTTTTGTAATTAGAATGATAAAAAAGCGTAATAGAATTTCAGTTAATGTCAACTCATTATGAAAATGTCTAATCCGCTGAACGAGACACAGGATGGATTTAAAGAAGAATGGTGCTTGTCACAGACCTAAAGCCGTAGAAGATGACGAGGGAGATGATGAGCAGCACCAGGGAGACGGACGCACCAGCCATGAACAGGTAGATGTAGCTGAACGCTTCGTCGGGTGCACTCAAGTTCTGGGGAGACAGGCAAAATGGGCATAGAGTTAAAACTAGGCAAATATATAGACCTTGGGTAGTATGCACAGTTACGTCTCGTCGACAGCCTTCTTATTCTTATATTGTTACGACGAGACGTACTACGTCTTGTTTGTGCATTCTACCCCTTGTTTAAAAAGATAGCAAGTTTTTTTTGTTTAATAAGAGCCATATAATTGCTATTTTTACCAGGAAAAAATAAAACCTTCTACTGTTTTAACATTTGTATGAGGAAACCATGAACCTTAGGATAACGTTTTAAACCATAATCTGCTTGGTAAGAACCACCGCTTACATCACTCGCTTATTTATACCAGAGAAAATGTTTGCTAAGAGTCCAAAGAGAGTGATTTATCATTAGGTAGTATAAAAGTGGATGGACACGGCCAAGAAAAAAATCCGCATCCCTTTGTGTGCACATGTTGATTAAGCTGTCAATCTAACTGGTCTGGCCCTAGCCATATTGACGGCAACTCTCATGGTTTATACATACATTGTCTGAACACTCGACGATTGTTCTGACTACAAAGACTAGTGAAAAAGTCTCTGCACTGATGGGTAAAAGGGCTTTTTTATTGTTGGAAGGGACTGCTGACTCGGAGATGAGTAAACGGGTGGAATGGAGAGAGACACGCGGTCGGCAGACACGCAGAGTGTTGGGCAGAGTTCGCTTCTGGGTCCTAGCAGTAGAGGCGAGATATTTCCTAGTTTAACATCTACTTGGCTTTTCAAGAGAATTATATTCGGCGAAAATTCACAAGATAACGTCTGAAAACTTTACATGCTGAAACACAGAGACATTGAGAAAAATAACAGGACTCCTGAATAGCCACTCACATGATACTGATACCGGCCCCACTAGATGGGGGCACAATCTTAGAAATTAATGACTTATTATTGTTAAAACCATTATTATTATTAGCATTATTATTACTATCATTATTATTATTATTATTATTATTATTATTATTATTATTATTATTATTATTATTATTATTATGTAGTAGTAGTAGTAGTAGTAGTAGTAGTAGTAGTAGTAGTAGTAGTAGTAGTAGTAGTAGTAGTAGTAGTAGTAGTAGTAGTAGTAGTAGTAGTAGTAGTAGTAGTAGTAGTAGTAGTAGTAGTAGTAGTAGTAGTAGTAGTAGTAGTAGTAGTAGTAGTAGTAGGTGATGTTGTAGTAGCAGCAGTAATAGTACATGTACTAGTGAACGGTGTAAAAGCTCAGCACCATAGTGTTTCTGCTTTTTGCAAGCAATAATGACCAAACCATAGAAATAATTGCTTTTAAATTTTGGTGGAGATCAAGACTACATGGGTGGCGGAGTAATGCGTACTCACGCTCTGTTCTCAGGTTCTTCAATATCAATTTGCATAGAGCTGTGAGGAAATCAGTATTAAAATACGGTCACTGGTGGCAGAGTGTTTCTCCAACTTGTTAAAACTGTTGACTAACTGAACATCTTGTTAGTTCAGCGGTTGTAGGGATTAAACCAACACGTTTCATTTGATTGGATTGGTTTTGACGATATTTTTTTTACAAAACTTTATTGATGAACATAACAAACTGGAAATTGCAATGTAAAAAAAAAGAATAGCAAACTACAACAGAACCCCCCTTATTCTTTATTTTATTTAAACAAACTAAATAACTAAATAATTAAATTTTAGCAAAGATAGTTTACCATTACCTAATGATTGGCATACTAGAAAGGGTAAATGATGATAGCTCTCCACTTAAAACTAAAAACCGCTGATTCGAATATTGAGCGTTGTGGCCATTTGCCAACAGTGTTTCGGTTCATTGTAAGTGAGAATATCATTGACACTATCTCCCAGAAAGTAACCCCTTGATGTCTTTTGGCGCTTCATTGTTTGTTTCATGTAAAAATGCAAAGTTAAGACGCAAGTTAAGACACTGCCGCTGAATTGTTTGGTTCAGCATGTAGGGGCTCGATTCTTTGATGTTTTTCACCACTAATTAAGGAGCAGAATATATTCTGAGGCAAAACTGAGACGCAAGTTAAGACACTGCCACTGAGGTTTTGTTTTTCAATCACCTGAAAAACGGTCAAAGTTAAGACGCAAGTTAAGACACTGCCGCTGAATTTTTTTTTCAAAACGCCTAGTTCGGCAAAATCCCCTGAAAGAAGGTCTATTAAAAAAGTTAAAGGTGTACGAAAATTTAATCAATGCAATATCTCATGATCTTGTTTTTTTGATGAAAAAAACCAACAACAAAAGAAAAAACAAACAACAACACAAAAATAACCAAAAAAAAAAACAACACACACACAGTTTACAAAAAACAAAACAAAAACGACAGCCAGAAAAAAAACCGAAAAAAAACCCGTGCCTAGCTTAGGCCAGCCACTCACCGGGGACGACCTGTTCTTGATGCAGTCCGAGAAGTCGCTGATCGTCCTCCCCGCCCCGTCCACCTGCCACGTCCCGTTAGGCTCGCAGTAGCGGCGCACGTTCTCTGGAGACACACACACAGCCATGGTTCATGATTTGGTTTGTTAGTTGTCTGTCATTGGATTTCTTGACTTTAAATTTGATTTTTACTAGGGCTCGGCTAGTGTCAGTGCCTTAACTGGCGAAGACAGACAACCTGACAGTTTCGTGTGCTGCCAGAAAGTGAGAGAGCAGGTATACCATGACTTATGTGTCAGCTTTTCATAACAATGACACCAACTCAACCAGCAGCAAGAATGGTGGTTTGATCGGACCTGGGTTATCTTAACGAAGGGCAAATGGTTAAAATTATCCGCAGTTACAGTATAATTATAGTGTGATTATGAACCTGTGCGCCCGACGGCTTGGTCGATATTAATCTGCAGTGACGAGTAGGAGGTCCGCGGTTCGGACTTACCAGTCGGATCATGAGGCGCCAAAATTGAATTTGTAGTGTGCTAGACTGGCGAGCAGTAGGTTCAGGCGAATTTGATTGTTTGGTTGCTTAATGTCCAACCTCAGCACTAAATATCGTTATAGTGTTGACGGGCCTCAAGACTAACTTCTGACAATTTTACTCGCTGCCACACATTAGCGAGACCTTGAAGACCTGGACTCCTGTCTCAGTCGATGTGAAATTCCTTACGCGTAGGCTACTACATAGTGGTGTTCATTGAATCAATGTTAATAGCTTGGAGAAACTACTACATTCTAGAGGTTTATTTAGCTTTTCCCCCTCAGCTTGCACACATGTTACGCGGGTCGATACGCTCTTGTGCTGGCACCTTTTTGTATTAATATACACACCATCTGTTTCAAAATAAAAAATATCAAAGCTTTTTCAAGCTTTTGAAAAATTCCTTAAATGGTGCGCACATAAGGAATAGGGAGCGAATAGTATTAATGAGTAATTATGTCAGCTAAGATTCCGGATCATATAGCTAACTAGGCATTAGAGTTTTTGGATTTGTGCTTTGTGTATGTAAGATCACAGCGCGGTTTAGTAAGAGAAGATTGATTGATGTTTTTGTATGTATTTTTTGTTTATACTTCTGAGCGTGTTGTTATATCTTGCCACTGTTGGCGCTGTTATTCTGCCGTTACTAGATAATTGTCAAGTACCGACTTAGACCTGGACAGTCTTGAGTTGTATTGTTAACCCTCGGAGACATTAATCTGACAACGACCCAACCAGTAGAGGACAAAAATTGGACAAATATTATTGCTAACCGATCGTAGGATTCGAACCACGTACCTCCCGATATAGAGCTCTACGCTCTACTACTAGAGCCAGTTCGAGTCCCCCCCCCCTCTCCTCGCCCTAGACGAATAGGAGGTGCGACAGTTAAATGATCACTCATGGTTTTGTAACGGCAGACAAACAGGTAGTCTAGAATTCAAATAAAATTGATATTTTACAAGTGATCTTATAAGATTCTTATGTAAACATAATAATACGTCAATTGATTTTGGCGTGATTGTGTGTTAACGTCTTAGCATGGATATGCAACGACCATCTGCACTCAGACAACATGAAAGCCAAAAAAAAAAAAGCACCTTATGTGAACAAAAAGTTTTTTCATACTGGGTAATTTTAAATTTCTTCTCTTTCTCTCAATTTCTCTATCTTCATTTTCTTTCTCTCATGTAAAAGCATGTATTTAGAAACGAAACAACAACAACAACAAAAAAGAAATAAACCCTGCACATTTGGCATATCAAGAAACCTGTCTCTGTTCTTTTAACTTGGCACTGAATTAACAAAGTATTCGCACCTTCTGGATTGTAGACGGGGAAGTCAGGGCAATGCACGGAGGCGTTTGAACCCGCTCTCGTGTGGTTGAAGCACACCAGCCCGTCCCACTCGGCCTTGCAGTACACACCTGGCAGAAACAAAGAGTACCAATGGGGAACATAAACATCATTAAAGATACAGAAAATGTAGTTATTTTATAATTTCACTGATTATAAGCATTTTGTTCTTTTATTATAACATTATTAATGTTTTTACTGAAATAAAACGACGATGAATGTGTTTCTTTGTGTGTGCTAAATAAAACAGACGAAAACGATGTTAAAGGCCAAGAAAAAAGGTTTATAGGTGATGTATTATGTTTTAATTAAAATATTTAAGTCTTATACACTTTCAATGACTAAAATAGACTACTTAGTGGACGGTTCCTAAGAATAACGTCTGATGATGTTTAGTGAAAAAACAAACGGGGAAAAAAGGACCTCGTTTTTTAGCTACCCTGTCCTTCAAAGATTGTTTAGTAACATAGAGGTGTGCGTCAATTGGGTTTACTTTACTGTCCGAAGAGCAGTTAGTTTTGAATCTCGCATTCGTATTTTCCTGCAACTTTTCTTAAGTTAGATAACTTGATTTGAATAGAACGTATTAGGAAATCATGCACCCCCTCGTCCCAAACAATAAAAGAGAAACACGAACAAAAACAAAACAAAAGACAAACACCGAAAGCACATCAAAGAAAACAAAACAAAAAACATCGTCAAGAAACAACTAACCCCACCCCCAACGAAATTTAACTTAGCATAAAAAAAATGTAAATACATCATTTTTAAGCTCACTGTTTGTAAATGTTGCTATACTAAGCAAGNNGATGTTAAACAAAGAAATGTTGAACCTTGAATCTAAAAGCATGTTTACTCTATGAGTGGGGCAGTAGAATAGATCAGTCGCTTAGTTTTTCTGGACTTAGAGCGGGAGGTATGTGGTTCGAATCCCAGCTTGTGCCCTCGTCTCTGTATGTGAAAATATAAATCAGGGAACACTGGGAACGTAAACATCACATGACTAAAGATTACTTTACATGTTTCAATATTAAGTACATCTTCAGTGGGTTGGTCTAGTAAATTTTGATGTGAATATTTTTAGAAGACACCCTTGAAGTTTGATGCAATTTTTCTACTAATAAAAATGTACGAAGTAACCCCATAAGTGTTCCTTTTAATGTGACATTTGCCTTTGGAAATTTAAGGCCTTTTTTTCGATTCCTGTTTTGTCAAGCTTTAAAATAGTTACACTGCAAAAGCAAATACCAATTATTAGTGAATGCCTTCTCTTCTCGAGTCACTATTAAAAGTTTAATATTAGCTTTGTGTTCAAACGATCACCGAATAAACAAAAATTAACCAGGAATATGGAAAATAAGATAAAATGATATAAAGGCATGCTCTTTTCTTTAATGTTCACAGATTTCATAAAAATAGATTATGCATTTTTTTACATCTCCAGGTTTTCTGAAAACCAGTTTTACGGAAACCGGGGCAGCGGTTGAAATCGAACCCCCCACCTCCAGCTGATCTGTTCAGAGCTCTACCAACTGAGCATTTTGTCAGGCCCACACGATCAAAGATTTTTGACACCTTTTGTGTGGCAATCTTGTTCTCAGTGTCCAAGCCGACCCGACGTTTCTCAACTGAATGGCTGATTAGGACAATAGAACTTGATGGAGGCGGCTACACGGGATGAATCAAAAGCGGTGCATCTGTTTCTGACACGGCGCCCAGGTGTCAACCTCGGGTGTTTATCTAAGGTAGGCACGGCAATCAAAATGACTTATGAAAACAACTCTAAGCAATGGTCTTTGCCTGAGGGCATCTAGCTTATCAAGGGTAGCGCGGTAGGTACTGTAGGTGGAGCATTGTCACCTGATTGGTCAATGTTGAAAATATATAGTCTTGTACGATCAACTAGGGTGCTATAAAAGAAGCAGCATCTTTCTTGCTTTCATATCTCGTTGTAGACATACAGATGTACACAACGTTCTAGTGCTCTTATGTCCAAGATATAATTATTTACATTTGTCGACAACCAGTTTTCATTCTTCGGATACTTAAAAAAAGTATTTATATCTAAATATCTATCGGTGATTGACTTCATACTTCTTATATCTTATAGTTTTGTGTTGGTTTCTCTTCAAAGTTTAAAGATGGTGCTGGGATCATACAGACGTGAGTTTATTTTATGTTTTATTTTTCATCTCTCAAACGCCTTTTTTCAGCGACTGCACTTAACATTTCATAGCAACGAATTTCAACGAAATTTAACTTAGTATAAAAAAAATAATTTAAAGACATCTTCCTTATCAACATTTTTGTTGTAAATGTAGGCCATAATAAATAAAAAAAATTTAGTTCATGCTAGTTTGTGCAATGAAAGTTGTTCGAATGTAAGTCATAGACTTTCCTCTCTTTTCAGTTCAAGTCATACGAACACACACATACATACATAAACAAACATACCAAAAAAAAAAAAATTAAAAAAAGAAAACGAAGCAAAGCAAAGCAAAAGAAAAAATATTGCTTTCTTAAGAATAAAAAAAATCATGACAAATAGTTGTTTATCGAATCTCGATTTTTTTTAGATCTACTTGATAAATTTTAAAATAGAAAGCATGTTAAAGCCAATATTGAAAAGAAAAACAATGATTTCAACAGTTCTACAATGGGAAAAGTAGATCACCCTGTGATGGAAACTGGAGAATATAATTAAAAAATGTATGGAGCAGACAGCAATGCTTTTACAATATTATGTCGGATGTAATTGAAAATCAGGTGAAGGACACTTCAAGTATTATAAAAGTAAAAAAGAGAAAGAGAGAGAAAGACTGAGAGAGAGAGAGAGAGAGAGAGAGAGAGAGAGTGAGTGAGAGAGAAAGTGAGTGAGAAAGAGAGAAAGTCAGAGCGTGAGAGAAAGAGTGAGAGAGAGACTGACTGAGAGAGAGAGAGAGAAAGAAAGGGAGAGAGCGCTATGCAGAGTCCAATACAGATATATGGATACATATAAACATTAAAACAGCCACATAGAGCTACAAATAGACAAAGATCGTTGGTAATGAGATTTCACTGTTAACCTGTAAGGAGGAGGAAGGTCTACATAAAGTTCGGAAAGATTTTATGCAAACGAACAATTTTGTGGGGTTTTCATTATCATTTAACTTCTTAACATTATATGACATTGTACTCTAGCCAAATTGAAAATACACGTCAGATATTCTTGCGCACACCCTACCCCCTTTTTTCCCTCTAGTTTTTTGTTTTTGTTGTTGTTGCAAAATACCACATAGAAAGAGAATTGTCAGCTCAATGCATTATAAAAAATTATATTTTTTTTTCATGCAGTCCATAAGCATGTATTGAAAACAAAAGGCACGATCCTCCTCTATTGATTTCTTCGGGGTGATATCAAGAAAAGTAGCAGTGCACTAATATGCCTACATTTTGTTCTAGTTCTCTTTTACAACCTTGCTCAGAGTCGAGAAAACCTGCCTAGTATCTGGTGCGTGTAGAAGAAGCCGGGCAAGATTTATACCTCGCCCTAAGATAATCTGATGGTGCTATTAATCGCAGCCTGGCTAGCTCAGTGGTGGAGCTGTCAACCCAGCCAGCTATCAAACAGTACACATTTTGTTCGTAAAGTTCAGAAAAAATTACTGCGTTACAATACGCTTTCTTGGAGTAAGTTTTGTAGGCTTGTCTGTGTATCTGTGTAGTCCGGGGTAGCAGATTTGACCTGATGCCCGCCCAGATTGGAGTTCTGGGTAAACAATCGTCCACTCGTCCACTCGTGGCCCCCGGCAAGCCAGGCCTGCGTGAGCAGCGCTTGGTGCAATAAAGGCGACGCGCGTGAGGGCCGTCTACATGGCGGCGTCTTAGATCTCTAACTGATCCACATCTTGTAAGGTTGTTCTCTCAGGGGGAATGGGCAAAAATCTGGGCCTATGTAATGGTTTTTAGATTGTCTGAAACGAGACCTTGTACGGCTGTTTCTGAAAAGATGAATGGGTGTGCAAGTAGATCTAGGTCTCAGAACTGTGTTTTAGGTTCTCCGAAACGAGACCTTGTGAGTACCTATACGTGATGCTCGGGTAAGAATTACAAGAAAGTTTATGGGTTCACTATGGCGAACCCATGGAATAACTAGTTGAGGTAAAAATCTCGATATGAGAACTAATTTCATTGAACGAAGCCTTTTTTGAAACCAAATCTTGCAAGTCTGTTCGTATAGCGCTCATGCGAAGAAATGTGGGTCTTATACGTGATGTTTATTTAACCCAGACTATACGTTTATATGTTAACTGTAGCGAAGCCCTTGAAAGAATGAATGAGACAAGAATTGGTATCTAAATTAAGAGTAACGTTTCTAGATTTGTTAAAGTACGAGAACATCTAAAATGATACTGTTGTTGGTTAATTCGTCACGTCATGGGAAATACATGGGTCTGGAAAATACTTTTTTTTCTTATAAATTCTTCTTATGATTCAGAGAAAGAGATTAAAGAATAATAGATAGATAGATAGATAGATAGATAGATAGATAGATAGATAGATAGATAGATAGATAGATAGATAGATAGATAGATAGATAGATAGATAGATAAAAGATAAATATATAGGTACATATAGAGATATATAGAGAGGGAGAGGGATAGGAGAGATGCGACGAAACAGAAAGAGAGAAATGGCTTGTATAAAAAGTCCAATAAAAATTGAGATGTTTCTATATTGATAAATATCTGCTATTGTGGGTCAAATTTTAAGCCTGATTTTTTGTTTCAAATCAGTCCCTTATATGCTTTTTCTGGCTTCTTGAGCAATTATCAGTCATGTCAATACTCATTAATTCCGGTTTGTCGAGCCGTAAAAACTGTTGGCTAATGGAGTAATTCGGCCTAAGCGAGTACGGGCAATGCGTGTGTGGCTTTTCTCGTAGAGTGTGTGCCTTAAATTTACTGCAGACGATTACATATTATAGTCCCTGTGCTTTAGCAGCAGGTAACAAAATTAGAACGTAACGCGTTTTTTAAGTCAAAATATATTTATCGCCATTAACTACATTACTTTTTTACCCGACCGAGGGAAAATACAATAATAAAAAAGACCATTTTAAGATTTTCGAGAATTGTATAAAATTGCTTTTCAGAAAATAATTCGGAAAACGAATGTTGTTTTGATTTCAATTCAAGTCGTGTAGCGCAAGAAAAAAGATCAACTGTGCTTTGCATTATTTTTTTTATTCGTTTTAGAAGCTAGATTTACCTATCAATATGACTTTATCATAACTTTTTAAAAATAAAATTAAGAGAAAAAAAGAGAAAATGTAAAACCTGGAGAACAAAAATCCTGAACAACTTGCTCTTTTCTTAAAATCCTAGACCCCATTCTGGCGAGATCGCAATTTTCGTTCAAGCTGCCGCAGAGGATAGGATCGAATTCGACATGATGCGCAGTGAAGGTCTACCGACGGAAAAGTGATTTTTCCTATCGAACCGTGCAACTTCTACTCCTATGCCCAACTCTCAACCAACTGAGTTATTTAGCAACTTATTGTCTACAGTTTAAAGGAAGCAAATCTTTTAAAGATGATGGCATTCTAAGTGTATAATTTCAGAGACAGAAAGAGGGAGAGAGAGAGAGAGAGAGAGAGAGAGAGAGAGAGAGAGAGAGAGAGAGAGAGAGAGAGAGAGAGAGAGAGAGAGAGACAGACTGACAGACAGACAGACAGACAGACAGACAGAGAGACAGAGAGACAGAGAGAACGTTGAGAGAAATAGAGAACATATTTGTAGAGGAAAAAAGATAGAGAGAGCTAGAGAACGAGAGAGAGAGAGAGACTGAGAACACATCTTAAGAGAGAAAGAGAGAGAGACAGATTACCACATGATAATTATGCTATATGGAGTTTAAGACCTGTGGAGAGAACATTTCTGCAGAGAGAAATAGATACATAGACGACAAATCTACAGATAGAAAGAGAGAGATCTAGAAAGAAAATAGATAAATAAGGGAGGAAGAGAGCGATAAAGAAAAAAAAATGTGAGAGGTAGACACTAGAGAGAGAAATAAAACAGAGTGAAGATAACTATTTTCTTACGCAAATCTAATTAGAATCAAAGGATTAAGGTAGACTGTGAATTGTTTTAAAACCGGCGATTGCTAAAAACCCAATATTTTTCATCAAATAATCTTTTTAGCTGAAACCAAGGTAAACAGAAAATTAAAAAAAAATTACTTTGACTTTTATGAATATTCCTTTCTTTTACCACAAAACACTTAAGATGTAAAAGTTTTTTTAAAATCTCTATTTGTTCCCTTGTCCGTTGTGTTCCAATCATAGCGACCACATTACAGCCAAGATCATTTTCAGTTCAGCTTTAATTTGCTTTCTCTCGCTTTTAATTCCCTAATGTTTTTTGTTACAGAGAGATTAAACACATGTTTAGGTTATTGTTCATCTTGTGGCTTTTTCTTCTCATTGAAATTACTTTCAAAAGATAGATGGATTTTGTCATATCAATTCGAAACCTTCGTGTATGAAGCAAATATAAACATATGGAAAATGAATAAGCTTTTAAACAAGTTTTGCAAAGCATTAATCTATTGAAAATGCCCTCTGCATTTGATTAGAAATCCGGCCAAGCATCACTCTCGAATCTCGAGGGTTGCCATGGCAACCAGGTATTCTTTCTGAAGAAGGGCGAGTGGCAGAGT
Source organism: Elysia chlorotica (assembly GCA_003991915.1). NCBI lineage: Eukaryota > Metazoa > Mollusca > Gastropoda > Plakobranchidae > Elysia > Elysia chlorotica. The sequence continues at coordinate 76,862 of RQTK01000376.1, read as the reverse complement.
CTCGACATGTCTCCAGGAAGTAGAGGCCATCAATCACGCTCACAGAATTTATCCAATCCCATTATTAAACTCACTATTATCTTGTCTTAAGCTTATAAAAGTATTGGAATCATAGAGCTAATGAGCTTTTTGTGTAGATCTATACAGAGCAGGGAAACAATCCATCAAACAGTACTTAATGAGCTCGAGCGACCAACTTTCAGAGAGTTTGCATGTTACATTGATCAGGCTAGCGCTCTGACCAAAGCATAAATAGAAAAAACTGTTCAACAGTCTTTAAGCACACCCACACAACCTTGAAAAATCTGTAACTATCAACTAAAGTCTAGCCTTAGAAAGTATCATAAGACCCCAACATAGAGAATCAAAGGTAGAGCGAAATCTTTTGCCTGGACTAACAAATCTATTCCTTGTTGCGTTACAGACCTGTGGCATACATAATGTTTCTATAGATGTAGTTTTATAATGCTTTATATTCACACCTTGTCTTGTTACTGAAAATAAGCTGCTAAAATCTAAGCGAATGACGAACGGTGAAATCAGACTCGAAGCAGATCTCGACATGACAAAGGCGGATCTTGGGACCTTCCAGGAGATCTGGCGATACAGATTGAGCGCTGATTCAGGCGAGCTTCTATTCCTACCTCCATGTGTTTACATCTTCTGTTATCTGCCATCTTCAGACTTATTGAAGAGTACACGGTCGGCGTAGTCTTATCAGATAAGGAGCCCAGGGCTTCAATATACTATAAGTTATAAGGGGTAGTACCTTCAACGAAGAGATAGATTAAACGTCCGACTGTGCCCAAATACTTCTTTAGTCGAGAGTCTAAATGTATGTTTTCGTTGAACTTTCTACCCTAGTTCTATTGTACGCTCTACGGTGTCTTCTTGCCGATATTATTGATGGTTATGTGCGTGTAAATATCTGAGCCGGGAACAAAATAGCCCTGTCCTGTAGCGCTCTGAAATGGCCAGCACTAGGTAAGAGGTTAGAGGATCGAGTTTCAGTTTTTCCCCGCTTTTGCCTAGGCCCCTTGGTGGAACCTATATAACGAATACGAGCTCTAAAATTAGGTCCCTTGCAAACCAAGATTTTTCCTTGCCTTTTCAAACTGTCTCATGTTCCTAATTATTTCTCTTCGGCCTCACTCTAAAATGTAAAGAAAAGATTCGATAAACAAAACTAGTATGGTACCGAAAAAAAAAAGAGTGATTGATGCAATGTAATTAATAATCAATTGAATGACGTTCTTGGCCATGCAATGACCACAACATTATATAAGCACCGGTATCACAAGCACTAGAAGTTGGTTCTAGGGCGACCTGTCTTTCATGATATCCATAGCACCTGTGGTGTTTTTCCTGATACAGGCAACGGCGCATGAGGTGAAGCTATAGACGTATAGGATCAAAACGAGAAGCGTAGCATTTTTAGCGTGAGAGAAGTCAAGTTATAACAGATCTATTTCAAACTCAGTTCTAACACTACGGACTTGGTACAAAGCTGAGACCACCGAGTGAAAGCAAAAAAAAAGATTTAAATCAAAGTTTCCACGCCACATGCAGGACAGTTTTTCTTTATTAAATTGATTATGACAGATAATTAAACGGATAGGATTTAAGTACAAAAAATGACGACAACAACAACAACAACAATAAAAACAAAGTATTAGGAAAAGTTGGTACACGTAACAGAGAAAGAGCTACAAGTTTGTCTGCCTGTTGAAGTGAAAGGGCAAAACGGCGTAGTTTGATTGACTGGTTGATCAAACTCATTCACAGCACGAGACTTCAGTCTTTCTCTATCCTTTCTCTCTCTCTCTCTCTCTCTCTCTCTCTCTCTCTCTCTCATTCTTCTCTCTTTTCTTCAAATACACACTAAACAGAACCCAGTGTTGTTAGGGGTGAGGATTGGGTTGCATGGGTGAGATGTGCATTGTGGGCAATTAAGGATCGTTCAGAAAAGTCTTGGAATTTTATCAAAAAATCATATACGCAACAACTATAATCCATAGTACAACAGCAACAACAGGAGCGACACCAAATCCAACACGAATATCCCCAACATGGATACGGATCGAAGAATAAGGAATACTAAAACATGGTTTGAACACGATTAAGAAAATGAGGAGAGATTTTTAAATTCTTCTCTGGTCATACAAGAGCACGATCACCTGGACTATCATGTGCTTAGTGCTCTTAAAATGAATGTTACTACTTTTTTATATTGTGAAGACCTATAACATGCTCTAAACAATGATGATGAGAGCATAAATATTTTCCACAGGTGAATTAAAATCTACAACGTGAACGTTTCTGCACCTGCAAGGGAGAAGAAAAAATAAGTATGATTAAACAGTGTGTAAACACATTTCCCAGGATACAGATACGGTTGTATTTCAAACAAGAATAAATTGTTTATGCGGCCTGCGCAGAACGTTTCATCAAGATAATTTTGAGTCGGTGCAGGGCAGAAGGAAATGACGCACAGTGAACGCACAGTGAACGCCTACCTTGGAACCTAGGCAGAATCATAAAAGATTATATGGATCGATAGGCCCAGCTTTATATTCAATGAATGTCCTCATTCTTTTTGGCATGGGGAGGATTAAGCCAACCTTCCAAAATAATCGTATGTTAATATTTGTTACAAAAGGCAATAGAGTCTTAGAACATTCGAAGCCCATCATATAGATCTAAAATTGCAACTGTTTAAGTAAGAAAATAAAAAGATAAAAGATATAAAAAAGGAATACCAAACACAATTTAGTTTCGGCTGAAAAAAAAGCGAATAACAAGACACAGGGACATATAATCATAACATTTATAAACGACTTGGGCAGACATCCAACCTGCAATCCTCTATCAGAACCAGGAGGCTTGCGAACAAAGCAAGAGGAAGCACCTGAACCACCGAACTACCCACACATACACATTAAGGTGACATGCTCAGTTAGACGCCATTTGTAGAGTGCCTGTATTATCAAGGTCAACTTTCATCAACAATAGTTTTGTACATTGGATTTTTTTTAAACACTGATGCGGAAATGCTAAAACAATAAACAAAATATACACTTATGAACATCTATATCAAGCAGTAATTTTTAAGAAAATTCAAATGACAATTTCTGTTTCCTCTTTTTTTCAAAGGCATGTATCACGATTAGACTGTATTTGAAGTTATAACAAATTAAAACCACGATCATCATTTCAATGTGAAAAAAGCGTGTTAATAATGATAAGATGTTTTTTTTCTTCAACTATCCATTTCAACATTTTAACTTGGGATCTAGTTACACTCAGGGTGTTTTTGAAATACTAAATCTTCTCATGAATCAATATCTAAACTGATGTATAAGAAAACAAAATAAGCAAACGATTCTCAGAACAACCATCCAATATATACATAAAGAGAGAGATAGAGAAAGAGAGAGAGAGAGAGAGAGAGAGAGAGAGAGAGAGAAAGAGAGAGAAAGAGAGAATGAGAGAGAGAGATAAAGACAGAGACAGAGACAGACAGAGAGACAGAAATGGAGATGGAAATAGAGACAGAAACAGCAACAGAGACAGAGATGGAGAGAGT
>RQTK01000376.1:53916-73250 GCA_003991915.1 Elysia chlorotica | reverse complement strand
TAATAATAATAATAATAATAATAATAATAATAATAATAATAGTAATAATAACAACAACTATTATTGTCTAGGAAATATTGGAGATTACACTCTGTTGTGGCGTGGTGAGCAAGGAGGTCCCTGCATAATTGATCACAGTCAGCTAATATCCAGGACTCCCTTAAGAGGACGTTTGATAAACTAAACAAAAGCTGAGTAAACACAAAGAATATGGCTGGAGCCGTGAAGTAGTTGATAAAGAATGGTTGTGGATACACTATGACAAAGGAACAGATAAATAATGGCATACATTGAGATATATAGAAAATATTTTTACCCCTATAGGACGTAAAACTTTCCAAAGATAGTGTTACGAAGACATTGGTAGGGGCAATAAGAGCTAGATACTGGGCTCTAGATTACAAGAGTTTGATATTATTATTGAGTAGATAAATGGAGAAGAATACGCAAGCTTAATACATAGACCGAGTTTGTGACCCACAGATATGACAAAACATGAAAAAAGAGAAAATATTCACGGTTTGGACAAGCAGTCAAGATAAAAAATTCTCAGAGACGCATGGGGAAACGAAAGACTCTCAGTGCAAAAAATAATTATAATTATAGGAATGCCATAATTTTTCATAAATGATTCAATTGGCGAAAGTCAGTTCAAATTAGAGAAGGAAAACGTAAGAGAACTTTACAGACTGAAAGCGACAGAAGGCGAAATTGGTTGAAAAGTCAGACCCGCTTTCACGTGACAGTTATTAAGTCTGGAAAAATGAGGGCGAAAAACAAAAATATTGTAAGACAATAAAAACAACTAACGCGAAGAGACAAGCTGGTCACACCCCTAGAGGGAAGGAGAGCAAAAAACCTGGAGGTCTCAAACCGAACGGTGACGACTTCCACAAACTTAGGAGGAGGAACGCTCGTTTGTGAAGGACCTTTCGACTTAACTGAAGTCGAAATGTCTCGTTTGTGAAGGACGTTTCGACTTAACTGAAGTCAAAATGTCAAGAGAAGATTTGCAAAGAAATAATTTAAAAAGAGTACTTGACAACCAAAAATATTAATAATTTTTAAAAACAAATGATGTCAAAACGATAATATCAACAAAATGAATGAGAGTGTATGTGGGGGGACCGCAGCCAAATTTACATAAGCCATCAAAACGAAAGGTAAACATTCACTTAGATGAATATATAAATATTATGTGGAAAAGAAATAGTTTTGTATATTTTTATAGTATGGCAACGTCTCTAAAGATTTAACCTTGTAACTTGCAAAGAAACATTGGAAATAAACGCATGTTCTAATAGGATGATGCTTTTTACGTCTATAAGAAAAATCTCGCTAATAAAAGAATAATCACTATAACTTTTTTTTTTAACATCAGGTTTATTAAACATTTCACAATCCTGTTAATAAATGCCATCCATTTATATATTTTTAAGGATATATACTTTTTATATTTTTTCATTAAGAAATCAATTTCCACATATAGATCTACTTTAACGTCCAATGCGCCTTTGCCTGGACACTGTAGTGAGATAGAATATGCACTCGATATAATTATCAAAAGACTTTTTTTTATTATAGTAAACACAATGCAGAAAAAGTAATAGAGGTAAAATTGTTATTAAATTAGGTTTTTGCTTTGGGAATAACAGGTTATTCCTAAGAAATATCGAATGAACATAATGTACTTTATGGACATATGAAAAGTGCAATAGTTTCATTTTATTAGTTAAGAAGAAATGGTGATCAACTAGAGAATAAAAATAAAAACATCGAAATGAACCCAACAACGAATTCCAGACAAGCATCAGGTACCAAAAAAGCATTTTTCCTAATTGACGAAACCCGATGATGCTTTGTAAAAGAAGAAAACCATGTAATATTATAAAAAAGCACGGATAGATTGAAACAAAATACAAAATAGAAATTCAGGCAAAAATATGTCTGGATGCATGGACATTGTTTAAAGAAATTAGAATGAGGAAACTCTGAAGAGCCCTTCCAATGCAACAATATTGTTTTCAGTGAGATTAACAGAAGGGTGTGTACCTTGGTGCTGATGTTTTTTTTGTGAATCGGTGATAATTTGCTTGATTGTGGACATTTACTGTATAACTTACTGTGTGTAAGACGTAATTTTCTCTTAACACTAAATTTATTGTTGTTTTTGGGATGGTGTTAACGAAATGTTTTTCTCTTGTCTTGTTCAGGGTCTCGTCAAATGTGGAAAAGACTAAAATTCAAGAAATTTAAATTGTCGCTAGGCATGTAAAATAAAGAAGTGACACAAATATTCATACTTTCCTTTTTCTAAAATAATTCTCATAAAACCAGTTCGAAATGCTTATCGAAAAACCCGACAAAATGGACACTTGCTTTAATTTTCATGTGTATCGAATGGTGAAGTACAGAAGAAGGCCCCCGTAATAAACAAAGATGCACGCGTTATGACTTTGGGACGGATGGCAACTTAAATAACCCATATTTGCAAAATGGATGCATTAAAACTCACACACGCGCGGCAATCCTTTTAGTGAGAGAACTGTTGTAGATAATAATAATAATAATAATGAAGATCATTTTTAAGCGCTTTATCCCAGCATAGCCGGCTCAAAGCGCTTTACATAGTTAAGACGATACAATTTATCAGCCATTCACACACATTATAAGGCAGTTTTGCACATAAAGGACATGATACATGAACAGCAAAGAAATATTATGAAAAATGAGTAAATTACACATATAAAGAGAACATTAATGAAAATTAAGAGGGAAACTCCACTGACAAGTGCATTGTAAATAAGTAGGTTTTTAGGCCTTTTTTGAAACTATTAAGTGAGCTGCACTGTCTCAGATCTAAAGGCAGGGAATTCCAAACAATAGGTGCATAGTGCACAAATGCTCGCTCACTTGTACTCTAATCACCATTTCAATAAATGTGAATTTGGCATTCCTAATAATTATTATGATGAAGAGAGGGGAGGAGAGAGAAAGAGACATAGAAAAGGAGACAGAGCTAGATAGATAGATAGATAGATAGATAGATAGATAGATAGATAGATAGATAGATAGATAGATAGATAGATAGATAGATAGATTATTCAGAGAGGATTGCGGATTACAACTGATTTGAAACTGTTAAGTTAAGTTAATCAGTAATTAAGTCCCCCGTTATTCACAACTTGCGTGACTGAAACTATCAGTTCGGCGCTGTATTATCATTTTAGAGACCCTATCTTTTCCCATAGAGAGAGAGAGAGAGAGAGAGAGAGAGAGAGAGAGAGAGAGAGAGAGAGAGAGAGAGAGAAAGAGAGAGAGAGAGAGAAAGAGAGAGAGAGAGAGAGAAAGAGAGAGAGAGAGAGAGAGTGAGAGAGATAGAGAGAGAGAGAAAGAGATTATTCAAAGAGGACTGCGGATTACAACTGATTTGAAACTGTTAAGTTAAGTTAATCAGCAGTTAAGTCCCCCGTTATTCACAACTTGCGTGACTGAAACTATCAGTTCGGCACTGTATTATCATTTTAGAGACCCTATCATTTCCCATCTCCATGCCCTCCCACTAACCCGTTTTATCTCTCGCCCTTTCTCGCTCTCTCTGCTTTTTTATTTCTACATCTCTATATATGACTGTGTGTGTCTGTCTTTCCGTCTCTCTATCTCTATGAATCCCAATGCGTTTCTCTCGCCTCCAATTCCTGTCTGTACTTCTCGACTTGTCTATGTCTGCCTTTGTCTTTGTTTATCTTTCTCTATTTCTCTCTCTCTCTATTTACTTCTCTCTATTTTTTCTCTCTCCTTTCCCTCTATCGCTCTCTCGCTCTCGCCCTCTCTCTCTCTCTCTCTCTCTCTCTCTCTCTCTCTCTCTCTCTCTCTTTCTCTCAGCATTTCTTTGGATCTAATGTCTGTGTATCAACATATTTCCCGAGTGGACTAACATTAACCACCACAATTCTAGTCTGGAAAAACATTCATCAGGAAATATCATTGCTCTAAGTGACCCATGCCTTGATGGTAGGGAGAGCAAGTTGCTGAAAGCACGGCAACAAACCATATAAGAGAGAGGGCGTTATCCATTGGCATCTGGTCTACCTCTCACAACAATGGTAACGCTGTTTCAGAATTCTAACGGAACTTCGAGAAAAGTGTTATTATCCGTTTAACAAAACAAAACCTACAGAACACAAACATATAGGCAAAACAAAACAAGTCAAACGAACATACACTGTTATTGCTCATAACTATGCTGTGATCGCTGACGATGCCAAAATAAACTTCAGGCTTTAGTACTTTGGACAGATTAACAAAAAGTTCAACGTTGGTAACCTTTTCTCCGAATTCGATTCTTTTTTAAAAGTATATTATAAAGGATTACTTCAAATTGGCAGGCTGAAAGCGGTAAAACAAATTCTAATTCTAGTTGTTTTTTGATCAACTCTCAAAAACAATAGTTGGTCTCATGTCAAGTCGTTTTTCAATTTTCGAAAGTTTTATATGCTGATACAGTTAGTAATTCACTTTTATACCAACCGTCAGTGTCACTCTTTCAACATTAGAATGAGGCGCCATTGCGAAAGTTGTATGAAATTCATGACATATTTATAATATAAATAGATTCAATCATTTTGATTATATTTTCTTTCACCCCTCATCCACCCAATAAACGTTAAGTTCAAAACATCGACATGGCTCAAGTAAGCTGACAGTAATGTTGTGACTTGTTTTTTAACAAAATATATGGATATGGTTCTTTTGTGATTCAAATTTTGCCATTAAATTTCTAGAACTAATTCCGGTATCATTAGGTAAACACATGCGATAAAACTTGTTAGAATTTTAAAGAAGAAAAATTGTAATAGCCTTTAACTTCATGTCTGCAGCCAAGAATTTTGTATGTGATGATGATAAAAAACAAACTTTACATTCTAATGTTGGCCGCCTTTTGTTTTAGTATATATTTCTGACGAATATTATAACATACGTGAATAAGTATCTAAATTGCTCAGTACGCTGTATAGATCTAGGTAAATGCGATGTTGGTCTGGAGCTTTTAAAATTACAATGTACAAGTCCTTTGTGTGTAAGACAAAATCTGACTAATTTAATGTTTATGTTATTCCGATGGTGACTTTATACATTATGTAAAATATTATGCATGTACTTGTATTAAATGGCTAAATCTGTGTATAGAATGGATGAAGAGGACGACAGCTGTATACCTACAACTATTTAATCGAGCTCTCAAGTTTCATTGATTATTCTTTGCCGCATCTTGTTTTATTTATCCTTGAACAAAGATGACTTAGGCAAAATAAAATAAAGCGATGCAATTCACATCGAAGACAGAACCCCATACTGCCAATTATTTGAATGTTGCCATTGTCAAATATTGTTTTATGATCGTTAAATTTGTTGACTTATCTCCAATAGATATACCTCCCATCGCCTCGTGACAAGCTAAGATTAAAAAGTTTCCACGGGGATTCGTGTCTTTGTTTGTTACAGCCATCTGATTTCAACTAGCTCATTGGGTTGTTTTTTTCTTTTGGACTTTTAACATTCATCGTCAGCTTCTATCTTTTATTGCCGATGGGTTTTTGTGTTCTATTTGTTTTTCTCTTTTCGCTTCAATATGATCAATCTTTGCATTTAAAGAAATGGGGGAACAAATAAAAAAGCAACAATAGAGCCATGTAAAAGCGGAAGAAATAGAAATAGGGAGAGGAAGAGAGGAGGAGAAAATTATAATTTCATAACCGTGATAAAATGACAAAATGTTTCAAATTCTGTTCATTTGAGAGTGATCAGGAAGACCTTTATATCCAACATAGCTGTGATATAGCTGTGAAACTTTTCATTAAACCAAAAAGATTGGTAATATTCTTTTTAATTCTCTATGCAAGCAGGCGAATTAATTTGTTGTAATATATCTTCCTGCTTGCAGCCATATTAAATCTCACACAAAGCTGCATCTTTTTGCAACATGAACCTTCAAACGTGTCTTCTGTAAAAACATATCCCTAGTTTGTTTTGATCAGGAAAGAAACCCAATCCGAAATATTAAATGGATTGAGACAAAGCAGTGTGACATGACATTTTTCTCATTTTCCTTGGTGTATGATGCATTATATTGAATAAGGCATAGTTTGGAATATGAAATGAATGTTGGTTGTTCAATATAATCTTCTTAATCTAAAAAAAATGGAGAATAATACATTTAACACGTTTTATTAATCAAAGTATATTCCATGAAAAATTAAGCAAAAGAATAGTACAAAATAAAAAGGAAGAAAGAAAAACCCACTAAAGCCTGCAAGAGGATCCGAAGTCAAACTTACTGAAATCACGATTCATTTAAAAAAAAAGAAATCATTCCTCAATTAGTTTTGTGCAGCCCTGAGATTATTAAAGAGACCTGTACAGACACCTATATTTTTCCTACAGCCAAAATAATAGAAACGTCATTGGAGTCGGAGGCACGGACCGAGGGTCGAACATTGTGCTTCATGCTCGTGGGTCACAGCACTGACTAGACTACAACTTAAAACAAGATTGTAATGTGATAAAATCTACTACTCCTGGGTTCCCAGATAAATCCTCGACATAGACGGAGCGCCTGGTGAAGATCGGAACTCGTATGTCGTGCAGCCTGGTTAGTTCAGCCCACTGGCCCACTGAGCTGCCAGTGCAACCACACCGACTGAAATCATTTATATACTGCTTTGGTGCCATAGAATATATGGAGCTCTATCTTGCTTTAACCTCTCAAGGTTCTCAAGATAGATTCTGTATTGCTAGGGGACCCCAGCTCCAAAACCTGATACTCGACCTAGCGACACCGACCTGGAAATAAAGCTTTAAAAAATAGGCGGCCATAACAAAGATCAAACCAGGAGTCTTTCTAATGCACGCTGTACGCTCCATACTTGGGCCAACTCACACCACACCTAGAGACTTTTCTTTATAGGGAAAGAGGAAGGGAAAGAGAGGAGTGAGAGAGAGAAAGAGAGAGATGGGGGCAGAGAGATTGAGAGAGAGCGATCACCGTTATCTGGAAATAACGTCTTCTAAATAGCCCACTGATCCCATACGTCGATCCCAAGCGAATGAGTGTCCAAGTGACCTTAAAAATGATATCCAGATAGCAATGGCTTCTCCATTCACGCCCCATCAAGCAAGCAGGAAAAGTGGCATAACTAGACCAGTTGGCGCCACGCCCTCACCGGATGCTGAGACATGTTTGATGATGTAATTGTAAATTATTCGAAGATATCACGAAGACCATTGGTTCCATCAGCACCAGGGTTGTTAAAGTTTTGTCAGAATTGAATTAAATTTTCTCGCTGACCTCATCAAGTCAGTGTTTACATAACCCACAAAAACTTGTCTGACCCGGTCCCATGGCCGTCTCGGCGTAACATCGTTTTGGAATCAATGCTCCCCGTCCTGGACTCTGTCTCTACTGAACATCTTCAGTGCACTGGGTCTGTCTCTGTTGCTATGTAAATCCGCTCGTGTTGATCCGCCTTGTTAGCGGGCCCGAAATACGGTTAGCTGGCAACGGATACAGGAAGCGAAAGTAAATAGGAGGCAGGAAGAGGGACAGGCGGATTTTCACATAATTCACATTAAGTTCTGAAAGTACGACCGAACCCCTTTTCCAGAGTTGAGAACGCCAGCAGTAAAGGAGTCACTGAGCTCAATATACGTTATGGACAAAATGCTAATATTTTCTGATAACGTTTGTACTAGAGTAATATCCCATTCATAAACAAAATAATTAGACACGCTAAAACAGATATAAAAAACATAGAGAAAGGGTTTATGGAAAATGTAAACAATTGTGTTCTAGTGTATGAGCGTTGATGCGTTTTTGGGGGTTTCCAGAAATTATTGTACATTTTATTTTTAAAAATTGCAACGTGATCATTTTGTGTAAGCTTCCGTTTGACCTGGCTATAGCTCTTTAAGATGGATGTTAAACATTCTATAAAAAATTCTAATTTATTAACCTTTGCAAACAATAATTAGAAGGATGATTTTCCCATCTGCTCAGCAAGGTTCGTTTCACGTCATCGGAAGTGCGAAAGAATCTTGTTTATTTCTGAATTTTGTCTCTCATCATAGTTTGGCTCAACCAATGTATCAGATCGATGTTTCTTGTCGGAAAGGAGCTCCTTCACGGACTAAGTCACCCAAAACTTATATACAGATAGATAGATAGATAGATAGATAGATAGATAGATAGATAGATAGATAGATAGATAGATAGATAGATAGATAGATAGATAGATAGATAGATAGATAGATAGATAGATAGATAGAGAGAGAGAGAGAGAGACATAGATAGATAGATAAATAGAGAGAGAGAGAGAGAGAGAGAGAGAGAGAGAGAGAGAGAGAGAGAGAGAGAGAGAGAGAGAGAGAGAGAGAGAGAAGAGAGAGAGAGAGAGAGAGAGAGAGAGAGAGAGAGAGAGAGAGAGAGATCTGACTGAGAAACACAATCATCAATTGAACTTTTTATTGTCATCTCTATTGCTTTACATTAATAATTGAGAAATACTTGCGTATTATAAAATCATGTTCTGATTATGAACATTAAATTGAAATTCAATTAAAACAACTCTAAAATCTTAAGTAAGTGTTTATTCGAGAACACCGCTGGCATTTTTCCAACGCTTTCGTACCAAGTTTCGAAAGTACGTTAGCGCATAATGGCATAAAGAAAAAAATAGCTTTTCTTATTAAAAAGTAATGGTTTTACTGAATCAGTAGAACTTTTAGCTCTCCGTAAGCAGCCGTTACAACACGTATGTCGGTAGAGAACAATTATTATTATCAGCCGACATTGTCAGAGGCATAATAATAATAATCATCCTCACCCGACTACACCAACAACCTTGCATGTTGTGAATGTTTCAAATGTTCCTGGAGTCGAATTAATCACGTATGGCTGATTTTGCCATCAAATTTATTACAATATTTATCGGTTATTTTTCTCATTATGGTAATAACTTTTTAATGACCCCTTGAGAAGACTTTTTTCGCTCAGTCCCCCCTATATAAATATTCCAATAACTCACGGGCTATTATGCGAAACCAACTTAAAATACGAGCTGCCTGTCAATGCAGCTGTAAAACTCGTCCATGTATTAATATTCCGGAAAGCCTGGTTCCCCTCCCCTGGTCTGGACGCGGTGAGTTGTTTATGATGGAATTACCTGCCAGCGATTAGCCCGGGATGTGCGCTCGCTCAGCCCTTCAGGTTTGGGAGACAGGTTGTGAGGGGAAAGAGAAGGACAGAGAGACAGAGAGAGGATATATATATATATATACAGAGAGAGAGAGAGAGAGAGAGAGAGAGAGAGATGAGGTAATATAGATTGATTGATTGATATTTATTGGTTCTTTCGGCTTTTTTTAAAGTGTTTGGGAGGCATGTGTGTGGTTCAAAGCTCCTCGTATGCTTTGCCAATCATTAGTACGTGTTGTTTATCTTCTTTGTCTGTGTTACATACTGAACAAATATGCCTTGTGATATCTTTTGTCTCTCTCTCTCTCTCTCTCTCTCTCTCTCTTTCTCTCTCTCTCTCTCTGTTCCCCCTTCGTTTTCCACATTTCTTTTTTTTTCTCTCTCTCTTCATATTTCGTTTATTCTTCTTTTGCTCCATTTCTCCCACTCTCTTACCCTTCCTCTTCCTTCACTCTCACTCTTTCCCCACTCAATTTATCATTATTATAAGAGTGGCGGCGTCATCAAAATGAGACGTTGTGCGGCATTTATACATTTTGACATTTATTGATGATATTACAGGAAAGACCGTAATTTAAGCTGTAAAGTGGTTAAAGAAAGTATGAAAACATCTTAATTAAAAAAAAGTTATAGCTGTTTTGAGAACGGGTTCAGGTGAGGGTCGGATTTACATAAAAATGTGAGTAAAACGCAGTTAAAGATCGGTGGTATACAATTGTAAAGAATGCCTAGCAACGGCCGTTTTTTGTGCTATATTGCTGTGTTATTTCAAATAGTAAACTACTTTTCTGTCGTTTTCTATTGGTCTTTATAACGTGCAATATTCTTTAATCTTATTATAGGTTTGAACCACTGATCTATACATAAACAATGCAACGAGCGGTCGTGTTTAAGATCAAGTGGGTTGATTCCATGATCCTCTCTATGGTCTTATCTTTTGATCTTTATTCAATGCAGAATGTGTTTTTAAATCTAAATACTATGCATCATTGTTTGCTATTTTTGTTTTTTATTTCAATGACCACGTTTAAAAACAAGTGAAGGGAAGATCGAGGAGCAAGAAGGAATATCCAAACCATCACTTAATAGCCGTGATAAACAACTGCTGGTGCATCTTACAGGGAACAAAACCATCACGATTGTTAATTGAAATAAAAAAAGAAACAATACAACCTATGGTGTAAGATAGATAGTAAGATAGTTAGATAGATAGATAGATAGATAGATAGATAGATAGATAGATAGATAGATAGGTAGATAGATAGATAGATATAGAGAGAGAGAGAGAGAGAGAGAGAGAGAGAGATGAGGTAATATAGATTGATTGATTGATATTTATTGGTTCTTTCGGCTTTTCATCCTGATTGCTATGTGACATTAATACATTTAATATACTTCTATTTCTAATTTTTTTAAAGTGTCTGGGAGGGATGTGTGTGGTTCGAAGCTCCTCGTATGCTTTGCCAATCATTAGTACGTGTTGTTTATCTTCTTTGTCTGTGTTACATACTGAACAAATATGCCTTGTGATATCTTTTGAATGCCTAAATGTATGCCAATTTATCTCTGATACACTAAGTCAAAATCTTGCTAAAGCAGTTTTTGGTAACAAGAAAGAGAGAGAGAGAGAGAGAGAGAGAGAGAGAGAGAGAGAGAGAGAGAGAGAGAGAGAGAGAGAGAGAGAGAGAGAGAGAAAGAAAACGCGCATCAAGTTCTATAATTAGGCTCGGGGTAAACAGATCCCGACACTCTAAGCTATCTGACCTCTGACCCTCACAGAACAAGAAGCTGCTGTGTGGGGAACTACTGGGACCAGGTCTATTGGGTGGTCTCTCTAAACATGTCCATAGACATCACACTTGAAGTACGTTTAGATCATGTCTTGCAGAAATTGTTCGAAGCCAAAGACCCCGTTGTAAGAAATAGCGTGACCATATATGCATAGCATGTCAAAGTGCCACATTTCTCAATGACTTTGAAGTATAATACATGTAGCTTCGTCAGTAAATCCTTGTGTGACACTTTACTTGTTTAATGACCACCTGCACGCACAGAGGGGTGATTGCAGTCGACGAAGAAAAAGTTTTTAATCAGACAGGCTCAAATAAAATCACGTATCGATTGATGATTGACTGTAAAAGATAAAAAATTAATAATGATTATATTATTACTGAAAGAGAATTAAGAAATGGGGGAGTGAGAGAGAAAGGGGATAAAAAGGGAAAGAGAGGGAAAGCCAGGAAGATAAAATGAGAGAGAGGTGTAGATAAATAGATAGAGAAATAAAACGGGGACGAGAGAGAGAGAGTACGAGAGATAAAGAAAGAAAAACAGAGAGAGAGAGAGTGAAAAGGAGAGAGATAGAGAGAGATAGGGAGAAAGAGACACAGAGAGAGAACGCAGATTTTGCTACGCAACATATGGCAATACAAACAAAGGTGGACAACGACGATAATAAAAAGAAATTAAAAAGTGGGGTGTAACACTGACATCATTCTGAGATAAAGCCAGAATGTGTAACAGAAAAGACAACATTGTTATTATTAAATCATTGACATCCAACCCAGCTTCAATAGATTGGTATGAAGTGTATTTTTGTCCTTTAGAGCGCGTGGGTTTTCTCAAAAAAAATTTTTTTTCATAAATAAAATCCTACAAAAAACGATTTTGTAAACGGTGAGACCCTACGGATTCATGCTGATTTGCCCATGTTCCTCCAGTATGTACCGGTGCTGACTTACACGTCTGGCGCTAAGAATGGCAGATCTTGTTGATTCTCTATCAGGATGTTGACAGCCCGTAGCCAGGCGCCAAACTAGAATGATGTGCCGCAGGGAATCGCCTGGGACTGACTGAGACGCGGATGGCAGCAGCTTACTGATCGCTATAAATGCACGTGATACCAGATGATACGATCACCACCCGGCCGGATCTAACCGAGAAAGTTCGCGTTGAGCGTTATCTACAAGGAGTGCTAGGCTGAGAGCTGTCAGGGTTGGGGCGGTGTGCAGACACAGATCGAACGGATCTGGAAGAGGTTTTCCCCAAAGTCGATGCAGACACAGATCGAACGGATCTGGAAGAGGTTTTCCCCAAAGTCGATGCTTAAGAGTTAAGCCACGTACGTGATAAATGTATGTTTTACTCCAGGTTCAAGCACTTGAAGCATGTATCTGGGCAGACTGGTGTGAAGGGAAAGAATGTGTTGAACACAATACAAAAAGGGAGAGAGAGAGAATTCGAAAAAGAAAATCAGAAAGAGAAGTTGTAGTTGTAGTTGAGTTGGTGTAACGTCCAACATCAGCACTGTATAGACTATAATTATTGTGGACGGACCCATAGACTGACGTCTGACAATTGTACGTGCTGCCACACACGAGACGGGGCGGGGATACTGTCAGTCATGTCTCAGCCGGTTACATTTTACTGACACCGACCCTCAGTAGGGAGCGAAATCGCTAGGGCTCGAACCACGGACCTTTTGCGTCGGAAGCCGATGTTCTACCCCAGGTACACCGCTTCCCCATCAGAAAGAAAAAGAGAAAGAGAGTCAGAAAGGAAGAGAGAGAGAAAGAGAGTCAGAAAGGAAGAGAGAGAGAGAGAGAGAGAGAGAGAGAGAGAGAGAGAGAGAGAGAGAGAGAATGAGAGTCAGAGCATGCGAGAGAGAGAGAAGAAATAAGGAGATAGAAAATGTTTGAAATTAAATCATAGTTGGACAAATATATTTAGAAAGAAAGATACTGCGAACGGAAAAAACAACAAAACAAAAAGTCAATCCAAAACTATCGCCCTTGTAAAATAATCCCCTTACGGCAAAAATCTAATCTGCCTTGCCATTGTCACATTTGTTAACATTTCAGCGTTTTTAATATTTTCCCAGCCTATCGCAGCTGAATTATATTGTTAATCAGAACCACCCGTTTCTGGAAATCCCCATAAAGCTCTCAGGCACTTGACCAAAAGCTCGAGACGAAAGAAGATGGACCCTATTGATAAATGTTCCGGTCTAAGATAATCCGACGAAGATTCGGTATCCGGTTCATGAAATCATAGAAAATCGATCTTTCGTCTCTAATGAGCAGCATACAAATAATCAGAACTAATTGAGGCGGAAAAGTATTTTCTAAATGTTCTTTGGTTCTAATGCTCGAGGGTAGGGAAGCAAACTATTGTATCTCGAGATACGATGTTTGTGCACTAATATATGTGGTGAAGCAGCCTAAGCCGCACCCTTCACTCCAAGCAGACTATGGTATCTCGACCTATGGGAGTTTGGAACTCGAGAGTAAAATATATTGGTATTGTAAATATGATAAAATAGTTTGATTTCCAATTGTTAAATATTTGGTTGAAGTGAAAGCTTAGAGGACATAAAGATACGATAGTGCTGTGCTTATATGAAATCCACAACGAAAGCATCCTACCTTCTTCAACGAAATATGACTGCAATATAAGACGTCGTACTAAATATCATTCAAATCTTTATGGCAACAACGATTGATAATTTAAATACGTAAAGTCACATAATCATTTCACGCGCATCAACGATTTCAGCAATTATCTTAAAGGAACCATACTTTTAGAATAACTATTGTATTGTACACTCAATCAATACATTTGGTTTCTCTGATTCCAGGCAAAACAATGTATCCCCAGCTATACTACGGCATTTGAGACCAGTAAGGCGTGTCACACTTCTCTATCTATATCATGATACCATAGTATGCTTCTCAAACATGCTTGCATGAGTTTCGTAGGTCCTACCTGCTATATAGTTTGCTAGCCAAACCATCAAAGGCAACATATCGCAACTAGAATGACTAATGAACGGTACCTCTAGCATCAAATCCAATGATATGGACTTATTTCTTATCGGTTTTACCACATATGTTTGAACTTTGAAAACCCTACAGTCAATATTGGAAGTGTAAATCATTTTTTTTTGCTTCTACTGAAAAGTGGCCGTTTTTCGATGCGATACTTTGATTCCCTACCCTCTTGGTGCAAGCTACAACAGTTTGCTAAAGGATTTGATAAATGTTATAGAATGTCATATGGTAAAATGTATAGATTAATTAAAGGTTTTTACTTAAAAAAGGAGACATAAAAAGAGAACCAAAAAAAGTTATATGTTAATTTCCGGTTACAATGAGAAAAGAAACTTTGCTTCCTCGAAAGTTTAATCTAAGTTACATTTAACTCTCCTTGTTTACACAAAAGGTCATCTCTTCAATCGCCATCAATCTTGATTGGGGAGCAAGTTGTAAACATTTACCTTCGTGCACTAGCTCAAATTCCCGCCAGGTGCGCGCCGCTCTCAAAGAGGAGCGGTCTGAGGTCAGAACAAATCCAGGCACGCAGACACGCTTTTGTAGGTGGTTCATGCCTTCAGACAGAGGCGAAATCTCCAAGCAAGTTTAACGCTTAGAACTCTATCTCCTCCTCCATCCCCGCCCTCTACTATTTATCGTTGACTTTATCAAGAAGTGAGAGAGCGTTGGACGTCACGCCATGGCGTTGTTAAAGATACAAAACCGTTAATCTCTCTTCAAGCCTGGAATTGTTCCAGAGCAGGGAGTTCAAAATTGTATCATGATCTTAGAAATCTCGAGGTTCATTTCATGAATTGGGCGTTGTTTAAAGAAGTTATAGTTTGCTGTGAAAAAAAACCCTTCATTAAAAACTAAACAAAAGAGGTCTACATAAAAAAACGTCTCTAAAGATATAGGTACAAAAAATACATCTTAACCGCAGGGAAAAGTCAGCTCCATGCAGACAGATTTAAAATGAGTTCATAAAATTCAGCCCAGTATATGTTATCATATTCAAACATATTTATTGCGTCCCTTTTCCACAACAACAAATTTTCCTCATTCTTGGCGCCAGTGGTTTACGAGCTTGCTTTTTTTCCACCCACATGAACAATATGATTCATTAACCAGAGCAGATAGTTATGACAGGAAGCAGAGGGCCATCACCCCAGGAAGTCCATTAGCTTGTACATTACTGAGGATGTTCAGCACATTAAACTTTACCATGCTCTACATCAAGCGAGTGAAAAAATATGATTTCTCAATTGAAGAAAAATGTATTGCTGCTTAGCAAGTTCTATTGCATTGAGGAAAAAAATATTTAAATTTTCCTTTATTTCACGAAAATCTTAAGGACCCTATATCAAGACAAGGGTGCAGCTGAGATTTAAACCGCGGACCTCCTGTTTATCAATCATCAGCACATATTTTCTCAACTTTATCCTGGGGCCTTTACATTAGGTTTTAGCGATAAGGAAGACAGATCCCATGGCAAAGTGTGCTAAGCATTGAGGGCGGTTTAAAATTGGAAAGTGCTAAACTATTGCTTTGACTTGACGAGTTTTTGAGAACTCTTTTCCAGTAGACTAATGATCCAGAGGTTACGTGGAAACCACAATCGACGTGTTCAATAAACTCAAAGTCTACCAAATTTTAAACGCTACGTAATGACTCAAACATGCTTATTCGGAACTAGTGCAGTGCTTGTCAGCTAAGAGGTATTAATATTTCGTTTTTAAGTGAACTTAAACTCAAGTGATGGGGAAAGCAATGAACTCATCTAATATTGCAGCCCCAGTCCTATGGTATATACACCCGAGATAGTTCAGTCGGTAGGACTATTCAATGATGGGCTGAGATGAGCTCAAAATTTCAGATACCGCCTTGGTACCCGCATCATATTTCTTAACCCATCCTGTTTGCAGGCCTTCTGAGTGCACTATAGGGGCTCATTTAACGAGGCTCAAGAAAAAGTCCTACCCTGAAGATACAGGGTGGGAATACCAGTATTTCTTTGACACAGCCGATGATTTATACCGACAACAACGGAACCAGTAGGAAATGAGTTACTGGCCCGATCGGGGATAGACTTCAGTACTTCCCTATTTAAACCCACAGGCTTTACCGAATAAGCCACCTTGATCTCTGATTATAAATTGCAGGCATTTAAAAATCAGATCAAACTCCGACGCTGGGGGATTCTTCTAGTAACAAAAATAAATGTAAGACCATTTCGCACAACCTCAACGCCTTGATTGTGAATGACAGTATAAAAATATATATTTACATTTCTTAATTAAGCATAACATGGCATATTAATAAAGTAGAATGATGGAAGCAACGCATGGCGTGTAATTCAAACATTCACCCTAGGTTGGACTATAAAGCCGCTGACACTAATGAAAGCCATTCGGGATTATTTAAAACAGGGTGTGAAAGCTCTTGAGGTGGGCTCTGATCTTTCGGAGATTTACACAAGAATTCAGTTGAGTAATTAGAGAGCTGCTGGCCGGAGATGTGGGTACTCACAACTCAGTACATGAATACAGAACTCAATACTCGATACTCAGCATCCATACCTGAGTACTTAGTACATGAACTCACTACTCCGTGCACAGTCAGTGTACTCAGTACCCAGTGTACACATTCAGTACAACTCAGTACTCACACCAGTGCTGATCGACTTGCCAGTCTGATCTTTACATAACAGGTCGAAGTTTTCGTTCATCATAGGGACTTGTGACATAGGGGCGCACGCTAGGGGTAAATCTCTTTTAAAACAATTTTCGTTGTTGTTGAAAAATTGGTTTAGATAGAAAGATAAAAAACAGAGAAAAGAAAATACGGAGAGAGGAAGAGATAGATTGATATACATATATAGATAGGCAGTTAAAA
Organism: Elysia chlorotica; assembly: GCA_003991915.1. Classification (NCBI taxonomy): domain Eukaryota; kingdom Metazoa; phylum Mollusca; class Gastropoda; family Plakobranchidae; genus Elysia; species Elysia chlorotica. Next base: position 56,291 of record RQTK01000376.1, on the reverse strand, counting down.
GAGAGAGAGAGAGAGAGAGAGAGAGAGAGAGAGAGAGAGAGAGAGAGAGAGAGAGAGAGAGAGAGAGAGAGGAAGAGACAGACAGACAGACAGACAGACAGACAGACAGACAGACGGACATACATACATACAGACTGACAGACAGAAAGACAGATAGACAGACAGACGGGCAGGCAAGCAGACAGACAGAAAGACAGATAGACGTGCAGACAGACAGACATATAGAGGGAACTACACTGAGAGAGACAGACTAACAGACACACTGATAAAGCAAGCTATAAAGCGGGAAAGAGGGAGAAAGAGAGACAGAATGTAAGGCAGAGAGAGAGAGAGAGAGAGAGCGAGAGAGAGAGAGAGAGAGAGAGAGAGAGAGAGAGAGAGAGAGAGAGAGAGAGAGAGAGTTAGAGAGAGAGAGAGAGAGGGAAATTTAACGGAATAATTTACTCTTGTAATGAGATAATCTATACCCAATTCGCATAAGCTCAAATCAAATTGGGCAAACATATTTTTTCATTTTTTCTACAATGTATCATGTGAAAGTATGATTATAAGTAATGTTTTGCTGTTCTTAAAAATTCTACTTTGAACTTTAATCTGTTGGAGAGAAGTAGGAAGAACCCTTTGCTAACTGAAGTCACGCTGATTGGCATGTGTGTATAAGAACACTTAGGTGAATAAAAATGTAATAGCGTTTTATAGCATTCCAGTGTGTAGCCCCAATGTCATTGTTTACCCTGTTCTAAGAAGGCCGTGCATTTCAAATAAGGCAGTTCGGTGTTTGAAAGGACTCCAGAAAACGAAGCACTGAATAGCTATGTACTAACAAGGAGGATGTCTTGACTCTTAGCCGGTTTCTGTCTCTCACTACACTCGCAAACTGAACTTATACAAGAACAATTTTTTCCTGTTGTATCTTTGTGGTCATCTACAGATCTGTAAGACTTAGAGGACAATAAGGACATAACAGTGACTAGCCCTGAATTCAATGTAATATGTATATATATCAGAGCCTAATTATTATGAAATGTCAAAATTGCTTTTCTTTCGAGTATCTGTTGGGTAAAGTAATATATATATATACAATATAATAATATATAATGTAATATATAATTATATATACACTTATTTTTAAGGGTGACCACATCATAAAATAGGGACAGGAGCTACAGTGCCCACACTTTACTGCTCTCTAACGCCATTTCAAATTTCATGTAAAAAAAAGAATAACCTTGACTTCTCCCTAAATATTTCCTTACTGTTTTTTCCATATGTCGAGTAAGCGTAATTGTTTAAGATCTATAGCCAATAATGAGGGTCACTCAAAATTATTTAGCGTTTTTCTTAAGTGTACAAATCTGCATAACAGGCAAGTCCAGATCTGTAGCACACAAGAGGTTATCCTTCTTAGTTTGCTGCTCATCCAGCTCATTTATTTAAATGAAAATATGAAGAGAATCGTGAGAAAAAAAGCAAGGACAAAGATAACCACCCCCTAGGGTCCCGTTTCTCTCCCGAACAGACCCGGACAAGGAATAATTCCGATTAATGAAACGTCTTGCCCGATGTTCACAGGCGGTGTAGGACTGAAGGCCGCATAAAATTACACTCTTCTTTTGGAGCGCTCTCATGTATGGCGAGGTTCGCCCCATTTCTGGGATGACCGTATCTTATGCGTTAAATCGAGAAAACGTGGTACTTAGTTTCTTTCCGTCAGGCAACTCGTTATATTCGCATTCAAGAAAAATGCAATAGACGTCTAGTACCAACTGTTAGGATAAGCGAGGCATAATAAAATGAGAGGCAAATATAAAAAGATTAAAAACGAATAGCAACAGCTCACAGTTCACAGCCTATTGTCTCTGAACGAATTCAATGAGAAAATTAGTGTTACTTTTGGAACAATAATTCGGAGACATTTTTTATTTTCTAAATGTATTTTAACGCTTTTTAGTTTTGTCAACGTCCACCTTTTCTCGCCCGAACATTGGCATGATTGTATTCTAGTTTTGGCTGTAATTAGGAAATAGACAGTGCGAAAAAAATGACTCGCATGACCTGCCACTTATAGTGATAGCGCCAATGATCCTCACGACGCTAAAAAGAAGGACAAACATTGAACTAAATCTCACCATGCATCAGTTAAGGACAATTTCAATTGTAAGAATTCATCTTTCACAAAAAAATTCTCATTAAATAATATCCAGCCTTCCTGGAAGTTTTTTTGTTTTAGTGTGAGTTCTGGTGGTTTGCTTCACTAATTTTACTCTCTGTTTGTCTTTTGCGTATTTTCCACTCTTTCTACCCATCTATCAATCCCTTTCTTTCTCTCTCTCTCTCTCTCTCTCTCTCTCTCTCTCTCTTTCTCTCTCTCTCTT
>RQTK01000376.1:8666-47428 GCA_003991915.1 Elysia chlorotica | reverse complement strand
TATTATTATTATTATTATTATTATTATTATTATTATTATTATTATTATTATTATTATTATTATTATTATTATTATTATGTTCAACTTCAAAAGGTATAATTATATTCTGGAAAGACAATTTTAAGTTTTATAACACAGCAGTTCAAATGTATCCCCAATCCCCACGAATATCGTGAGCTCCCAACAAGTAATTATGGTAACAAACACGTTATTTTATAATTTTGTGCTGAAAATTAACACAAACTTATGATATTTATCTTTTTCACTTGTTTTTTTTGGTGTGTTTTGCTTTACAGAATGATGTCTTATTATTTGTAGGTAAAGATTGCAATGTGCTGCCCTCTTTAATTACGTTATCTACTAAGTCGGTAGTTGTGGCTGGGCGGCAGTATCGCGCCACAGCGCGTTGCCAACACTACTGCGCCATTTTGTGCCATCAATTTCTCACATGGGAAAACCCATTCGAAAAAAGGAGTTTCAAATCCAATATATTAAACTTCAGTCGTTTCAGCACAGAAACATACAATGCCTATAATAGAATTTAAAAGTTCTTGTCGACTCATCAAGCCAGAGGAACGTTATGCTAAATAGTGCAGTTAATTGAATCGTAGTCATTAAAAGACAATGGGAAATAGCTTTTTGCGAAATTGTATTAAGAGTTGTGCTTTCTAGGCATAATGATATGAGCGATTTATAATACCATACCTATGTTTACACCATAAGCTAAAAACTGTCTAAGAATTTTTCTCATGATTCTTTGGAAATGAGTTCTCTTGAATGTTTAGCAACATTTCGAAAATCTACACGGTACTTTTTGTTGTGTGTTCAACGTTCTATTTATTTTATAGACTTGATTTTTTATTACAGTTCGGCAAAAATCTAAACAAGCGTTATCATTGAATAAGCTAAAGCCTTCATTTGATAAGATTATAAAACATAAAGGACAATTGGTAACTTGTAATTAGGTAACGTAAATGTTTACGAAATGGCATTCACTGTGCTTCTATGAATACGTGAGCCTTCGAATTGGCGCACGGAATACGTGAAGGAAAACGTGGGAAAATGTTGGGCCCTGAACAGCCCTAATTGTTGGCCAGGGAGTTGTTCCTTGTTAACTGACCATGCACGCTAGCCCTTTAGACAGGCCTTTAAGGAGAAAGCTTGTCGCGGAAAAAGGAGTTTATCTCACAATTTTCCTTAACGCCCGAGACCGCTCTGTTTTCATTACGGCTTCTGACCACAACACCGGTCAAGCGTCCATAGCCCTCTATTTAGAAGCATCTGTGTGGATATAGCTTATACGTGTACAAGGATGTTCGTAATTTGCTCAGACATCTTTCCTCCAACACGATTTGGCCCAGCTAGTTCTGTATTACTCGCACACTGTTGTAGGGCCTCAATGATTCCTCCCCTCCCCTTTCCACCTCTACAAACTACCATGCCATGTAGACTGCAACCCCTTGACAGTGAGTGTGGCATTTCCTGGGCAATGCACTCACAACTTGTCCAAGGCTAAAAATCTTACATGAAGTTTGATAAAAAAAATTACCTCATACCTAAATTTCTCTAAATTGGTTTCAGAATGAATTATAAAACTATAATACCATGTGCAATCTATAGTTAGTAAGCTGAATAATCAATCGACTATAATATACTTCACATTTTTAATGATATGAAATTAAGAATTGTCGGTACATGTGCCAATGTAATCTCTAAATGTGTATGTTAAAGATAAGCTTATAATTTGTGTACGGTTGTATAAAGGTGATATTATCTGACAGTGATCCATCTATGTCGGTTATGCGCGGACCAATTAATTTATTTTTCGAACTGGATGAATAACGTTTACCTGTACTTTTTTAAAATCTTATTTAAAAACTTAAAAGGCCGTTATCATTGGCACGGATTTTTTTAAATTGAGAAAACTGATACATATACCTAAGAAAGAATTAAACAAAAATATTCTTTTTCATAATTATAGGTGAATTTTATTTACCTAAAACTGTCAATGTTAGTCCAATATTAAATCAAGTTGAAAACAATGGAATTTACATTACAATTACAAAAGCCTTTATCGAGCTATGCAGACTATTGAAAGAGTATGACACCAAGTAAATGGGATTATTTTAATAGACGGATCATTACTTCCGAAAGCACAATGTGATGTATCACATTTACCTGCAGGAAATCTGGTTGTTTGCTTCGATGCCTTTAGATAACCCTGAAAGGTTATACGTTATTAACTTAATTATACGTGTACCCTGCGCTTTCCTAACCTGGTACGATTTTACAATGAAATAGATAATTAACGCTGTAAATCAATTTGTTAGAAATAATTCATTCTTTAAAAAGCGTTCACTATTATTGGTTTAGATTTGAATACAGTTTTCTGTTACTTAACAGTCCATTACCTTTATTTTTACTAAAATTATTTGTGCATGTAAAATAAAATGTACGCAAACATAATTATATTTTTTAAAGTAGAAGCTAGATCAAAACTCTGATCTGATCTGATCAGAATTTTGCAATTCTAACCTGTCTTTAAAAGGGTCTTGCTGCTTTTACTTATCATTAAATCCTTATCATTCTGGTATATGAGTAGATAGGTAATGTTCACAACGCCTTACACTTCGTATTTTACCACAAGACGATACAAATGGAACAAGTGATAACCTTGAAAACGAGAGAAAAAGCAGATAGAAAGACATTTTTTGGTATTTAGACATAGGTGGAGACTTAAGGACATAGACAGATGCAGAGACACGATGAAAAAGAGACATTTATACTGAGACACAACAGGCGATCAGACCCATAGAAGCCAGGAGAGAAACGGCGATTGAGATAAGCACCAGGGAACTGCATCTTTTGTATCTCTTAAATCTGTATGCAATGCCCACCTCAGTAAACGGCAGAGAGTTTAGAATCTTAACTTTAAAGAGCTGTTGAAGGAAACCTTGGTTGTTGTTTTTAATTCAATAGTCTTTGCCGGTAAACTCTGACCGGATGCTTTTGACAGGCAAGGTCTCTTGGGTTGGATTAAAAAAAAAAAGAAATTTGATACCGTGTGTTTAATCAATGATTCTTTATACCTTAGATTGAATTAAATTATATACAAACAAAACAAAACAAAACAAAACAGAAATAAATAAAACCCCAAAAGAACTTAGACCTACTATGAGCTTTATGTTTTTTTATAGCGCACACACTGTACAGAAACGATTAGAAAGAAACCCTTCATTGCAAATTTACATTTTTGCAACATCTTGTTCAATATTATTCCCTTAAGGCAGGACATTAAGCCTCATCAACTTGGACATGTTTAAGAAACGTTAGTGAAGACAGAATATTACATATGTTATTATTAATATTCCTACTGGTAGTAGTACGTGGGGTATGAACCAACCAACCAAACACAAGACAATGCTGTGATTAATCAGAGCTTAAACTCACCGTCTGTTGGAGCGGGCTGAGACTTGAGCTCTTGGCATCGGAGCCGAGGCTCGGCCAGTAGCACATCCATGTGTGCCTGGATTGCGCTGTTCTTGGTCTGCTGCTGGCTCGCTGGGGGCTCCGTCATCTTGCCCAGGCAGTCAGGTGGTCAGAGAGGACCACAGAGAGGACCACAGGTGGGGGATGTCGATATGCGGTAGCTGAGAGGCTGGTCCAGGGGTACACACAGCAGCGCTGGATCTTGTCCAGATAGGACAGTCTGTTGTGAGCAGGCGCAGCAAACTCGGAGCTTCAAGCACTTCCTTAGGTGCGTGATGTGCAGAGTTTGATAGACTGATGAGTCTCTTGTAGTGAGTGCGCTGTGCAGAGTTTAGACTTGTTTGGACAATTTGACGTGTCAGAGAGAGATAAATCTGATATAAAAATTAAAAATATCTCGACAGGAGTGTCTGTCTGATTCGACTGGCTTCAAAATGTCACTGTCTTTTTTCTAGGTCCTATATATTCTACACTCCATTTATCTGACCTTGAGTTTGAAGTTTTTATCTGGTGGAATACAATATAAGAGTGATTTTTGGCGTTAATAGTCCTAATGGGATCGTGTCTGCACGTTTGACAGGACTAAAAAACTAAACTTAAAGTTCACTTTACAGTTCATCGAAGATACTTCATACAATTTTTACTTTACCTCTGCTAAAAACATGTCATCTACCTTTGAAAATAATTGCTAGATTAAAGTTTGAAAAGCATCGTTTATGTTAGCTTCTACTTCTGGGCCCTTACGTTGAAACAATGGAACAAGCTTTAATTCTAAACCAGATGTATCTCAAAGAACCTGATTACATTTTAAAGATCCCTATAGCCACTAGTTGTTGAACCCAATGGATGTCCTCTACAGTGCTACAAGTAAGCGTTTCTCGGTTAAAAGATAAAATAAAGGTTAAGAATGTATGTGAATTGTATAATGGCTAAAATCTACTCCCCTCACTTTTGTCATCTGTCTTGATTTTATTCCTATAACTATTCCTTCCATTTTTTTTCTTACTTGTCTGTAATTTTTTCGTTCATCCATCTATATATGTTTCTTTCTATCTATCTTTTTACTCAGGCATCTATCTATTCATTTATCTATGTATCTATCTATATGTATTTGTATCCTCGCATGCGTCTCTTTCTCCTCTCTTTCCATTTTCTCCTTGTATGTGTCCATCTCTATCCCCCGCTCAAGCAAAATAATGACAGGTTAATGATGATAACCATGTTAATAATATAATAGCTTTGGTATTTCTGTGACCAAGCAATACAGCCAGCCTCTAATTCTCTACATTGTATGACTAGTTTATATATTCAAAAGCACGGTATGTGTTTAATTTTTAAATAACTAATTAAAAAGTAACAATAGTTCGCGGAGATCTCTGGTGTTCAATTATAAACTGTATATATAGAGGTCTCCTAAAAAAATTTTTTTTTACCTTTTCAAGTCGCATGATTTTAGACCTATTCATATTTTTTGTGCGTACACTATTTTGGGGAATTTAGAAAAACATTAAAAGTTAATAGCTTTGATATATATTACTTTGAAGAAAAAAAAGGTGTGTAGATCCACACAAAAAAGTGCTAGCACAATAGCGTATCAACCCGCACACACGCAAGCTTTAGCCCCAAGCACACCCCACAGCTCTATAGATAACTCAGCCAGGTCATGAAGATAAACCTTGGCCCAGCAGACATAGACTGTTACTGGGACCAGCAGGGTCGAGCCTTGTGTGGTGGTCAGCAGTGGATTTAAAGTACCCGCATCCTTGAGCTGGACCAGTCATGAATCAGCTTTCCCCACTGACCTATCACACGGACAGGTCAAGAGTTAATAATAGACATAACTGGTGCATTATCATTCTCTTTTGTCAACTTTGGCGAAGAGTGGTTTTACAAAAAGCTCACCTGGATCTGAAAATAAAAAGGGGTGAAAAGAGTTAATAAATCATAACGGAAAAAAATTTTGAAAATACTCAACATTTTATTGTTAATTAGATATAGGCACAAGATTGTAATGAAATGTTAAGTGCAGATTTCCATGTTTTCTAGTAATAGTTATAATGAGTCATATTGTGGATTGTATTAATTTTTTTGTGTGGCATTGCTTGTGATGAAGCAGATAGTGGGGCACGCAAATAGCAGTTATCATAAAATGTTAATATTTTGTTGCTTTTTCTGAGGTGATAGGGGTTTGGGAGGGATATACTCAACAACTTTAAATGCTCTATGGTTTGCCTCCACTCTTATCCTCTATCATGTCCATAAAGGCATTTTTATTATTATCTTTATCAAACATTTTGGCATAGATTAATGAAGCGAAAAAAGGAACTCTCAATATCCGAACGTATAAGAAATAAGATCCCCATAACAGCTATTTCACTTGGTTTGACGACGCACGTCTAGTTCAACGTTCAAAAACGACATAGCGCCATTTTGCAGTAAAATATTTTTCCCCGTTTGCGTGACTCATGTTCTCTTTTAAAAACTAAAATAACACGCATCGTTTAACAATGCTCACGCAATGTCCGCCACTAACCATGCTTGACAACCTACATAAAACCTAAACTGCGGCTTTTCTTGGAAAAAAATTACATAAAACTTGGTGAAATCTCATTCATAGTTCTCGATCTGTTCATGACTCCAGCACAAACAAAAGAGATTGTGGTGCGAATAAAGGGGTGATATGATAAACAGAGAAAAAGATAAGAGAGGTAGTGTTCGGGGGCATTCAGAGAGAACAAATAGAGGGAGTGTAATGCAGGGAGAGAAGGGGACAGACCAATAGATAGAAAGCTCGACATGTATAAAGGGTTCTCACATAATACAAATTCAATGATTTGAAGGACATAAAAAGAAAGATAAACAAAGAGAAAAATAAATAGATAGAACAGTGCAAAAACAGTTGGAAAGAGGGCAATAAGTACGATCAGCTGTAGAGGAGAGCGAGAGAGGCCAGAGTTGTGGCAGTATCGTGTGTGTCCTTGCTCCGAAGAGGACACCACACCATTAACCCTTGCCCGGCCGAGAATCCGATGGACTTACTGGCACTGGTCCATCTCCCCAGAAACTGGCCCCTGGTCTCTGTAGGGACAGTCCCTATCTCTGCCGCAACCAATGCTCCAGATTGCGTGATCGAAACGGGGATGCGGCCTACATAGATGCGAGTTGTAGGAAAAGCGGCCTACATAGCTAATTACAAGGGGTGTAGGGGGAGTAGTAGGGCATTCTGAAATACAGCTTACTATGAAGATCAGTTGGTAAAATGTTAGAGTGACAATATTAAGAACTACTATATGTACAAAAAAGGAACAGTTCAACTTAGAAACGACCGCTCGATGTTTATAAGTAGACTAGTGGGGACAGAAATCCTGATATATTTATATATAGCAACACGTACAATTGTCGTGACTTAGATTTTGGTAGCTCCTTCAGGAAATAAAATAAATAATAAGGCTTCACTTTAAGAAATGAAATATAAACACCATGCTTGTTTTTTTGCAAAAAAGTAGATATACTGATGCTTATAAAACTATGATATAGCTATTGATCAGCTCGGGTATTGTACAAAAAATACGTAAAAGATACGAAAAAGAAAGTTTAATTCGTATAATTTGATATGTCTTGCATATTATTGAAAAATTCCTGAAAATCACGAAGAGCTTACAGTTGATGTTTAGTTTGAAGCAAAGGAAGACTTTCAAAAGATGTTGGGGCAGAGTACACTCGAAACAAAATGGTTTCTAACCATAGACTAAGGCTATCTTTAATTGGGTAAAAGTGTCAGTTAATGATAATACGAACAACGTTTCGAGATAAATAGCGTAGGGAAAGCGATGCAAAAAAGGGCTAAAGAGAAAGAGAGAGAGAGAGAGAGAGAGAGAGAGAGAGAGAGAGAGAGAGAGAGAGAGAGAGAGAGAGAGAGAGAGAGAGAGAGAGAGAGAGAGAGAGAGAGAGAGAGAGAGAGAGAGAAAGAATAACAAAGAAATAAAAAAAAAAGATGGAAAATGGTAAAAGAGAAAGGTTAAACGAAATAGAGAAGATAAGTCGCTGGTGGAAGGAAAGTCTCGGAGAATACTAACACAAGCGCTAGATTTCTTTTCGAAATTTTTTGAATTTTTTTTTTATTGCTGCGGCCAAGACTGTCTCCTAGACGCTCGAACAAAATGCTTTCCATCTAAAAAAAGAATCAAGAAAGGCACCATAAATGCCCGAAAAGGTCGGATTTGATCGCTAACAATAGGACAGATTGGGGCACATATAGAAGGGGATGTCTGCATCCTTGAGTGGAAAAGACAGAGATAAAGAAAGGAAGATTAAGAGAGAGTTGGAGATATAAAGATGGAGGTGGAGATAGATGGATACACAGAGAGAGGAAGAGACAGAGAGAGGAGAGAGACAAAGAGAGAGAGAGAGTAGAGAGAGAGAGAGAGAGAGAGAGAGAGAGAGAGAGAGAGAGAGAGAGAGAGAGAGAGAGAGAGAGAGAGAGAGAGAGAGAGAGAGAGAGAAAAGGTAGGGAAAGCTACTTACAAAGAGCTGGTGACACAGTGGTATGAAAGAGGTGAGAAAGAAAGAGACTAGAGAGGAAGAGAGAAGAAGACAAAATATAAAGAGGCCTGTGTTAAAAGAAATACAAATACGAGAGAATGAAACATAGATAGACTGAGAGAAAGACAGAAAGATGGATGATAATGAAGATAAAAGAAAGAGCGTTGCCTGGACTAGTCCTGAGACACCCCAGACATGGCTACCATCCCTGTTTGACCGCTAAAAGCGCTGGTCACTTCACAGTGGGTCTACCAATCTGGCAGATCGATCCTAGGAATCCTCTATATCTTTTTATCTTTTATTAATGCGAAAATAAGGCGTAATTCATTGATGATTATAGGGGCGAAATATCATTGTATAAATGTAGAATTCATAGAGATAAGGTTCTTACGGTGCATGTAACGTATGATTGCAGTAGTAGTAGTAGTAGTAGTAGTAGTAGTAGTAGTAGTAGTAGTAGTAGTAGTAGTAGTAGTAGTAGTAGTAGTAGTAGTAGTAGTAGTAGTAGTAGTAGTAGTAGTAGTAGTAGTAGTAGTAGTACCAGCAGCAGCAGCACTTGCAGTATTAAGCGATGATGATAATGTCCGCTGACTGGCTGAGATAGGATGACATGGTATCCCCGCCCTGTCTCGTGTGTGGCAGCACATAAAACTGTCAGGCATCAGTGTAGGGGCCCGTCCACAATATAGCCTATATAGTGCTGATGTTGGACGTCAAACCCAAAAAAACTGACTGTTATGGTAGATCTATACACATTTACTTCGTTTCAATTTCGCCTTGCACCTATTCACTTCCTGCTCTACCCTTCCCAACTGTAAAAACAAATCGCTCAGAGTTTTACCATCCCTGATATGTGACCTAGAAATAGATAATAGAAAAATTTGTTTGGAAGATCACGCAGTAGTACAAATACAGTGGCTTTTTATACATTAGGCAATGTAAGAAGTTAAATCAAAATCTTGAAATAAACTCTAAATAATATCTGAAAATGAACAGCACATGAAGTCTTACTCTACCCTCTACAGGTTATTATAAGAGGCAAGCTTATTTTAAAACAGGTTGTCACGTTTCTCCAGAAACAAAATTATCATTATTTAAAATATAGGAGTCGACAGAAATTCTTTAGCAACTTTTCATATCTATTTCTTTATATTTTTTTTCTTATTACATGTATATTATTACGGTTTGGATTTAGCTCGTTGCCTCGGGTTCCATCCTGTCTTTTTTATTCATTAGCGTGCTTGCCTCGTCTCCCACCAACAGAGAGAACAAAATGGTTTCATCACTAGGATTGAGTCGGCCCACTCCAGAACAATCTTTCAAGGATTTTCTAGGATGCCTTCTACATCTCAAGCCAGCTCCATAAAGTCGGGATATGGCTCTGATATGAATTCATTGTGTCTAGAATAAAGAAATATCACCTGCATAATACAAGTCTCAAGGGAAATTCATGTCTCTCTTTTAGCTTCAACTCCGTGTACTATTCTAATGTAATTAGTCCGACATCTCATGGAAATTTCAAGTTTTACAAGTAAAAACACATCATTACTACCTCGGATGTGGAGACTGAACTTATTAAGACGATGTTTACTTGTTTACATAATTATGTGTAGATAAAATAATTTAAAAAATATGAAATAGACAATTGTCCAATATGATGTACTGTAAATTTTTGACATGTTAACAGTTTTTTTCTTTTTAAGTTCAAGTTATGTGATAGTCTATAACGGCAACAAAACATCTGTTGGGCATCTTTAACAAGTGTCCAAAGCTTTGCATTGTTTGTTCACCTCAGCTAACATTTTTAAATCGGAAAAATCAGTTGGCACGTGTTGACATAAACGCTAATATTACGAAAGCTGGATCTATGCTCTTTAGATAATGATTATTTTACAAAAACCTAGTTGGAAGTCATGAGGTAGACGGCAGTATGGTGAACGCCTATCAAATATAATGTTGCTTGCAAAAAGAAAAATATTTTGATCTGTGCAAATATTCGATTCATCAGTTAGAGACCGCGGCTTTAGTAGGTAAAACTTATTCACAGGAAAATACCGCTACAGCGATCGAATCCTTGTAACAGTTGTACAGAGTTCATGTCTCTATCTGAGTGGCACAACTCTGTGTGAAATTAAATTTCCTATATTGGCTTCGGAGATGGTCTAGCCGGTAGACATCAGGATACCTCTGCTTCACTGCTTCAATTACTGACCACATCACCTTTATTTTCTTCAATGTTCGGAGAAGAAACAACCATTTCGAAATCGAACCTCGGCTCACAGATAGTTTTTTCATAGCACTACAGCAACTACGCCTCGGTAAGTGACGGCCCTGTAGAGCTACCTGTAGCGAGCGCTATGGAGTTTCAAGTGGCGCTAAGCGGATGAGTGCCATGCACGGCACACCTGGACCCAGAACACTGGTCAGCTGGAGCAAGAGGGGTGGGAGGTGTTAATCCAGTATCAGAGAAGAGACACACAGGGAAAACTCCATACTGGCTGTGGCTAAACAAAAACCGATGTTTTAAACTATAGATTATTACTCCACGTCTTGATTAGGTCGGAAAGGAAAGCCGTGAGCTTGTGGTCTGCTCGTTTAGAGATTAACAAAATTCCCTAAGGCGATAGGAAGTTTGTATTGGACCAGCATTTCCCCGCTATATAGTTGCTAATACAATCATAACAAATTTAAACAGGCTATGAAAACTTGAAGCGGATAATATAGGATATAATATGTTAGATAATCTGTATATTTCTTGTTTTGTTATATTTAAGAGCGAGATTTTCCGCTGAAAATATTTTTAGAAGCGTTGAGACAAACTTCGAGACGGATACGTTATTATATATACAAAGACTGCAAAGAGCGATGAGACTCAGTTTGTTAAACTTCATTGTTTGTTAAACTTCAGATAACCTCTTGTGTTCCTCTCTTTTAAAAAACGAAATATATTTGCAAATGTCATTCTTCGACTAGGTTTCCCAGAGAGTTATACTAAACAGTATGGCGCCAACTGCGGATTGATTCTCCGACCCCGTACGCGTAATTCCAAAGCAGCATCGCGGGAGCTTCTTGGCTCCTCTTTCCTTGCTCTCTGTCACAGATTGTCTTGGACAGACAGACAGACAGACAGACAGACAGACAGACAGACAGACAGACAGACAGACAGACAAACAGACAGACAGACAGACAGATAGACAGACAAGCAGACAGAAAGACAGACAGAAAGACGAATAGACGAATAGAAAAAACGAGACACTGATATAGCGAGAGAAAGAGAGGAGAAAGGAGAGAGGGGTAAGAGTGAGAATCTTAATGTTCTGATCGATTCGACCTGTAAAAAAGCGTGTGAAACAATGAAGCTGTCATTGAGACTGATGACTAATGCTGAGTGGCCTCGGAAACAATACTTATGTAAAGACAGAACTTCAATAGTTTCTAAACCAAGTAGCCTGTTTGTTCAGCGTGTTCACCGGGTGTACTTCAGGACCGCAAATATTACATACACACGATTTTAACGGAACCTGTACAAACTTGAGGAGAAACTACACATTAAGTCAAGAAAAAGTATTCAACATATAATCACACATGTTGTAATAGTCGTTTAATATAAAATTAAATCACAAAGTCTACAAAAAAGTGCAGTGGTGATATATTGACATACTATTTTGATTATTCTTTACTTTTATTTCTTGTACATTGAGCGTTTACGGCTGACGATACTGAAATTGTTAATGTTTAAAGGGGCAAGTAATAAATACCGGGGGAAGTGAAAGGAGAACCAGATAGCGCAGAATGTAACGCGTGCGGTTTCTTATCCTGAGGCACTCAGTTCGATCACTTTTAGAACGCCGGTGTTAATACGGTGTGACTGGCTGAGACAGAAGTCTCAGCGTCTCAGCTTTGTCTCTGTTTGAGAACATTTCCAAAAGCCCAACTGGTTACAATGGTGTTAAGGAACAGCAACATGCGGGAAAAAGTAAAAGTATTGACTCTGCTGATCTTAGCTATTCTGAACCAAACTCTAGAAAAATCAGAAGCAAAAAGTTAACCTCATAGGCTAAAGCTATATAATGGATCTGTTTATTGATTATCATCATATTTGAGTGGTACATTGTTTATTTATTGATGAAATGATTGCTCTAGGTGTATTAAGACAAATCTCAACTATCGTTAGAAAGTTTGCCAAAAAAGAAAGCATACAGTAATAGCCATACTAAAGTAAAAGAATCCATGTGATTACGTTTATAGCAGCATAGGATTCCAAACAAACTCGCCTGGTGGGAGGACCTGCTATAACGGTTGTAATTTTAATGAGAGAATACTTTTGTCCATTAGGACTGATAGAAGCTTAACAGAACATTATAATGGTTATAATTTTAATGAGAGAATATTTTCCATTAGGACTGAGAGAAGCTAAACAAAACAAAACGCAGGTCAAATTGAATAAAAAGAAAAAGAAGTTTAAAGATTTTCCCCCAGATAAAATTAACACATGAGCAAATACGCAAAGTGCAGTGATTAAAGCGTGGGACTAATGACTTGGCGATTACCTAATCGACACGGACAATGAAAGAGAGAGAGATAAAAAAATAAAGAGAGAGAGAGAGAGAGAAAGACAGAGAGAAAGAGATACACAATACTTGCGAGTTTCCAAATGTAATTTGTTTTCATAAAAAAAACTCCCGTAAGCTATCATATTTTTAAAAATACATGTACCTTTAGAAATGACACGTTATCAGACTCAAGAGCTTTAAAACAAAGTCAACCAGCTTTCAAAAGACTGTAAAAGAGGGTTTTTAGCAAACGGTAAACTGTGTATATACACAGAATAATTATGTTTTATTGTTGCAAAATTTCAGAAAAAAAATGATACTGATCCAAACAGAAAGGTAACATAATTCTTTGTCAAATTCAAAAACAAAGACGTCTCTCAGAGCGTACATACTTTCAACATGAAAAGAAGAAAACGCATGATTAAATTTCATGTTAATAGATAATCGTTCAGGACTGGCAAACAACTCGACTAATGCATTCTGCAGTGTATAATTCTTGGATTCAATCTGCCGTTACTTTATGTGTTTATAATTGGAAGTAACAAAATGCATTGAAACAAGAGCAGATTAGCATTGATTGCAATCTAATTCTTAACTCGATGGAGCTTGGAAAGCCAAGTTTCCACTTGAGAAAAAAGAATTCTAAGCCCGGAAAAGAAACAAAAGAAACAGGAACACTGGGAATAGAACAGTGGAGTCAATGAGACGGTGTGCGGGAGGAGGGTCCCTTCAGCTGTACACAAAACTGGTGTTGCCAGAGAGAAAAAGAAAGAGAAAGAGACAGACAGACAGACAGACAAAGAGAGATAGAGAGCGAGAGCTAGAAAAAGAAATAGACAGAAAAAGAGATAGAGATAGATAGATTTATAAATAAATACATACATCATAGATAATTGTATAGATAGAGAGAATGTGACAGAGATAGAGGGAGGAAGGAAAAAAGGACTGAGATAGATAGATGGATAGAGGAAAAAAAAAAAGACAGACAGAAAGACAGACAGACAGACAGTCGAATAGAAAAAACGAGACACTGATATAGCGAGAGAAGGAGAGGAGAAAAGAGAGAGAGGTAAGAGTGAGAATCTTATGTTATGATCAATTCGACCTGTAAAAAAGCGTGTGAAATAATGAAGCTGTCATTGAGACTGATGACTAATGCTGAGTGGCCTCGGAAACAATACATATGTAAAGACAGAACTTCAACAGTTTCTAAAATGAGTAGCCTGTTTGTTCAACGTGTTCACCGGGTGTACTCCACGACCGCAAATATTACATACACACGATTTTAAAGGAAGCTGTACAAACTTGAGGAGAAACTACACATTAAGTCAAGAAAAAGTATTCAACATAATCACACATGTTGTAATAGTCGTTTAATAATAAATTAAACTACAGTCTACAAAAAAGTGCAGTGGCGATATATTGACATACTATTTTGATTATTCTTTACTTTTATTTCTTGTACATTGAGCGTTTACGGCTGACGATACTGAAATTGTTAATGTTTAAAGGGGCAAGTAATAAATACCGGGGGAAGTGAAAGGAGAACCAGATAGCGCAGAATGTAACGCGTGCGGTTTCTTATCCTGAGGCACTCAGTTCGATCACTTTTAGAACGCCGGTGTTAATACGGTGTGACTGGCTAAGACAGAAGTCTCAGCGTCTCAGCTTTGTCTCTGTTTGAGAACATTTCCAAAAGCCCAACTGGTTACAATGGTGTTAAGGAACAGCAACATGCGGGAAAAAGTAAAAGTATTGACTAGTGTATAGAAAGCCTACAGTAATAGCCATACTAAAGTAAAAGTATCAATGTGATTACGTTTATAGCAGCATAGGATTCCAAACATACTGGCCTGATGGGAGTACCTGCTATAATGGTTATAATTTTAATGAGAGAATATTTTCCATTAGGACTGAGAGAAGCTAAACAAAACAAAACGCAGGTCAAATTGAATAAAAAGAAAAAGAAGTTTAAAGATTTTCCCCCAGATAAAATTAACACATGAGCAAATACGCAAAGTGCAGTGATTAAAGCGTGGGACTAATGACTTAGTGATTACCTAATCGACCCGGGGAATGAAAAAGAGAGAGATAAAAAAATAAAGAGAGAGAGAGAGAGAGAAAGAGAGAGAGAAAGAAATACGAAATACTTGCGAGTTTCCAAATGTATTTTGTTTTCATAAAAAGAACTCCCGTAAGCTATCATATTTTTTAAAATACATGTACATGTACCTTTAAAAATGACACGTTATCAGACTCAAGAGCTTTAATACAAAGTCAACCAGCTTTCCAAAGACTGTAAAAGAGGGTTTTTAGCAAACGGTAAACTGTGTATATACACAGAATAATTATGTTCTATTGTTGCAAAATTTCAGAAAAAAATTATACTGATCCAAACAGAAAGGTAACATAATTCTTTGTGGAATTCAACAATAAAAGCGTCTCTCAGAACTTACATACTTTCAACATGAAAAGGAGAAACGCATGATTAAATTTCATGTTAATAGATAATCGTTCAGGACTGGCAAACAACTCGACTAATGCATTCTGCAGTGTATAATTCTTGGATTCAATCTGCCGTTACTTTATGTGTTTATAATTGGAAGTAACAAAATGCATTGAAACAAGAGCAGATTAGCATTGATTTCAATCTAATTCTTAACTCGATGGAGCTTGGAAACATTAGAGACATTGAAGAAAAAGGATCGGAAAGGACAACTTGGAGGAGGGAGAAGAGAAAAGAGAAGAGAGAGAGAGAGAGAGAGAGAGAGAGAGAGAGAGAGAGAGAGAGAGAGAGAGACTCTAGCTTCTCTGGTGATAGGTACACAATTGTATTTTTCGACGTTTACATCATCAATTATGATATTTTGGACCATTTGGTATACCAAATAATTACGTAAAGGGTATAAATGGAAAACGGATAATCGGAGAGAAAGCGAAAGGGCGAAAGAGAGAGATAAAAAGGGAGAGTGGGAAATGGAAAGAAAGCGAGGAGAGAGAAAAAGAGAGAAATAGAGAAAGACAGAGAAAAACAAAGAATGAGAATAAAGAAAGAGAGAATCTTAAGATAAGGAGAGAGATTAAGAGAAAAGGGCAGAAGGGCAGAGAAACAAAGTGAAGTGAAAAGAATAAGACCGAGAGAAGAATGAGTCGATAGGACATAAAATGTTATTCATTTCATTCTAGTAGGTAGAAGATAGAAATTCAGATGGCGAATGATGACAAAAAACAACACATGAAAGGAAAAAAATAAATGTAATATGTTTTTGTAGATATATGATTTTTTTCAAGTTCAAATAGAAAAACTTTGATAAAAACCAGCAGGCCATTTATGTATCGTGATCATTTAATATAGTTATATCTTCTTACAATTTTCTTAACTTACTTCTGATTTTAAATAAGATGTCCCTTTTGACGTAGAACCTGAACAGATGTTTCCAAAAGCAAACCGCTGCTTTCTCATACATAATTACTTCACATAAAGCCAACAGGAAGAAGTTTAAAACAATTGCGTTGTTTAAAAGACAAGCTTTACATGGGAGCTCCATGAAACAATAACAAAACAGCATGTGAGATGTAGCGCGGGACCCACCGGTGCGTGAACTTGGAGCAGTGAATGACAGAGCGCTGACAGCTGAGTCGTGGCGAAACTGGGCCAGGCCGCCACACGATCAACCTGGGAGGCCAATTATCCGCGAGCTTTGGGCATCCAGTCAGGGACACTTGTCACTTGTTCTCTACTACTGTACTAGCCCCACATCTCTCAAAGTTCCAGAGGAAATCCTGCACGGAGGTCTCGGTTTCGAGATTGGTTTTAGGTCCCCGAGCTTTCCCACGGAATCCAATGCGGGGATGTCAGGCCCTGCACCCCAGGTCTGCGACTCTTATACGTGCGAGTAGCGGGAGTTCAGTTCGCCTCCCGACCCGTGCCCGGCCAAGCACACGAGGAGGTGAGGGTGAGAGATCTAGAACCTAATCCGAGGGAGAGGAGAGGTAGTGAGGGACGGGTCTGTCTCCAGACGAGACCGTTGAAAAGCAAGAAGACAAGGGTGCAGGGTGTGAGGTTTAGGCTCAACTCTGTATGTTTAACTGTCTAACTGTGGGAGCAGGATATCTGAGATTTCTGTTTAAAGCGTGAGGTGGAGACAATATAAAACGTTTTCAAGCATAGCGCACCATATAAGTGGTTTTAATTTTACAAATTTCAGAGTAGAAGTTGCAATTTTTATGAGTAAAATGCTTCCCTTCAAGCATCAGTTGATTTAGTGGATAAAAATAAATTATGTCGGTTTAGAAGAAACCTAAAGGAATTCAATTATTCTTTAACTACTATTATTGGTTGTTCAATGTCATGAATATATATGTGCATGTAAATCCCTTTTAAATTGTAAAAATAATTTCTTGTCTATGAAGTGAAAAAAAAACCCACCTAAATACGAAACTAAATATCTCGCATTAATCAGAAAAAATATATCCAGAAAGTGCCACATGACATCATAGATCATTAAACCTTTCAAGAATTACGCCCTAAAGGATTATTCACCCAGGGCACATTCGTCTTCAAAACGACCTCATAAGCAGATGCATGTCAAAACGTGAACACACATGCATAACTTATAAATATTTAGACAGGGGCTGGAAACAATTTATATCACATTTGACGTGATTTTTCTAAAAAGAAACTCTCGAGGCAGAGAGCAAAATTACAACTTTAATGAAAGCAATACGAGATTAATACCTAAAAATAATAATGTATTGAACCCTTGCGAAATCTACAATAAAAAAGCGGTTTTGTATACTCTATTGATTTCTAAAAAAAAAAAAAAACTTTATTTCGTTTTTGGATGTGTTTTTCTTTTTTTTCTCCCGTACCTTTCGTGCTTGTTTGGGTTTTTTAAGAGAGAGAGAGTGAGTGAGAGAGAGAGAGAGATAGAGATGGCGTTTTTTATACTCTATTGATTTCTAATAAAATTATATTTGTTTTTTTGGAGGTGTTTTTCTTTTTTTCATTCGTACCTTAAAAAAAAATTAAAATATCACAATTTTATTCGTGTTTGTTTGGTTATTTTTAGAGAGAGAGAGAGAGAGAGAGAGAGAGAGAGAGAGAGAGAGAGAGAGAGAGAGAGACAGAGAGAGACAGAGAGAGAGAGAGAGGGAGAGAGAGAGAGAAAGATCGAGAGAGAGAGAGAGTCAACAATAATTACACTACGTTAATACTTCATATACTACGTAAATCTATTTTAGGTTTTCCGTAATAGTGTGCGAACATAATAATCTGCAATTTATTAAGCAGTTTTATTTAACCTACTTCGCATGCGACCTAATATTCGAGCAAGGGACCCACCCTACTCCATCTTGACGCATATTTATAAAGTTACAGGCGCTTTATGATGTGGTGCATTGATAATTTGTTTCAACCATTTTGAGTCCTCTATCTGTCTATTTCTGTATCTCAGGGTCTAATAATGCATCGCACTGAACCATACTTACTTTCAACAGATAAACAAATCAAATTGAAATAATAAGTGTGTTTCGGCAACTTATAAACCTTCCTAGCTGGACAGAGGTATTTCGAATGTTTGCAAGGGGCATCCTATATGTTAAATTGACAAGTTTTCAAGGTTTTCGTAAGGAGAAAGAGCCAGGGTGTCATGAAGCGTGTCTCAGAAATGTTCCCTTCGACAATGGCGAGCCAACGCCCAACGTGTTGGGAACAATGCTATTTGGTCGGTGATCGAACCCACAACCTTCACTCAGAAGCCGAGCGCTCGTATCACATACAGCTGTTGACTATTTTTTTTTTAATCCACTTGTTTGCTTAAGTGCAGCTTCGATCTAATTTATTTTTATAGCGTCTCAGGTATTATATGCAACAATTATAACTTATACAAAGAGTTAAAAAATGTCTTCTGCAAACGGCAAGTTAAATCCTTATCACGAGTTTAGCATTCATGCACTGTCTTTTTTCGATGGGTTCCAAAAGGAGTTTGAATTTTGTTTGATTGTATCGCACTAACGTAGCGCCAGGAGCAACACGAATGGGGTCGAAATGGATTATTGAACAAGCTACAATGTTTTATTTACAAGAAGTTGTTTTCAAGATAACAATTATAAAGTTCCATTTTGGTAGACGATGAGAAAAATCAAGAAATTTGGATGCAGTTGCAAAAGGTCAGAAACTAACTTGCATAAAATTATTTTTATGACAGTTTTTAGTTGCATGCATATGTGTATAATTATGCAATAAATAGTGTATGACACTAAAAATAACGTCCGAATAAGGTTTGGTATTTTAAACATACATTTTTGGAGGTGTGTATGCGGGGAGAGGGGGGGTGCTATAATGATATGGATGTTTTTGTTCTCACCCTATATCCACATATAACACAACTAATTCCTTTCTTCTTAAGAGAAAAATCTCTTCCATATGAATCATTGTCACACTCCACGTTGTAAACATATATAATATTGAGAGAAGGCAACGCAATCATTTTGATAACCCAGTTATTGCGGCTTGATTCTCCTATGTCGTATTGAATGTTGATTGTGTATTAGAAGGATTATTTCCACAGTCGGCCCCGACATTGTTCGAGCCGGCGGTGGAAACAGAGAAGAATGGTAAGCAGCGTGAGCCTCACTTCCGCTGCCGATATTCATGCACTGTTTTCAATCAGGTTTATAGAACGATTTTCTATTAATTGACCTTCTATTTGAATAATGTTATCACTCTTTCTCTGTGCCTTTTTCTGTCTATTTTTGTTTCTTTATGAATACATTTTTCTATATTTGTCTTCATCACGTATCTCTCCACTACAGACATATAGGAAAGAGAGAGAGAGAGAGAGAGAGAGAGAGATAGAGAGAGATAGAGGGATAGAGAGAGAAAGAGATTGGATAGACAATGGATAGAGACTGGACAGAGAGAGATATACAGTAGAGATGTATAGACAAACAGAAAGTAACTGAGAGACAGAGTGAAAGGAGGCTTTATCAAAGTACTGTACAACAATTGATTGAGTTTGAGTTTGATTTGGATGAACGTCTAACGTGAGCGCTATGCAGGCTATATATTGTGACGGGCCAAAGACTGACGTCTGACAATTATAGTTATGTGCTACCGCACACGAGGCAGGAGGCATGGGCTGCGGTCACCTTCGACTGACACGAAACCAATCAGTCGAGGACGAAATCTGTGATTGATCGTGGAATTCGAACCGCGGACCCTCCAATTTTGGGACCAACGCTCTACCACTTTAGCAAGTTACCCCCCCCCCCTCCTCCAACAATTGAGTGAGTGAGGGGCACACCTGCGAAGACACTGTGAACCCCTGACTATCAAACCGGACCAGCTTAATGGTTATATTCGCTAGCCCTTGGACCTGACGCCAGCCACAGCCTCACTGATTCATGATGGCAAACCAAAACTTAGACGATACATAAACTGAGTATCTACCCACGGCAGTCTGCCGATTCTGATGTCCGCACAGACTTGCCCATCTGTTATGTTAGCATTTGTTGGGGATCTTTACGTTCGAAAAAAAAGAAGGAACGATTGTAACAATTTTATGAAAAATTGCGAAAGAATCCAACAAAAATGTTTCAAGTATTATACCATAGAATGTCTAAAACAAGCTTTGATGAAACATTTCAATGTGTTGATCCTTGTATAACGTATCGAAACAAGTATGACGTGGATGCATGCTAAGTGGGAGAGTGTTTTTTTTTAGTTGGTTTAACGTCCAACGTAAACACTATATAGGCTATATAGGTAAACGATCCCCAAGACTGACGCCTGACAATTTTATGTGCTCACACACAAGACAGGGCGGGGATGCCATCACTCCTGTCTCAGCCGTTCACATTTAAACTGATACCAATCCATCTGTAGGGCGAAATCGCCAGGTCTCGAACCGCGGACCTCCTGCGTCGGAAGCCGATGTTCTACACCAGAGCTACCCCTCCCCCACCTCATCTTTCTGTGCCTATCAGTCAGTCGGTTAATGAGACACAGGGAACGAAAGAATGGGACTCCCCGACTGATTGGTCGTGGTGCGCAGTCTCGCGCTTCCTGTATAGTTTCAAAAACAAGCCAAACGATTCAAAAGTTCGTAGCATGTCACTAACTTAACCTTTTTAGCAGGCCGATTTGTGGTTCGATGGTGGGTGGGGATCCACTGAAACCAGTTGTTGTGACGTAGGCAACCAATAATTTGTCGGCCGATTAGAACTGACGGGTGGATGGCTGATCTAAAGACAACGACTTGCAAACTCCGGGCACTGGAAAACAAAACGTGTGTCCATATCACGTTTGACTGACACGCTACTCTTTAATGAGGAGACAAAACTAACCGTGTGTAACTCACAACATTAACACTAATTATTATAAGGAAACTGCGGGACATTGACCTAAACATTAATTATCCATGTTTATTAGTGACGCAAAAATCCCCGTTTGACTGACAATTTAACTTTTCTGTTAACAAGGAAACGTAACAGAATTATAATCGTCTGTGTATTGTTTCTTTAAAGATGACGTTAGGAACGTTATTGAGATTATTCACGTTAATACATTGACCCTAGAGAGCTGAGTCGGTAGCGCGCTTGGTCGACCAGAAAAAGTTGGAAGGTTCAACATCAGCTGATACCTCATATTTTGCTTGTCTGAAAGTCCCAGTCTACACAAAGGATTTTTGGGAAAACCAAGAGAATCTAAAACTCACAAAAATTACCGTGTTTACAATGCATAATATAAATAAGATCGCCTCGTAGAGGAAGGTTTTCATTCGAGAAAAGATACCTTTGGATATTTTCCTTAATCTGATCTATAAGAACAACATTTATTTTTCTTGAGGAAAAATTAATTGTGTTGGTGGCTCTCTCCTATAGAGAATATCGACATTGAGCCGGGGCTGTAGTATGAAGAATCTTTTTCTTATCTGAACCATTTATTTTATAATTTGAAAATATGGTATTGTTTTAGCTGAAGATTATGCACACAACTTTATGCCACTTTTTTTCAATTCAGAGTTGCTTTTATACACACAGAGAGAAATAAAGACGTCGAGGCGCTATATTATAGTAACCAAAAATCTGTAGAATTTAGTTATCTTAATATTAAAGCAAGGTTAGAAAATATCTATATTAAAGCTATATAAAAGCAGCAGTACCTTATGCCTTTCCAACAGATGAAATCCTGCGTTACAAAACTTGCTTAATAATAAATCTTGTCCAATGTCTTTGTAGTTTTCTCCTGAAACAAAACTATCAACGGTGAATAGTTATACCTACGATCACAACCAAGTATATTTAGTGTAATAATTTTCAACACAAAAGCAGCATCTATATTTTATGTATCTTCTCTACATATTTCCTTATTTCATTGTATTTTTTCTGTTGGTTTGTGTAATTATAACTTTTTCCCAAGTCATTTTTACTGGTTTCTTTTTTTTTTTTAATTTCTTTAATATCTAAAATGAAGACTATTTTGTCCTTAATCGATTACTGTCTTATATATTTTTAGGTTAAAACGAGTTTTCCTCCCATACACATTTTATTTATATTTATAGGAGCTTTATGAGAAGGGACTAATCTTCTCAAACGTTCCTCTATTAAAATGTTGTACGAAATGTTGTCCTGTCTTGAAAAAGATTAAGTTTACAATTTTACCAAAACACTGTGCGCTTTGCTTGAAGAAGAGCCAAGGACACAGTACAAAAAGAAGAAAGTGAAGCAAGGACGAAAGAATTGTCAGACTATCTTGACAAGACCAGTCACGACAGTCAGTTAATAGTTCTAAGAGCGACAGCAACACGAACAGTAATTATACCAAATGATCTAAATCTACTTATGTCCCTTGCTAAGACTGTCTGCTTGTTTGTAGTTTAACATTTGTTGGAACCGCAAGACCTAGTTGACAAACAAGTGCTTGGGACAAAATATTAGTTTTGTTGTTTTCTTCAAAATATCTCTCACAAAAAAACTTCGACCACTTAAATTGTAAGATCACAATGCATAGCGTAACATTTAAAAAGGAAAACACACTTGCTAGACCTCATAAGAATCGGATGGGAATTCCGAAGTTTTTTCGTCAAGACAAGCACGATGTCCAGCTGATATCAGATCCTGAAATACCCTGACTGTAAATCTTACGCTCTACCGTCTTGGCTGCCAATGGTTGGTTGGTTGGTTGGTTGGGTTTTTAACGTCCAACATCAGCAACTTATGGATATATCGTGGACGGGCCCCAAGACGGACGTCTGACAATTTTATGTGCTGCCACACACGAGACAGGGTGGGGATACCATGACTCCTGTCTCAGCCGGTCACATTATACTGACACCTACCCAACCAGTAGGGATTGCAACAGCCAGGATTCGAACTCGGGACCTTTTGCGTCGGAAGCCGATGTTCTACCCCTGGGCCACCGCGCCCCCCTGGCTGCCAATGATCTTATGAAGAAATATACCATTAACTTACTTTTCTATAACAGAAATGTTTATTGAAAATGATAGAATCGCTAGCTCAACTCGGTTCACAAGTGTCTATAAATGGTCTCGGCATATTTATCTTTGATCTGTATTTTTTTTCTGTTTTAAAAGTTGCCTGGATGAAAATCAATGTTGGTCATAAATATACGGCTATCGGAAAAAAATATCAAAAAACTTTCTGTTTGTAAACATCGATATATTGAAATAAAAATGTGTGTTTCCAATTACATGTAATGGTTTTTATCCAATCCTTTACATATATATTGGATTGGTAAATTTTTAAATATAATATATACTTACATGTTTTTAAAGGGTTAAAATTCCCACATCTACATCTAGTGCAATTGTCAGGCTGTCAGGCTGTCACGTAGACTGAATCAATTTAGTTCTGACGTAAACTCTTTTTGAAGCTTACCTCAGAATTTTCCGCCGTTATGTTTGTCTCCTTTTTGGGTACACTAGGATATTTTTTTTTTAAACAATAATGCATTGTTTCAAGGCCTCATTATAGTCAGCGCTTAGTTTGTCTGATTTGTTGCTTTGATGTACCGCTTTACTCTTAATTGTTCTAGTAGTTTCAATTTTTTTTAACTTGATGAAAAAGAATCATGTAAAAATTTAAAATAAAGACCATAATTAAACCAATTTCCGCCGCTCATTAATAATTATGAAATCAAGAGACAGCAAAAGACAATGCGGGCGTAAATTTGTCACATTTTAGCAGCCACCGGTTGCTGTTCAAATTGGATATAGACAAGCGGAGGCGATTAATTTCTGGTACCAACACCATCATAATCCCACGATAGAATTATGGTGTCTACTGGAAGCTAGGAACGTCTTTACCTGCAGCATAGGTCTATAAAGTGTGATGCGCCAACCATCTTACCAAGCAATCTGTATCTTATAAAGTGATCTCGGCCTTACAAACTACACTTCACTAAAGTGGTCTCGGCATTAATCAGATTCAAAGCTCAGTCTAAAGTACTCTTGCTTGGAGAGGACAAGATCTGAGGCTTTTCTGCTCCTCAACTGGCATCGTCGTCTAAGTGTAAAAAATACACAGAGATTTACATTTTTAATGTCCTAAACTGCCAATATTTGTATACTAGGTCCTCTCGATTTGCTATGAATTATGAGAAATTGTTCAATGCCCTTCTTTGGTCAGACAATGGGGCAGTGAACGTTCCTGCAGTGAACCAGTTGGGCAATTAGGAAAATTCGGTCTTAACTTATAAATTTACTGTACTCAAATGGATTGACTGTCTTTGGTCTCGCTGTTACCAAAAATGACTCTTATGGTACTTAGGAAAACTGCTATTTTCTCGATGCCTGACCTGGATATAAAGACTTGCACCCATCAACAACACAGCATACAAGCGAAATTGTGAGTACATGTTCAATGCCCCTGTCTGGTCGGACAGTGAGCTTTTCTGAGTAAGGTGAGCATCATTCTAAGAAAATTTCCGTCTAAACTTTTAAAATTCCTAAACTCAAATAGACTGACTGAGATTGGTCTCTTGCTTAATACAAATTACTCCCATGGAACCTTAAAATGTGTTTTGCATGATTCATCAAAAGGAAATGTGCTTATACAAAGAGTTGCAATACCTGTTTGGAAGATGAGAGTTCCTTTTGCAATAATCAGAACGAATGGAAGATTTCTACAGTGCTATTTTGATGCGTTTTATGGCTTTTCTCTCTTGTTTGAATTGTGTATCACTATTTTTAATATTGCTCACTACTTAGCTATTTTCAAATCTGCTAACAAAAGCCTCAAGTAGATTTAACGTACGTCGTCTTTAGACAGTATTTCCTTGAATCTATACTGCAAAAAGGTAAATTCGGACCACAATTTAATCTTATATTAATGAAGTTGGGACAGTTTTTTTTTTCGCTGAGCGAGTCACTTTTTTAGCCGCAGAGAAAGCAAGGCAACACATTTTTAGGCTCCATGGGAGTAATTTGTATTAAGCAAGAGACCAATCTCAGTCAGTCCATTTGAGTTTAGGAATTTTAAAAGTTTATACGGGAGGGGGGGTAGGCGTTCTGTCCATCTGCTTTCTGCGGACATTTATAACTTTGCAGACTGGTATTACACAAAATATAAGTAGGTTTTTAAGTTTAAAATGTAATAGTAGTAGCCTATTTGATAAAGGTTAGGACAATTGTCGAGTAAAAATATTTAGAAAGTAACGTCTTTTAATTGTCATGATTAAAACTAATTTAGTATATTGGTTAAGTCGCAAAAAATGAAGTAAAGCTACTTGGATATTTCATCTATAAAATAATTAAAAGCAACAAGGTTATATTAATTAAAGATTTTGTTACGACAATTAGACTTATTGCATTCATATCCCGCACTTTGTCAATCATTAGTTCAGTCTTTTGACATCGCTTGTCGATAACCGATGCTTGTAAAACGTGTTGGTCAAAGTCGTCTCAGTGTGGGGTTTTCTACACAGTTAAAACATTCGTTCTGATTATTGCAAAAGGAACTCTCATCTTCCAAACAGGTATTGCAACTCTTTGTATAAGCACATTTCCTTTTGATGAATCATGCATTGAAATGAAAAAAAATATATCGAGCTGACTCTTTTAAACTAATCTTGCAATAATTGTTGTTAAATGACATTTTTTTAAGTTAATATGTAGACCTATATAGAATTTATATTGTACATATTTTCGGCGACAAGAAAATTCCTTGCAAATGTTTTATCTTCAAAGTTTTTCTTTCTTACTCATAAAACTGCCTATACGCGGATAAACATTTTGTTATTAGTGTTACATATGTCGACTATTGATTTTTTTTTCTCCAAAGCCGATGATGTTTAAGCCAATGATGTTTACGCCAATGATGTAAACATCATTATTTGTTTGTTACTTAGTTCGGCCAGCGGCAGTTTATATACAGATGCTGCACCATAATGTGATTACATGCAGTGGAATTTAATATTGAAAGGTTGAGGGACAATAAATGGAAAGAGCCGAAAAGAAAAGGCCTTAATGAAAGATCCCAATGAGGCAATATTGTTCAGTACTGTCTCCTTGCCTAATTTAATGTGCTTCCCCGGATATTCATACAACGAAAACTGGGAAGGGGATATTTGTACTCCTTGGTTATGAAAGCTATTTCTAGAAATATAATCAACGGTTAAACCATTCGAGTCAGGTGGAGTTTATATTTTTATCATTTTTTTTTCGATTACAAATAATTTTAGCATTATGAAAAGTAATTTTGAAATCGCCTTAAAGGTGGACCAAAGCAGTTTTAACTGTGTAGAAAACCCCACACTGAGACGACTTTGACCAACACGTTTTACAAGCATCGGTTATCGACAAGCGATGTCAAAAGACTGAACTAATGATTGACAAAGTGCGGGATATGAATGCAATAAGTCTAATTGTCGTAACATAATATTTATTAATATAACACTGTTGCTTTTAATGATTTAATAGATGAAATATCCAAGTAGCTTTACTTCATTTTTTGCGACTTTAAAATGAAAAAGACTAGTGTTGAAGATGGACGTCATGGAACCAACAAAGAAACCTACAACCTATCAGGAGTAGGAGATGCTCCATAAATAGCACAAATCTGCGGCATGTTCATCTCGCTTTATATTTACGTGTAACTTTAGAAAAAGAGTTGAGGGAACAGAAACTGTATTGCTGGTATCGAAAAACCAATTAGATTTTAACGTAAACCAATATACTAAAGTAGTTTTAATTATGACAATTAAAAGACGTTACTTTCTAAATATTTTTACTCGACAATTGTCCTAACCTTTATCAAATAGGCTACTACTTTTACATTTTAAACTTAAAAACCTACTTATATTTTGTGTAATACCAGTCTGTAAAGTTATAAATGTCCGCAGAAAGCAGATGGACAGAACGCCTACCCCCAATCACCTATTATGATTAAGGTTAGCATCATTCTAAGAAAATTTCCGTCTAAACTTTTAAAATTCCTAAACTCAAATAGACTGACTGAGATTGGTCTCTTTCTTAATACAAATTACTCCCATGGAACCTAAAAATGTGTTGCCTTGCTTTCTCCATGGTTAAAAAAATGACTCGCTCAGCGAAAAAAAACAACTGTCCCAACTTCAGTAATCTAAGATTAAATTTAGGTCCGAATTTACCTTTTTGCAGTACAGATTCAAGGAAATACTATCTAAAGACGACGTAAGTTAAATCTATTTGAGGCTTTTGTTAGCATATTTGAAAATAGCAAAGTAGTGAGCAATATTAAAAATAGTGATACACAATTCAAACAAGAGAGAAAAGCCATAAAACGCATCAAAATAGCACTGCAGAAATCTTCCATTCTAAAGCAGATGGACAGAACGCCTACCCCCCACCCCCTCTCCTTTTTCCATCTGTACGATAAATGCAGATCACATGGAGGCAAACTGCGAGGGAGAGAGATACATCTTATTCTTAGCGCTTCTGGGTTGTTTGTGTTTTAATCGAAAATGGACCAATGCACGCATCACATCACATGATACAATGATTAATTCTTACAGAAATTGAAACCAAAGTGAAGTTCGATCCAGTGGAATCCTAATTATATTATTTTTTTCTTCATTTTTTCAGCTGCAAAGATTGGATTACTAGAACAAAAAAATCGAAAATGAAGATTACCAAAATACTTTAAAAAGATTTTGTAAGATATTACGAAGTCAACAACAGTATCAATTTTTAGATAATTGTCTTGAAAGAAGATTTTGTATTTTTTTACTTCCGTATCTTTTCGTGCAAAGTATCAGTCTTTTCACATTCGAAATGAAGTAATTTTTTTCTGATACTTTTTTGTTGCTTTCGAACCTTGTCCTTGTAATTTTACAGGGAGACTTGTAAATCACCATTATTCTGTAACTACTTTAGACAACAAAATGGGTTAACTTTTCTTTTAAACTTGTAGAAGTTATGTGAAATAATACATAAATTTACAATTAATATTCAATTAAAAAGAAACACAAGTAACGCATTTGTGAAGAATTCATTAGCAGCAAAAAAAAAATCAGACTTGAAAAGGATATGTTTTTGTTAGTCATGTTAACGGAATGGATGATTTAGGTTTAACTAAAATTAAACATGACAGCCAGATTTTTCTTATCATTGTCAATACGATTTTTGTTCATATTATTTTCTCGCTGCTTTTTTCCGTTTTCATTTAATATATTTTTTAACAGTCCAATATTGATATTAGGCCTTGCATCTCTGTTCTCAAACATTATGTATTACTTTAAGAACCGACAGTAGTAGACATGAATCATTGAATTATAATTGTCCGAAAGGAATTAGAAATATTTTTAATTAAAGCAGTTTATTTTTGCTTCTGGTTTTCATAAAGTAAACAACACAAAAGAAAAATGACCAACCAAGAATGAATGCACGATGAAAGAACAGATTGGACCACCTTTGCGTACACATGGTAAAGTGTGTCTCTGAAAGTGACCAGCCCACTAAATCAAGTTTTTAAACTCGTTTATCATTTTTTCAAAAATATTAAACTTTCAATAACATGTGTGAGTCCTGGCAATATTCACGTATAAAGATTTGTTATGTTGCCGATTTGGATGAATAGGTAGCGAGTCATGAGTTTTCAATACCGTTTATACCTAAGCTATGGAAAGATATCTATGATATTTGTCGCCAAAAAGTAATATCTATCATTAATTCTTGGTCAAAATTTGCTACAACAAAACAAATCTAAACTCATTAATACTTTTAACAAATCGTATGTTACTTCTAAGTTTTAAATTTAGCATAATTGGTCCTGTTAAATCAAAATATTTTAATAAAACATGCCTAATGTTTCTTAAATCTGTTGAATCCTACTTTTTTTTTAAAGCATTGAAAGATATGTTCTATTGACATTGACCAAACCACTAGGAAACAAGAGGATCTCACAGGGCTTTAATGGGGATAATCTTTCCTCGGGATTTTTCGGTGAATGTTGGTTTGGATTGAAGAGCAAATGTACATATAACAACTCAAAGCCATTTTATAAACTCATCATATTTCTACACGCTTAGGGTTCGTTCTTTCCCCACAATGCATGTTCATAAATCTCGATGAGCACTACCATGAACATTGAAAAAGGCTCTTTAAAACCTTTAAACAATGCATGGGGTTAATTTTTTTCTAAGGATAGCAGATTAAAATGTGTTGCTGATGCTATAATATTACAGTTCACATAGGTTAAATCAAGAATGTTGAGTGAATCAAATGCTTGCCGATAAAACCTGAACGATTTGGGACTGGCAAACATCGCATATATCCCAAATCGTATGTCTCAGATGTAAAATATTGTACAAGTGTCGTGTTCCTTTTGAAAAACAAACAAGCAGAAGTAAGCGGGGAAAGTAATGTTGACATAAGCAACAGCTGCTAGAGACGAAATCGTGGATGACACTCTTCTTAAAATACGGACCAGTTAAATCTTGTCAACCCACAAGTAAACAGCGGCATATGTGGTAATTTATTGAATTATTGGTGGGCAATGTCAAACATAGTACGTAAGCCCAATGTGTATGAATAAGTGAGTAATAATAATAATAATAAGAAGAAGAAGAAGAAGAAGAATAAGAAGAAGAAGAAGAAGAAGAAGAAGAAGAAGAAGAAGAAGAAGAAGAAGAAGAAGAAGAAGAAGAAGAAGAAGAAGAAGAAGAAGAAGAAGAAGAAGAAGAAGAGAGAAAGCAGGAGAAAAATGCGTAATTGTGATCCAGGTGAGGAGAGGAGAGAGATTAAAAGGAAGAAATAAGAAAGAAAGGACAAAAATACACTATGAACTTTGCGTGTTAACTATTAGTATGTGGCTAACAATAATGTTAAATCGTTTACATCGTGCCATCTGCACGAGGCACTATGTTATTATTTACACTTTACAAACCGGCTTGGAAATTCCAGGTTCCTGACGCGAACCCAATAATTCACTTACGACTGGCGTAAATTAGCTACAGTGTAATAAACGTATTTTTCTTGTCCTTTTTAAAATAATTCATGCTTTTAATTATGTGATAATAAAATAGTTAAAAATTTCCTGAAATCATACTTTACGTAGGCCTACTTACCAATTTTGTTTCACGTAATTTTTCCTTCACGCACAAAGTAAAATGCCAAAACTGTTGGTGGGTTTTAAAAAAAAAATCTAGATCTGAACTTTATTTTTCTTTTCCGTCGCAGGTATCGTGCTCTCGCCATAAGAAAACTTGTGTGGAAGACACGGCCAGGAATTTCTGATACGTTTTTTACTTATTTTTAAGCATTGCTCCCTCTGCAAGTCGATTGTTTGAAACTTGTACCACAGATCAACAATAACTAGTGAAACGAAGTTGCTCTATCTTATCTGCTTAAGACCCTAAAGAGTTTCTGGTTACCACAAAGATTGTGGTGTAGATTCCTTGAACCGGTTCAGACAGACTCTTACCAAATCTGCCGCTGACAGCGCAATCGTGTTTGCCGCACAAGCTCACTCACTGAACTAAAATATATGATAATTATGTTAAACTAGATGGGTCTTGGTTGGTAAGTGCATTGCCGTCCATCACCTAAGTTTAGACTTCGGAGAGAATTGTTCAAAGACCAACTTACAGACACTCCAAGAGCAGCCACACAAAGACCGTGCCGGGACACCAGGGTTTCTGTCTTTGTTGCTAACACCAGGTTTGTACAGAGATATAGATTTCGACTGGAATTCTTATAATTGCAAATCGCAAATTTTTGAAATATGAGCTGTGAATGTTTACACTAAAAATTGATGCCATTAAATGCAATTAAATGTCTCATAAAAAAAATCTCCATCCTGGTGAAATGCAGTAAGGCTATTAAAGAGGATTCTTCTCGTCAACTGAACCATAGGGTATAAAATACAAAAGTCCAAACAGTAGTGAAGAGGGCACTTGCTCGGGGATTGACCCCAAAATCTCCCGATCAGAAGTAGTGCGCTCTGCCGCTGAACCACCTCTCCTTCTTGGCGTATATACACAGGAGAACGGCTCAATATAAAGTCTCAGTGATACATTTTGCTTATATTTTGAATTTGCTTTTCAAATATAGACCTAGCTCGCAGCGACCTTCAAAAAGGTTTAATTGTGGATTTATTAAGATTGTTTGCATACAGGGTGAATTTACAAATTTTAATGCATGCATTTATATATTTAAAAAAAAGATTAAAAAAACAAAAACATTTTTCAGCTACTTTCTTTTGTTATCAACGTTGTTCCTGGTCCTTGTTTTCTTTTTGTTAATGGCATACTGTTAACCACACTTAATATGAAATAGACAGACTCATTCAGGTTAACATCGCAAGAAGTTATAGCATAGTATATTGAGCTACAGTATACACTAAGAAAGAGAAGGCTATAAAATTAACTTCAATAACATATATAACATACTTGATAAATTATGCTTCATGATGACGATTCTACAGTTCACTTCGCATAATAAAAAATCACGAGAGAGATAGAGAGAGAGAGAGAGAGAGAGAGACAGAGACAGAGAGACAGAGAGAGAGAGAGAGAGAGAGAGAGAGAGAGAGAAACAAAAAGTTTCTCAATTCTTGTTATTTAAAAATTGAGAATAAGACATTCGAGTCATTATTGTGGAGGACAATGTTCAAAAAATGACAAGAGGCTTATAAACTGTCTGATCTCCTGTCTGTTAAAAAAGTTTTTCTGAGAAACTTGCTTGTGTAACTTTGTACATTCTTGTTTTTATAGATATTAAATGGATATTTATCTGAGAGACTTTCTTGTGTAACGTTGTACATTCTTGTGTTTATGAGTGACTTAAACCCCTTTAACCTTAACTTCTATCAGTATCTCTTTTTATCTCACTTTATTTGTCTGTCTATTTCTTTCGTAAGTTCTATTCTTCCTTGTGATTTTGATTCTCTCGTCCTCCCTCGACTGATTTTTATTGTTTTCTTAAGCAAAGCTTGTCATTGTTAGTTTTAGCACAGCGTGATATAACCAAGTCCACATTAAACCAAATTTTTTTTATTTTTTTTATTTTAAACCTTTTTCCTTTTTAATTTTCAATTTGGAAAAAGTGAATAATGTGAAGTTCTGCCTACACTCTCGCTGTATCCTCCTACCCACCAATGTTTAACCCCCCCCCCCCCTTTTTTTTCCCCTCGACTGACTACTATTAATCCTTGTTTTTGTTGGTTAGTCCTGCAAACTGTCATCTTCTGACATTCAGTTTCACTGCTGCTTTGAAGTCATTGTTTGTGTTGAAAACCAACTTTTCTAACATTACTACAACTACGTATTGGTTTGTTTTTATGAAGAAAGTGTCTCAATACATTGTATCCTTTACTTTAAAAACACAGTCACTACAAAATGTATAACCTGTTGTTGCTCATCGGGTAAAAAAACAACACTTACTGATGTTGAATTTACATTGCATGATCGGTCATTTAGAAGCGATCTGGACTAACCAGCAGCAAGACCGAGGCTCGAATCCCAGCTGGTGTACCTGTTATGGTACCTAGGGAGAAATTATAACCCGTCGCCCTTTAGTTATACAAACACACATTAATTTGAGTTAATTTCAATTTGTTGCTGAACGCTAAACGTTATATAAAATTATATAAACGATGTTATTCTCGAACCCTAGACTTACGTTAGACAAGTTTTTTTTCTTCAAAATTATTCCTCGTACTACCCACTGTCATCTGATTTTGCACTAATTGTTTTGAAAAAAAAATAATAAAAACAAAACATAAACAAAAAACTGGAGGGGGTAGAAAGTACACAAACAATTTGAAAAAAAAACAACAACAGTTTGACGTGTTTTTATTTAAATTAATTAATTTATTTATTTATTTATTCGTTGGTTTTATTTATTTATTTATTTATATATATATTTATTTGTATATCTTCGTCTCGCTGCCTCGCTCGCTCGTTCCCTGGCTGTCTGTTTCCTTCTTTCTCTTTTTATCCGATCCTTATATTTGTTCAGCATGTTATCCTTGAAAGGCCCTTATTTGCTACGAACTGTAAAGGCATATTCAGAGACAGACAGCTATCATTTATTGAGAAAATCCATTTCATTACACACAAAGGAGCTAATTTTTCACATTACTGTCTCCTACTTCTTCTTTTCTTGATTACTGCCTGTTTGAATTTTAAGTAAAAATGAATTTTACATTTCTCTCTCTCTCTCTCTCTCTCTCTCTCTCTCTCTCTCTCTCTCTCTCTCTCTCTCTCTCTCTCTCTCTCTCTCTCTCTCTCTAAATTTTCTGTGTGTCTTCTAGTGCATTCTATTTGTTCCGTCGCTGCATGTCATCTCTACTTTCTTCCTCTCTTTCTCTTTCCCTCGACCCTCATCTTTTACCCTTTTATCTCTTCTCTCCATCTTTGTTCTCTTTGATCTCACTATTCTTTTCCTTCCTCTTAAGTTGCCCTTTCTCTTTATCTCTTTTTCCTCCGTCTCCATCCGCAGCTGTCTCTATCTTTGTCTTAACTCTCTCCCTCCTTCTTTCTTTCTCTCTCTCTTATTCTCTCTCTCTCCTTCTTTCTCTCTCTCTCTCTCTCTCTCTCTCTCTCTCTCTTTCTCTCTCTCCTCCTCTTCATCTCCCTCTCTATTTGTCTTTGTTTGTGTCTGAGCCCCAAGCTTCTAGTTGCACCAGTAATTGCCGCCTTGACTCGAAATTACACAATTCAGACCTGCACGATGGCATTAGGAATTCCCAAAATTCCCAGTGTTTGCTCTGCTTGCCGCCGTGACATGCGTAACTAGTGGAATCCCGGATCTTTCTGCGCATGACTGCGGAGACAGAGTCCAGATATTCAAACAGATCAATCTTGGAATTACTTGTTAGAGGGGGCGGCGTAACTCTGGGGTAAGAGTGCTGACCTCGAATACAGGGTGTTCAGGGTTTGAGTACCGCACTGGCTTCCGAGTTTTTTTCCTACTGGTAGAGTAGATGTCAGTGGAATGTGAACGAGCAAATCCAAGTCCGAGCAAATCCCAGACCAAGCAAGTCCCAGACCAAGCAAGTCCCAGACTAAGCAAATCCCAGACCGAGCAAATCCCAGACCGAGCAAGTCCCAGACCAAGCAAGTCCCAGACCAAGCAAGTCCCAGACCAAGCAAGTCCCAGACCGAGATAATCCCAGTCCGAGCAAATCCCTGTCGAGCAAATCCCGAGCAAATCACAAACCGAGAAAATCCCAGACCAAGCAAGTCCCAAACCAAGCAAGTCCCAGACCAAGCAAGTCCCAGACCAAGCAAGTCCCAGGCTGAGCAAGTCCCACACCAAGCAAGTCCCAGACCAAGCAAGTCCCAGACTAAGCAAGTCTCAGTCCGAGCAAGTCCCAGTTTTACATCTTCACTAGTTAAGACCAAATATATTTTAAATCAATGTTGGGTGTGTCGGATACATAGAGTTATTTTATACTCGGTTCGAATCTCTACCAGTGCTTCTCTGACCCTATGGAATTATTTAAAAAATCGAAGTTCTGAACCTCACCAAAGATTACAGTCAGTATTAACTCTACTTAATGTGAACCTGCAACGCATATTGCCGATGAACAAAATCATGTTTACCCTCCCAAATTTTTAAGAAACGGTAGTTTCACAAGAGTTATTTCAGACAACACTGTGACTCTCTCCGAATACGATTTAATACAGAATCGTAAAAAAGAGCTACCTAATGCATGATGCATTTGTTTTCTTTTTTTAAATATATAAGTTTGAATATTCTTGATTTGTTATCTCTTCGAGCTTTCAAAAGTTATGCGACATGTTGGAAATATTTATGTGACCGATGTTCTTGTTATATGATAATGTGATCATAGACATTCCAACCTCGAAATATCTCAAAAGCTCAGTAGAGTCTAATGTTTTACTCACGGTCTATATCGATGCTGCGCTTGTTTATCTATTTTGAAGACTTGCGTGGCATATATGTGGCTTAATTCCACAATTCCCAAGATATCATACATAATCATGACACGCAGGCAGTTATTTTCTAGCCTTGTCTAATTGGATGTCTTCCAGCGGAGTCCACGGATTTGGAACCAATATTTTCAGAGCTTCAGAGCGATGTTTTCTTTCAGGTTGATGAATAGCATGTTTTATTCGTTCTTCCACTTACAGACCTTAACTAAATTTCGCTATTCGTTTCATAGAAAACCTTCAATGGATAGAGGACAACAAGTTAATAGCGGCGCATAGTCTTTCTTAAAAGACCCACTTTGTTTCTTTTCCAAAGAGTTTAGCGAACTAAGAGAGATCTGCAAAGTCCGGATTGTGCACCCATG
This sequence comes from Elysia chlorotica, assembly GCA_003991915.1. Taxonomy (NCBI): domain Eukaryota; kingdom Metazoa; phylum Mollusca; class Gastropoda; family Plakobranchidae; genus Elysia; species Elysia chlorotica. The sequence continues at coordinate 12,077 of RQTK01000376.1, read as the reverse complement.
TTTAGTTGTAACATGCGTGTTCATTTTATTTTGTAACACTAAGTGCACTGTCATAGCTTCCGTAGAGTTCCCTACCTTATATTTCACACAAAAACAACCTGCAGATATACCTATTTTTACTGTTGTGTTTTCATGTTGATGTCTATGTATACGTATTTCACTTTACTGTACAATTTAACTACTTATTTTCATTACGAATGTGAACATTGTCTCAATACGGTTTCATGAGGATTTACTTTGAGAAAGTCAGGGTGTTTTGTAATAGCTTTTTAAAGATTAGATAAAACATTATTCTTTATTGTCTCCTGGACATTTTTCATCGCGATAATTAAATAAGTATGTATTTGATCCAATCAAACAACATCATCACGTTAAAAATGAATATATTACATTGACAGAATTTCGTCAACCTTTGGAGATCATGTTACGTGAGTGGGTGTCTTACGTGACCTTGTGATGACACTATCACGTGACCGTTTGATGAGCATGACTAGTATGTAACCTAGTGCTGGACAGAGTATGTCACTTGCCCCAGGGCTGAGTCTGTACGCACTTCTGTCAGAATAACGAGATCATACACTGTGTGTCGTGATTAATTTACTTAACAAAGTAAATAATATTTCTTTACATCTAAAAAAACGTTAAAGTATAATAGAGCTTCGATTAAGACGAAGCTCAAACTAAATATTTAGAACAAAAACATTTAAATATAGTGCGTACAAAATGCAAAACTTGGACAAAAACATTACATTTAATGTGTATAGCAAAATTTGGACAAAGCCCCGTATATTTGATAAAAAGTCGGAACACTTAAAGTTCGTTTGTTTGTAACGAGCCTCAGTGTCACGCAACTTCGTGATGGGCGTGTTATGTGACCTTCCGCTGTGCGTTTTACGTGGCCTTGTGACCAGGCTGTTAGAGTGAGTAATTGCTCCTCAATTGCCGTGCGATGGATAGAACGGAAGAGGACACAACCTCAACATAATTCTCTGCACAGAGCAGGGCTACATTCGCCCAGTTCTTTCTCTGCGGCTTCGTTTAGCTGCTGTAGACTAAATGCATTATGTGTTATCTTCTGTATCTCTTTTTAAAAAAGGTGGAGAGTTTCCATTGAGAAATAACGTAACAATCTCATATCTTTTTGTCTCACTCTCCTTCTCTCTGTTTCTGCCTGTCTGGCTCTCTTTATCTTTACCTCTCTTTACTCCTTCTTGTGTCCTCTGTGTCTTTTTTTCTCTTTCTATCTCTCATGTACTTTTTCTCTCTCGCATTTTTCAGGCTTTTCAATTAGATTTTTACTTTTGCTTCTTTCAATCGCTAATGTCTCTCAACACACCTTTCTAGATCTTCCTATCTCCCCCTCTCTCTCTCTCTCTCTCTCTCTCTCTCTCTCTCTCTCTCTCTCTCTCTCTCTCTCTCTCTCCCAGTCACATATACATCATAGGTGTTTATTCTTGATACAAGATATGTGCATGTGTTGTTGTTTTTTATTGCGCTAAGGATATTTTAGATCTCTTTATTTTTGTTTGTTGTATTTTTTTTATTTTCAACGTTGACGGGAAATAATAAAACACCTCTGTAATTATGTGATTGAAACACAATTATTTGCCTCAAATTGTATTCTTTCAAACGTACCCAACACATCCCGGGCATGTTTTAAATACTTTTTTAGATTTTATAGCAGCTATAATTTGATACAAACGTAAGCTTTTACAAGCTGTAAAATAACATTTTTATTACGGGCAAAAATATTTAAATTATTGTGCTAAATGAAAAACGTGCTCAAATTTTAAAATCATCAGGTTATAAGGATAACGGAATATATAAATTTCGATCATTTTCAAACTTACCCGCTTCATAATTTATGTCTTTGTAGAAAACTTCTCTCGTCAGGGATATATTTGTATATTCAGGTTATGAGTTTTTAGAAGTTTGCAAACGGATTATTTAGTATTCAAAGCTTGGTGGAAACGCAATAATTTTTCCAACTGAGGAGTAAGAATTTACCAACTATATATGGATATTTCTAAAACCTATACTTAATGAATGTTTTCGGCCTACATTTGGATACAGTTTTTTCGATGAAAAGTTTAATAATTTAAACACCTGTCTGTCTGTCTGCCCACAGGTTAGCGATCTTTATTCCCTTTTCATGTGCGTCTCCCTTTCTCTTTTTCTCTCTTTCCCCCCTCAATCTCTCTTACTCTCTCTTTCTCTTTCTTTTTTCTTAATCTCGATAACCATGTGCCCCTCATTTTTAGAGAATATTAAACACAAAATAAATAGGATGTCTGTTTTTTTTTTAATTAAAATTTGGTAATACATTTCTACCGGCCTTTAAGTCATTTTTGTAAGTAGAGCATCACTAAAACAAAAACAAAAAACAGTGATGTAAAAATGTTTGTAGGTGAGTCACAGTGCTTTTGTTCAGATGAAAAAGTGAGCAGAAACAGATAACCTAGAGCCTGGTTTGGGAAACCGTAAGTTGGTCTGGCTCCCCGCTGCTTCTAACGCATCAGTGACGTTGTGCTTGGGAACCAGAGATACAAATTTACTTGCTTTATCATTGCTGTAACTGCTTTATCATTGGTGTAAATGCTGGAACTTTCAGAAAGGGGTTTATGTGTGTTTGGTTGTTAAACAAAAGAGGGGAGGGAAAGAAAGAGAGAGAGAGAGAGAGAGAGAGAGAGAGAGAGAGAGAGAGAGAGAGAGAGAGAGAGAAATTACCGTCTCTAAGTGGAACCTTGCAGCTCACTGGGACCACCCCAGTTCCACTTTTTTCTTTAAATCTTTGCAGTATTCACAATTATGTATCTCAAATGATGAGAGCTGGTATATACGCATTATATGGCAAGTGATACATGATTGTACACAATCCTAAACCAAGCATAGGTTTGTATAAATTTTAATCTTACGAACTTTATCACAGATAACATTTAGGCCTTAACATTTACCAAATCATGAGCGTTTTAAACATTAGATAAATGATATTCTTAAAATACAGAAAACATCATTTTTATCTTGACCAACATAAGTGCAGCGTCTTTATTTTGGTCAAGAAGTTGATAAGTTTACAGCAACTATTGAGAACAATAATTATTATGGTCACTCATGATACTACTGTAATAAAAGTTTCGTTTTATATCGCACTTTTTAATGGTAAAAAGCGATTATAATTTCCTTTACCAAAAGCATTTCATCAGCCTGCCGGCTCAGAATTCCACACTCACAATCGGTTTCTAAACATTGGGTTACAGCGAGCCTACGCGATAAAAGTTGGACATTTTGTTGTAAATAGATAGTGAATACAATCTTTAATGTTACCGCTCCTATAATTTTGTTACGTGTTGATAGGTTGGCTCTTTCTGTCAAGACAAGACACGTATTTTTCCTAAGGAGTGCAGAACCTCC
>RQTK01000375.1:408960-440262 GCA_003991915.1 Elysia chlorotica | reverse complement strand
TACTACTACTACTACTACTACTACTACTACTACTACTACTACTACTACTACTACTACTACTACTATTATTATTATTATCAGTATTATTATTCAACCATCATCTGAGGTCATGCGTGTCTTTCCTCGTACATTATGCTGCTGAAATAGCCATAACACGGTCTGTACACTGACATCAACGAGTCCCCAGTGTTTGCCTGTAGTCAGCCAAATAATTAATATTTCATAATAATATGCCGATTCAGATGTTGCATGAACGGCCATAAAAGAGGCGGTGAGTTAAATAATTGAAGCTAAGCTTACCCTGTCGGGACGTAAACGTTCCTTTACAAACAAACATCATCGGGGTCAACCTTTCAGTATTACTGGGCGACAAAGGCACGGTGTTGTTTGGTTTTACAGCCGTCCGTTCCGTTATCGATCTGCTCTATTTGACCTTCAGCCAAGCTTCACAGAAGCAGGATCGGATATCCGACATTAAGGGTATAGTGAGAGGACTATTTGCAAGTCGTTTGTTTTTGTTTTGGCGATTGACTGGCAGTTATAGTAAATTGTAGTTTTTAAAGAGACGACAAATAAATGGTGTGTGGATTTGTTGTTACTGTTGTTGTTGTCGTTGTTGTTGTTGTTGTTGTTGGTGGTGGTGGTGGTGGTGGTGGTGGTGTCGGAAGCTCCCCAGTGTGGATTGCAGTGTTGATTGCAAAGCCTATAGTATTTGTATGGCACCACAAAATTAATCATCATTAGTCCTAATTTCTGCTACAACTTATTAAACTGGGCGTAGAACACCGGATTCCGACGCAAAAGGTCCATGGTTTGAGTCCCGGCGATATCGCCCTCTACTGGGTGGATCGATGTCAGTTTAATGTGACCCGCTGAGACAGCAGTCATGGTACCTTCGCCTTGTCAAATTACAACTGTCAGAAATCAGTCTTGGTGTCCGTCCACATTAAAGCCTATATAGTGCTGATGTTGGACGTTAAACCAACTCAACTACAACTACTTGAGAGATTTCTTATCCCCATCCCCTGTGTATTCACGATGTTATGATGCCAGTTTATAAAAGACGATACAGAAAATATATTTTTTAATATTCATAATACATTGCATCGGGAAAAGAGATGTATTTGCTTTACTGATTTCATTTCTTTCTTTTTTTTTTCTAAAGAGAAAGACATAAAAAACGTGTACCGTGTTTTTAATAAACACACCTGTTACGTAGTGCTCACACATCACAAAAGTCCATATAAACAGATGAATGAATAAAACAACGTACTTATGTTTTTACCAAACATATTGAATTATTCATTCATGAATATTTTTAAAACGATTTCGGTTCTCGGCCTAGTGCGGATCCCACTGCTTTGAAAAAGTATACTAAGGTTAACATTGTTTGCGTACTTGAGAAATTAAAATATTCAGTTTCACCTAACCCATGATTGAGTGTTGTCAGTATGTCTGTGTGTCTGTCTGTCAGTGTGCCTGCCTGTATGTATGTATGTATGTATGTACGTCTGTCTCTCGCTCTATCGCTATTTCTCTTCCTTTCTCTCTCTCTCTCTATCTCTCTCTCTCTCATTCTCTCTCTCTCTCTCTCATTCTCTATATCACTTTTTCTCTGCCGGTCTGAAGCTTAAAGTATTGTTAAATCTGTGGCACAATTCTTTATTTACGTATTAGAATCTCAATCCCGAGCATAAATTATAAATGTTTCTCTTGCTCCTTATCTCCTCTGTCGAACAATAACATCAAGAGTCGTACGTACAACTTAGCGATATCTTAAGATCGTCTAAAGACAAACAACTAAAGAAGACAATTCTAGTATACTGTATTGTTAGTCACGGATAGCCTACTTCTTCGCATCAGTAATAAACACCAAAACCAGACGGGTCGTTATTGATTTCACTTATTTTCAGGTTGAACCAATTACGATGAAAGGGTACCCGTAATACTTCGAAGCTATTGCTCTTATTTCGAAGCTACTGCTCTTACTCACGCGTGTTTGCGGATATATTGCATTACGCCAACACAAAAAAAAAAAATGTTGTTGATAAATTTTAGTGGAACGCAAAATTAACACACATACACACACACAGAGAAAATTTAATAGCTTTGCAAATTTGAATTCCACCGTGATAATCATTTTTTGTGCTTTGTTTTGTTTACTTCGTTTCTTGGACTACTTAGTAATATAATATAACATAAAAAGATATAAAATATTTTTATGCAGTAGCTTTGACAAAATACCAAACAAACTCATGTTTTCTCTCTGGATTCCCACAACAACAGGTGTATAAATACTAGCACCGGTGTTTCACCCTTGCTCTCACAATGTTGGTCGGTCTCAGTTTGAATTGGTTTAACGTCCAACATCTGCTATATTGTGGACGGGCCTAAAACTGATTTCTGACAATTGTATATGCTGTAACACACGAGACAGGGCGATGCTACCATGACTCCTGTCTGAGCCAGTCACATTAAACTGACACCGACCCAACTAGTTGAAAGTTGGTACGTATTGCTCACACATCACAAAAGTCCTTATAAAAAGTTGCATGAATTAAACAACGTACTTATGTTTTTACCAAACATGATGAATTATTCATTCATGAATATTTTGAAAACGATTTTGGTGCTCGGCCTAGTGCGGATCCCACTGCTTTGAAAAAGTATACCTAGGTTAACATTGTTCGTGTACCTGAGAACTTAAAATATTCAGTTTTATCTAACCCAGGATCGAGTGCTGTATGTCAGTCAGTCTGTTTGTCTGTCTGTCTCTATGTGTGTGCGCCTGCCTATATGTATGTATGTATGTATGTACGTCTGTCTCTCGCTCTATCGCTATTTCTCTTTCTTTCTCTGTCTCTCTCTGTCTATATATATATATATATATATATATGGCACAGTTCTTTATTTACGTATTATAATCCCAAAAACCGAGCATAAATTATAAAGCAATGTTTTCTATCTCCTTATCTTCTCTATCAAACAAAAACATCAAGAGTCGTACGTACAACTTAGCGATATCTTAAGATGGTCTTAAGACAAACAACTAAATAAAACAATTAACGTATCTTGTGTTGTTAGTTACAGATAACCTATTTCTCCTCAACTGTAACAGACACCAAAACCAGATGGGTCGTTATTGATTTCACCTATTTTCAGGTTGAACCAATTATGATGAAAGTGTACCCGTAATACTCTGAAGCTATTGCTCTTACTCACGCATGTTTGCGGATATCTTGCATTACGCCAACACCAAAAACAAAACAAAAATAGCGCGCACCACTAGCACTAGATTGAAGGTTGGTAGTTATCTGTACTGTGGGTTGGAATAACGATACCTTTTGTTTAGTTGATAAACATCATTGCGGTGGTCTTACTGATTGATAACAGCGCAGCTGAAGAACAAGTCGTATATACAACTGCAAGAGTCGAGCCAGCAAGTTTGACAAGGCTGTAAAAACATACTGAACAAAAACAATACGGGCTTTGCGCTCTACAGTACAAATACGGATGTCGTAGGTACATCCCGTAGATATGAGTGTTAGAATGCACATTTACGTCTTGTCGTAACAATATAAGAATAAGAAGGCTCACGACGAGACGTAAGCTGTGTCGTGTTTTCTGCATTCTACCCGAGGTTTTCTTATTAATCATTGGCTCCGTAAGTCTAGGATAGATCTACGATTGGACGCCGGTGAGGATTATCTTACCTATCGTCTTCGTTTTTTTCTAGTAGCTCGTTATCGCAAGTATTCTAATGTGTCAGTTAGAGCGCTGGCTGGCGATATAAATTAGTTGAACAATTTTTGAACGCCCTCCACACAAGAACTATTACTACATGTACTAGATGTAGACAGGCAGCTCTAACTCAAATGCTGGCCACACTCAACGGTGGCTCTCAGCGGGTAGAAATTGGGATAATTTACCACTGGAACTTTGTGGAACAGGTCTGCACACGCCGAGCTTGGCATAACAACGCAAAATTTCTGGCGCCACGACCCATGATAAACTACAGGCTCTATGGCACTGATCTTCCAGAATTCCAGGTCTACTCTCATAATCGGAAATTCTCCAACTGTTTCCCTGATGAACTATAGCATTAAAAGGTAACTCTTTAAGAGTAAAATATGAATACCGGTAGTTTTTTTTTTAATTATTGATCGTCTGGTAATCAAAAGCGCTATTAACAGCTATCATTGTCGTCGCAAATAGAGGTCGAGAGAGAAAGACAGAGGCAGAGAAAGAGAGGGAGAAAGACAGACAGACAGACAGACAGACAGACAGACAGACAGACAGACAGACAGACAGAAAGACAGAGACCTAGCTAGAGAAACCATGCTGAGAATTTTTTAAAGGGATACATTCGAAAAAGTGGCATTTCAGTAAGTCCTTAATATTTCGCCCATACTCAGTAACATCCAAACGGTACTTTTTTATTTTTTATAATTGGGGGAGGGGGGAGGAAGAGGGCGTATTTAACGCAGGGATTTAAAAAAAGAATTTTATAGATGATTGAACATGATTTTTAATCATGAAATCATTTCACGAAACCGGATTTCATGAATTTAAAAAAAATGTTGCTTATCCGTATATTTCATTAAACCAAATCTCACCAGTTGATACAGGCAGGAGTCATAATATACCCGAAGTGGCTCGTATAATTGCCAGGCGTTAATCTTGGGAACCGTCCACAATATAGCATATATAGTGCTGCCAAACAAAGGTTCAACTCGTATAAAGAAATAAAAAAGGTAGATGTCGAACATGGTAGAGTGGTTTGTTCAGGCGTTGCCAATAAATTAATCTAGACGTGAAACGGAAAGAAGGCGTTGTCATTAATCATTGCGGTATGCAAGAGGCGAGATGCGTTCGACACTAAATCTGCAACCAATCTCTTAGAATAATACAACTGGAGATGACCAAGCGGATGGTTCTAATAGGCTATGGTTGGTGCGGTGTCGTTCACAGGTGCTGTTGCGTGCTGTACGCATAAGGTGCTGTAACTAGAATTTTTAAAAGAAATATTGGTGCGCAATAGTCAAAGGAAGTAGACTCTGTGGTGGAAAGATGCGGCGAGAGGGAAAGGGGGGGGGGGGGGAGGAGGGAGAGAGAGAGAGAGAGAGAGAGAGAGAGAGAGAGAAAGGGAGAGAGAGAGAGACAGAAGAAAAGAGGAATAATTAAAGAAGACAAAGAAGAAGGAAAAGGAGAAGTGGGAGAGGTGAAAAGTATCAGAAGATGGAAAAATAACTACTTGCATGCAGAATTATAAGAAAGATAATGAGTAGTGGAAGAAAATTTAAAGAAAGAGTTTATATAATAATAGTAAAGGAGATGATGATGACAATGATGATAATGATAATTAAAGTAATAAAAGTAATTATCTTATCACAGTGGAGCTAGAATAAAAATATTCCCAAAATATGTAAAACCGCACAAGATAGAGCTACAAAATTACCTGGGTAGATTTTATAACAGTTGGTCAAGTAGCAGTTATACCCTTAAGAAATTAAAATTGTTCTTCATCGATGCATGCCAATTATTCCGCACACGTATGTTTTATATCACAGATAAGTTTATGTGGAAATATGCCAACAACTGGAGTGGACTACTGGATATTTGAATATCTCTTGACTTTGGGTTTCTCTGCGATAACTTTTTTAAATTTACTTTTGTAATTACCTCCACTACCCCGCTTCCTCTCTCCCTCTTTCATATTCTTTCTTGTTCCCTCTCTTTCTTTTTTCTACCTTATCTCTATCTGTCTGTCAATCTCTTTCTCTTTTCTTCCCCCATATTAATTTTTTTCCCTGCAATATTTAATTCTCTCTACCTCTTGTTCTTTTTGTTTTTCATCAACCTGGCATTCATCGTATTGGTAATTCCGTATCCTTTTGTATTTTCTTCTATTGCAGAGAAAAACAATACTTTTTTTTGTCTGTATATCTGTTTCTGTCTCCCTCTCCCTCTCTCTCTCTCTCTCTCTCTCTCTCTCTCTCTCTCTCTTTCTCTCTATCTCTCTATGTCTCTGTCTCATATAACGTCCATAATCACAATTATTTCCCCCTTGCTTTACTCGTTTTTTCCCTTCTCTATACAACAATAAAATGTTAGTCGTAAACGTCCTTACAAGGCTGGCCTGTCCCAAAGCCGTAAACCGGGGCTAAATGTAGAGATTTCCTTCGGCCTCCAGGGTAAAATAACCCAAATGACGCTAGTAGCGCTACCTCCTACTCAATTTTTCTCCTAAAATTGACTGGCATTCGCCTAAGTGCATTGGGAAAAATACAATTAAGTCTTCGATTTTTGCCTCTCAATATATTATCACTATATTTCCTATTTTCCCCTCTTGTTCTATTGGTTACAAATTTTGTAAACTACTGTCTTTCATTTTCCCCCTCTCCGTTCATGTCTCTGCATCCGATCTCTCAAGTTCTCTCTTTCTCTCTCTCTCTGTCTCTGTCTCTGTCTCTGTCTGTCTCTGTCTCTCTCTCTGTCTCTCTCTCTCTCTCTCTCTCTCTCTCTCTTTTCTCTCTCTCTATCTCTGTCTGTCTGTCTGTATGTCTGTTTGTCTGTCTATCTGTCTGTCTGTCTGTCTGTCTGTCTGGCTGGCTGTCTGTCTGTCTGTCTTTCTCGATTCATTTGCATTTTTAGCTAATCTTTTTTTTTTAATTTATCAAAAAGTCATTTTATATAAATCTTTCCATCAAAATCCATCAACTTGTTTCATATCTTATTGATCCTGATATAATAATCCCGAACAAAACTAATGTCCAATTATTTACTCATGACATAGTCTTGCCTATAAAAATTTGTCCTTTCATTTTTGCACAGCCCACGGCTAATGTTTGTCTAGACATTCACACCTCTTAAGAGGGATTTGCAGCGCACTCTCACACAATCAAATCAAATATTCACGATCAGGCGCGTGCGGTGCAAGAAGGTGCTGAAAACCTTTCAGTAGTGGTTTCCCCGTTTCAGGGATGGATTCACTCTTATCAGATTCGAATCCACTCCGTTACCGAATATTACAAGGATGCTTTACAGTAATGGAAAAATGGTGCTGTTTACAATGCATGAAATGATAATCGAACCTTTGAAGGGATTCTTTTTTTTTTTTTTTGGTCAAGCTCGTGGACAAGGTTCTTTGTACCTTGCATTTTGGCTTTTTTTATGGTGGTTATTGTGGGAGATGTTTCTTCGAGATCATGTATGATTAGCAAAAAGTGGGTTTGAATATCTGGAAATGTATTTTTCAACGGTTGCACGTATTTAAATCATCTTTGTTTGTTTGGATTTTTGTGTGTACGTGTGTGTATGTTTTACTAATTCTTTATCGTAAACTAGTTGCATTGACAATTAAATAATTTATACAAAACAAATACCGGTTAACTTTAAATATAGCATGATTTTAAGCTTAATTCCTTGTGTGTACAATATTTTGTGGAATTTCCGAAGACTTGAAAAGCCAAAAGCTTTAATATTTCTTATTTTTTGTTAAAGGAAGGTGTGCAGATCAATTTAACAAAAGTATATCAACCCACACAATATGTCCGCGGGGGTGATGGGAAGAGGTTAATAAAATCCATTTTCAACGCTTTTTTAGTTTCATGAATTTCCAAAATCGGACAGCCACACATTTCAATGCCTTAATTATGGATCCTCTGTTGCAACTCTTCAAATAGAGCTGGAAAAAAATCAGAATCAAAATAACCTGTTTTCTTGAGAAGAAAAGTATATGTAATATTCTAATAATTTAACACTATTATACACGATATTCCATTTGTGCACTTGTTTTTTTTTCTGTTTTGCTTAAACAAACTCAAAACTAAATTTTAACCGTGAAAATAAAACATCCTATAAAAATTGAGGTTGCCTTTTTTCGAGCATTTCAATGATTTCCTTCGCGTCCAAAAAATCAATGATTTCGAGAATCCTGGGAACGCTGTTATATATCTATTATTAAACTACGAAACGTTAAGAATGTGTGTACAGATTGCTATGCTTTTAGCGCCTAATGTTATTTTCCTAACCCGTTTACCCTAAAATGCACAGGGGCTGCTTTATAGGCAAGACCCAAATTCAATAACTGCCGGATGCTGTAAAGAATAAACTTGGCAAAAAGTAACATCCCTTTTGAACTGTTGTTGGTTGAAAGTATAAATGATAAGTAAAATATAAATTTCTTTAATAATGGTCCTTTTTAATAAATGGAATACAACAACGTGAAAGTAAGGGGACGGCCACAATTTATAATATATACACATTTGAAACAAACTTCCAGAACTTTTATAATAATCATAACCGAAGGAAAAAAATCCCAGATGACCAATCCGTTAAGTGTTTTCTCGGATACGGAACAGCAGCACAATTTATGTTCTTTGCAAACCAAAAATTGTAAATTCAAGCAGTGAAAGCTATCTTTTGTTTGCTTTCCAGATAGAATGTATTTTCAACCGGCCCTTGCTAAAAGCTTGCGATTAAATATAGATGAACCTGGACAAAGAAAATTGTTTACATAGTCAGAGTAAGGGGGGACTTTTTTGTTTCTGTTTTATTTTTGTTAGACAAAGCTGTGTGTATGGCCCTTAAACAAAAAGAGCTTAGAATGAAATAAAAATTTCAATGGACACTTTCTCTCTACATAACTCATTCAACAACTGTCTTAATATCAAAGGTACGCGGTCTGGAACAGAAATAAACACAGCCTTGTATTAATATTTAATAGTGAGAGAAATGAACTAACTGACTGGGAAGAGAAACGAAATAATATAATCGTTTTAAATATTGTGTGTTCAGGAGTCTCCTCTTTTTTTTAAGTTTAAGTTTGTAATGGTTTAATTATAATGTTTTCTGTTGATAAAAAAGGATGTAAGTTAAAATTGTGTTTTCCAGTTTTACCTTTTAAATAAAGCCAGCAGATAATCATTTACAATTACAAAGAGGCATGAATACATTAAAAGGTGTATTTGGTGAAATAAGAGAATAAACGAACAATGGGGTGGGCTTGATTTGAATTTTATTGTTTCAATGAAAATGGTTTGACAAAATATATCGAATCAGTAAAAGGAAGTCCTCATATTTAGCTTAGAGCAGACAGGAGCAAAAAATACTCCAGCTCTTATATTTATCAAGTAGTCAGTTTTAAACAAAGCCCAGTGTTTCAGTTAAAATCACTTTTGTTCATAGACCCTCTTTGTTTTTCAAATTTGTGAAACGTGTGCTATTGTTTTAAAAATGGTAACTACTGATTGTTTTCGGGAAAATAACACCCAACTATTGTTTTCGCGATCCATCTAATTTGTTTAATTATATAAAGTCGGTCTATTTGTCTAATTCAGATTTAAGTTGTATATTTTCAATTATATCAGTCAACAAAGTCCATGTGAACAACCAGATAGAATCAAATTCGTGAGGAAAAACGCTCAAGGAATAATAGTTTTTACATCGATAGCCACACAGACAAATATATTATGTAGAAGATAATAGTTACAGAAGTAGAGTCAATCCTTTTTTCACAGAAACCAGTATTGCTTTATGCGTCAGTGGAAGAATGAAGCAAAGTTGAAACTGTTAATTAAACAAGAGAAGACTTTATTGAGGAGGAGATGTACCCAATTCTCATCGTGTGTCACTCAGGTCGTAGGATTGTGCGGACTTCTTCATTCAACTGATACGTTTGAATTAAAAAACAACAACAACCAGAAATAGCCACGGTGAAAGCTTAAAGTCCTAACACGCAGGGAGACAACAGAGTCTTTGGTTAATTATTAACGAGTTCGCCCACGGAAAGTGAAGAACAGTTTCAAAAGCTTCATACACTATTATACCTCTAACTACCAGCGGCAGTCCAGATAAACTCGATCCAAAATTACCAATAACGTGTGGACGAATGGAGGTCTCGCAGAACGGGACTGAATAAACCATAGGTCTCTGGTGGCGCCGGGCAAGCCATTAGGGGCAGGATACAAAGGCTCTAGGGCTACTAACCAAAGCTCCAGGGCTTTTGTAAGAGAGAAATTTTTTGAGGTTCTATGGCCGAGACTCCATGGTCGTGTGTTTTACCCTGCTGAGTGATTCATTATACCGTAGGTCTTTTGTTTTTGCAATGTTTGAAAACATCAGGGTTGGAGAATAGTTTGATGTTTCCTGTCGTTAGAGGATTGTATTTGCGAGGTAAAGAGCAAAAAGTGAAAGGAGACCCGGTGATTGGGAAAAAATAATACTAATCTAACGAGAACGCCACTAAAAAATGTTTAAAAAGAAGTCGAAGTAAGATAAAGGGTGTACCATAAAAGAAAAAAATCTATTAGCTTTGAATATTTTTAAAGGAAAATTCATCTCTGTTCTTCACTCTATGGATCGGATTGTAAAAGCTATAGCACCACGGTGAGAAAATATGGCATGAGGTTACTTAGTTTAGAGAAAAGGTACAAATAACTATACATTTTAGAGTAGGTGTTAGTAGTCACATTTAAAGGATAGGTTAACTTACATCCGCAAAGCAAAAATTTAACGTTCTATTTGCTCTTTACTGGTCTTCAAGACTGTAATCAAATTTTCTTAAGATTAAAATGCATAAAACAAAGAATTATATATATAATAAAAAGCCCAAAATGTTTCAAGTGAAAACGAAAACAAAATTCCACAGGCAGTTCATTATTTTTGCAGCCTCTATTTTTTTTCCTTTAATAAATAAAACTAATCAAAAAAGAGTGCACAAGCCATGAACTGTATATAAATATATATATATACACGTCTGTCTATTCCTCTGAAACTGTCTGTTTTTTTTAGATTTTCTCTTCCTTTTCTTTTTGCGTTTTCAATCACGCAGATGTCCCTGTTTGAATAAAGATATTTATACCATTTTCTCTTTATAATATAACCTCCTCTCTCCACATTTATTTGTTTCATGCACACACATTCTCGATTATATTCTTAATTGCGTCTCATTCTTTACTCTTTCTTTTCCTCGTGTTTTAGAGAGTAAAAGGGGGAAAGATATAGAGATACAGAGGAACACCCAGAGAGAGAGAGATAGAGAGAGAGAGAGAGAGAGAGAGAGAGAGAGAGAGAGAGAGAGAGAGAGAGAGAGAGAGAGAGAGAGAGAGAGAGAGAGAGAGAGGAGAGGAGAGAGAGAGAGAGAGAGAGAGAGAGAGAGAAAGAGAGAGAGAGAGAGAGAGAGAGAGAGAGAGAGAGAGAAAGCGAGAGAGCCTATCTATAGCGCCTACTGATACATCCTTTCATTATTTTGTTTCGTGCCTGATTCCCAATGGAGGAAAACTTCGCCCAGGGTTTAAGGCATGGAAGACCCCAAGAGAAAACATTCTGAGCTTTTGAAAGGTCAAAAAGAAAATAATTTCCTTTTAAGGCAGCTGTCGATTTCAAGCCCACTGCCTACCTGAGTAAGTATTGATAACTATTTTCAACATCAGGAGTCTTAGGGCTGTTCTCCTTAACCTGTGGAAAGATCCAAGAATTTTAATTAATACAATGCTTAACACCGTTTTGGGACGGTGGGCCATTTCTTTGATGTTTTGCACTCCAAAAGTTTCAACTTGAGTTGCGAAATCTGTTCTTCTCTTGCGTAATACGTTGGCTCTTAGCAGATATGCAAATAATATCTTGGTACTTTACTTGAAAGAGTGCAAAAGCCATGAACTGTATATATATATATATATATTGTTGAAAATAGTTATCAATACTTAAAAGAAAACATAAGTTTTATATGATAATGTCATTTTGCACTAGAGACCGTTGATTTGAGTTGATCTGAGACTTTTCCTTTAGTGTCCAACATTAAAACTATATAGGCTACATTGCGGACGGGTCTGAATAATATCGTCTGACAATTAAAAGTGCTGCCACCCAGAGACAGTGCGAGGATAACGTGACCCATACCTTAGCCGATCACATTAAATTCACACCGACATAATCAGTAGGGAGCGAAATCGCCAGGGCTCGAACAACGGACCTTTTGCGTCGGATGCCCGTGTTCTACCCCAGGGGAGTACAAATCAATAAAAAAAAAAATTGCCTGGTCGAGCGCAGAATCTGGGAGTTTCTGGAAAGAAGTCGTGAAATCTACCGTCTGAGCACGATCTTGTTGATACTTAGAATGGGGTAGGGATATAAAAATTCAATATGATATTCAGGAGCATAAAAAATGAAAGAAAAATACTTTCAAACCAATTCAATGTTTTCCTACTATTAATTTTCTTGAAATTTCGTAAGATTACTTCAGCAAAGGAAAAAAACAACAACAGAAATTCAACACCCGAAACCATGACAACATACATGTACCAATAAGTAGGATATAGATCATCAAATGTTTGACAACTAGATTTTTTCTTCATTTTCCTTGTAATCATTCTATTCCATTGCGTTTCCATTATTTTACAACATAATCCATCACACAGGCAGATTTGATCCATTAAATATACCCCCCCCCCACCACGTTATGAAACATTATTTTTTAATTCGTAATATACCCCCCACCACGTTATGAAACATTATTTTTTAATTCGAAATTTCACTCCGACTGATCCAGACCTATGGGCCCGTAATTACGTTCCGAATCGAATGACTGGAAAATATAATAATGTTTAAAAAAAAAAGAATATTGAAACATGGTGACGGCATTACAAGACGCCAGGAAATGAAGCAAGTAATAGGTAGTAATCCTGAAAGAAACTTATTCACGACACGTATTTAACATTCTTTCCAGTCTGAATTTTTTTTTCAAATTCCAGATAAAAAAGGAAACCAAAAACGACATTGTACACGAACAGCAAGTTTCAATTAAACGGAAGATATTTCTTCATGCGTTCATGGGAACTTTATTTCTAAAGAAATTAATCTTAAACAAACTTTAGTAATTAAAAAAAAAGATGGCTGAAAAGAATGGAAAGAAAGGAAGAGGCAATATGTTTCCTGTTTGAAAACATAACTCCCTCTTTTGCTTGAATACCTTTAAACCGTATGCAGGAATAAAAGTATTTGCGGTTTATTGTACACGCAACTTTCACTGCTTTTAACTAGAAAAATTCCACTACAATCTACAAAGGAAAACTTTTCCTGTTAAGTTCAAATAGAGACTTCTAATTAAACACTGGATACGAATACAAACACTGAACAGAGATAAAAAGCTTTTCTGTACTTCACATTTCAATCAAAGTTAACGAAACCTTGGTTCCTACCACTGGGATGTAATGCCTTTTAAAGTTGTTTCACAAAGCCATTGGGAGGCATCTTGAGAATTGAATAAAGTTTACGGTGGAAATGTTAAATTTATCTTCCTCTCTTCACTCTCAACCTCTTAGCCTAGCTTTAGGCTTGGCCAGTTTTCTAGAAACGGCTAGGTCTTAGAAAAGCTTTGGAGAAATTTCTTTGTGCAAACATCTGCTCAAACAAGAGACATCTAAAAAAATCAGTGAATGAACTTCCGAAAGGCTCTCTTCAAAAGCGGCCGTGTGTAGTGTTAGATGCTGGGCTAATGTTATTAACAGGGCGTTACTTCTTTAAGAATATGTTTGTTATGATTGAAATCGACTTGTGTAATTGTCGCTTGAACACAAATTCCAATGCAGTAAACTTACACGTTTTGTTTCTATTTTAATTTAATATTACATGCATGACCAACGCAATCATCTTCTTTAAAATTGCCGCCGCTACTACTACTACTACTACTACTACTACTACTACTACTACTACTACTACTACTACTACTACTACTACTACTACTACTACTACTACTACTACTACTACTACTACTACTACTACTACTACTACTACTACTACTACTACTACTACTACCACCACCACTACTGCTGCTGCTAGAAATCAATCGGGTCACTTTCACAAATCAAATTGTCACAGGACAAAAGTAATAATTCAATACAGGTTATCGCAACAGATTATCAATTATGTCTTGTCAATCATAATAAATTTCTCAATCTCAAATGCAAACCTCTTTTCCCCCGACTTTTCTTACTTTCTCTCTCTCTCTCTCTCTCTCTCTCTCTCTCTCTCTCTCTCTCTCTCTCTCTCTCTCCCCCTCTCTCTCTCTCTCTCTCTCTCTCTCTCTCTCTCCTCACCCCCCCCAACCCACTCAAAATAACAACCGAGAGCTTCATTTACCTCGGCTAACGAACTTAGCGGAGGAGAATGTCCCCGCAAATACGCTGGCATTGAGGCGCTAAGAGATGCGAATTTGCGAGGGGAAATGGAACTGGGACAGTTATCGCATAACGTCCAGAGAACTTGAGCTGGCTTTTGTGGGCCAGTTTACGCAAGAGTTGACAAGGGGAGCTCTTAGAGCCTGGAGAATACACGTATAAATGGGTGTACTCTATGGAGAGTGAGAGTGCCATAGCTGGTCGTGCAGTAGTGAGCAGGTTATTACGGGATCTAGCACTCACTTTCTATTCAATACATTGTATTTTTACTCTCTCTATTTACGATTTTTCTCCCTATCCATCCACAACCTTTTCTCTATCTGTCCGTCCGTCTGTCTGTATGTCCGCTCTCTCTCTCTCTCTCTCTCTCTCTCTCTCTCTCTCTCTCCCTCTCTCTAGCTTTTGTGTCAATCGCCTCCTATTATATTTTTATTTTATGTCCAACTGTGTATGCACCTCCCTCTTTCCTTTTCTCAATCCAATAATGTCTATTTGTTTTGCTTCTTCGAAGTGACCCAATTGCATTGTCTAAGAGTATACAATGGATTGGAATGAAACAAAAGGAAAAAAATCCAGGCACACGCCTAACAATACCCCTTTTATAATAATTATTGTTGTTTCCAAGCAATCTTTCAGTCTTTAAAAATAGAGTCTTTATAATTATAAAAAATAAACTCAAATATGTCATGGTCGCATGTGTTTATGGCTTTAAAAAGTAGGTGAAAAAAATATATTTCGAATTTTAAGCGTTATTAGCTATCATTACACTTGAAAAAAAAAAAAGAAAATTATTTTATAAACATGAAATTTTCACCGATATTAAAAATATTACTTTATGGACACACACTTACAGCTAACCCCCGTTTTCTAGGTGTTTTTTTTTTATTATCTACACAAAATGCAGACCTATGATTGCTAACAATGTGTTCATCGCAAACTTTAATTGACGTCTTTATCGCATCTCGATTCAGCGAAGTTTCGGCTTCAATAAAAAAAAAAAAAAAATATTTATAGGAATTGACAAGAAATCCCTCAGGAAACGTCCCTGGTTGAAACAAAATTTAAACTTCTTTTTTGTTTGTTTGCGTATGCATTTCTTCATGCCGTTTGATAACTTTATTGGATTTTAGGTAATTTTTTTAGACAAAAAATATCGCCTTTATAGTTGTTCACCTGCTTTTCATTGTTTAAAATATTTTACTAATTGTGAAAATTCTGCGAAACAAAAAATAAAAAACAAAAACAAAAAAACCAAGCAACAAAAATAAAAAAAACACGCAAAAATATATAATTCTATTCAAATATTTTTATCAAATAGAAATTGAAACTTTACCTTGTGTTGGGGTCACAAATCCCGCAGAATGTTTTTATATCCAAAGGACGAACAGAAGGATGCCAATTTTTATCTTGTCAAAACAGTGGCGAAAATGTACGTATTTTACAACAGTTGTTTACATGTCACAGGATTAAAAAAAAACACGAATGATTATCGCAATACTGTTTGATGACTTTATGATCAATGTTTGGTTACTGATGGGATAAAAAATTAATAATCGTTCATGCTCATATTAAGGAAATGAGCACCAGTTTTCTCTATAACTCTTATTTGATAACGTGTAATTCAAAGAGGTGTATGAAGGCTATATATAAGGTACCGGGTAGTACTATTTGTATCACCGATAACAAACAAACTTACTTCGGAATTGATCAGTTATTAACAACTCACTGATAGTCAATAGTCACACCCTAACGCTGAACGACAGGTGATAAAAAAAACTAAACAGGTAAAGCGCTAAATGCACTCACTACCTGCTTCTCTCACGTGCACACAGACGTGTGGGTCTGAAACTAGCGGTCAGTCAGTCTTCCATCAAGCGGTTTGTCCGAGAAGCTAAGTCCACGTCGGTCAAGGAAGCGAGTCTTCCACCACTCAGCGCTCTATCGCTGTCAGCGCCCAGACAATCCGTTTACTGTGAGGACTGCCTGATGCCTCTCAGTCTGTCACACCAAGTTCGACGATACCCCTCTAGACCTCCATAGTCGGAAAAGTAGGATCTCACTCTCTTTCCTTCCCCGTCACGCCGGCCGCTTCGCTTCCTCTACAAGACTACAACGCTAGTCCCTCAAAGCGAGAGCCTAAAAGCCCCACCACTACCACCACCACGCGACTCAGGCGACTGAAATGCATGTACCCCCTCCCTCTCTCACTTTCGCGTTGTTTTTCCGATGCAACTTCTGCTGCCTCCATCAAAACCTCCGGTGGACTCTATAACGAGCTACCGATTGTCCCCAGTCCCCAACCCACGTCCACCCCTCCTCTCTCTTTCTTCAGTACATAGTTGCCCTCTTCCGCCACTACCCTCTTGGCTCTTTCTCATTCTCACTCCGCTTTGTTCTAGCTAGTTGGTGACAGACTCGGCTCGTCATATCGGCCTGTCGCATACCCACTCTGCCCGCCAATTCAATTCAGCGAAGGCTGCAGTAACTGTTGGAGTATTAGAGAGAGTTCGAAACTTTTTGTCTCAATGTCACATTTCCGTCAATTGAAGCACATAACGAGGAGTGATTATAATTGCCGTCTTTGAACACCGAGTCTTTCGGATGAATCGAAGTGGACATTTGAATATTAGGTTGTTTTATGAGTAAAAAAAATTCACACTTTAGCGAACACGAAAAGACGTAGAGAGAAAGAGAGAGAGAGAGGAGAGAGAGAGAGAGAGAGAGAGAGAGAGAGAGAGAGAGAGTTGTAGTTGTAGTTGAGTTAGTTTAACGTCGAGCATCAGCACTTTATAGGCTATATTGCGGACGGCCCCCAAGACTGGCATCTGACAATTTTATGTTCTGCCACACGCGAGATAGGGCGGGGATGCCATGACTCCTGTCTTAGTCAGTCACATTAAACTGGCACCAACCCAACCAGTAGTGCTCGAACCACGGGCCATTTGCGTCGGAAAGAACCAGACAGGCATACAGACAGAAGGCAAGACAAAAAGAGATACATAGATGTACATACGCGTTTATATAGGCTATTTTGTGGACATGTCCCAAAACTGACGACTGACAATTTTATGTGCTGCCGCACAGGAGACAAGGTGGGGATAGCATGACTCCTGTCTCATAGAAAAGAGAGAGGAGGGTAGAGAAAAAGATAGAGAAAGAGGCTCAAACGATGTGACTAAGGGAATAAAGTTAGAATAAGGGGAGATGGATCGAGACATTTGAACAGAAACGATAAACGAAAGATGCATTATGTGCTCAGAACCAAATAGATAATTTTTATAATAGATATACACAGATAAATAATCAGCAGAGAACACGGAAACGAAAGTGGCCGCGATATTGAAACGACGGACTAGAAGATTCTGTCAAGTAAAATCAATATAATTATACATAGTCATATTTTGATGAGTTTTTGTTTCTCATGTTTGTGGAATGAAGAATGTGTGTTTATTTGAATATCGTGATAAGATGTGTATCTTAAAATGTTTCTTTTATACATTACATAAATAAAACAAGACAAAATAAGACAAAAACTGCGTTAGACAGAGAGAGAGAGAGAGAGAGAGAGAGAGAGAGAGAGAAAGAAAGAAAGAGAGAGAGAGAGACACACACACACAGACAGAGACACAGATAGACAGACAGACAGACAGATAGACGACAGACAGACAGATAAACAGACAGAGACAGACATATACAGAGACTGAGATAGAGACAGATATAAACTGAGACAGAGAGACAGAGAGAGAGAGAGAGAGAGAGAGAGAGAGAGAGAGAGAAAGCGAGAGAGCAAAAGTTACTGATAGAGAGAAAGAACGAAAGTTAGGAGAGAAAAAAGTGATGGAGGTCGAGAAGAGAAAAGTGTGACATAACACAGAGGTTGGACAGAGACAGATTAAGAAACAGACACAGTCATTCATGGTTGGTTGGTTGGGTTGGTTTAACGTCCAACAGAAGCACTGTATAGGCTATATTGTGGACGGGCCCCAAGACGGACGTCTGACAATTTTATGTGCTGGCACACACGAGACAGGGCGGGGATACCATGACTCCTGTCTCAGTCATTCATAGAGTGGCAGAAGGGTAAAGCTTACTAAGACAAGTTGATACAATGAAGTTTAAATCAATATCGAAGTCTTTAAGTGGTCTATCTTTATTCAAAACTAAACTCTAACGTTTAGGTAACTGTATTTACACGATTTTTCTTTTTGGACGTCCCCGTGGGGCAGGGGGACATTGTGCATATTAAAAATTTCTCGGTTAAAAAGATTTAAAACAAAAACGCACACAGATGTAACAAAGATGCATACAAAACCATAGAGAATTAATAAAATGAGAATTTAAAAATAGCCAACGAGATTGAATAGATACTGTAATTTAGGATATGAACAGAAAGTTATTAATTTTAATAAGGGTCTGTCCCTCCTTTGTTTGGTATGTGTGTTTTTTTGTTTGTTGTTTGTATTGTTTTTGCTGTTATTTTTTGTTGTTGCTTGTTTTTTTTATTATTGATTTTTTATCATATTAAGAATTTGTCGGTTAAAAAGATTTAAAACACAAACTCACACAGATGTAACAAAGATGCATACAAAACCATAGAGAATTGATGAAATGAGTATTTAAAACTAGACAACGAGATTGAATAGATACTGTAATGTAGGATATGAACAGAAAGTTATTAATTTTAATAAGGGTCTGACCCTCCTTTGTTTGGTATGTGTGTGTTTTTTTGTGTTTTTATATTGTTTTTGTTGTTGTTATTTGTTTTTTATTATTGATTTTTTAATCTCCCCCCTTCCCTTCCTAGAAGGATAAAATAAGTTTCAGTGATTAATCGCCAAAAGAACTGTGTAATTGTGCCCCGCATTAAACCAATATTTTCCCATTCACAGAGTAAACGAATTAAACTATTAATCAAGTTATATAATAGTCTTGAATGCATTTTTAAAAATCCGAAATGATTGACGTAAAGTTAAGAAAACATTCCATTATTTAAAAAAAAATCATTCCCACATTTTCTAAGTACAGGAAAAAACCCAGAACGCGTGGTTCCGACATGGTGTAAAATTAAATTTGTTACCGGTTTATTAAAACTATGGCTATGTAATCGTGAATATTGGCGGACCGCACTGCCTTTTTTCTTGGAGATTCGTAATAAAGTCTAACGGTTTATTTTGTGAACGTTCAGAGATTTTTTCTCCACAAAAACATAAAGCTACTACCTATCCACATGATAACCATGAAAACGTGCGAGTTAAAAATATTTATGACTTTTTAATAGTTTTATTTACCCGAAGTTCCCCAAAGAATCCTTAACGAAAGCTGAGATTTGAACCTAACACTGATTGCTTCTGAGTCTACATCACTAAGATTAACTGTAAAAAAAGCTCTAAATCATTAAAATTTGATATTTATTAGATTTACGTCTCCTAGTTCCCTCGACCCTGGCGATTTCGCTCCCTACTGGTTGGGTCGGTATCAGTTTAATGTGACTGGTTGAGACAACCCCGGTCTGTCTCGTGTGTGGCAATACATAAAATTGTCAGACGTCAGTCTTGGGGCCCGTCCACAATACAATCTAGGCCTATATAGTGCTGATGTTGGGCGTTAAACCAACTCAACTGAACTCAAATGAACCTAGTTCCCTCGAAGATTTTTATGCAACGAAAACGCTTCAGTCAAAGATTCGAACCCCGACCTTCCTACTTCTTATTCCACAACACTACCAACCAACTAGGCTAACAGTTCCCTCAATCAGTCCGAAGTATGTGAGATCAATATAACATGACAAATCATTCTCTTTGCTCGAAGCGTGTCTACGACAAGGGTCACTTGGCCCCCTCTAGAACCCCCGTGTTGTGGCTTTGTCCGGCGCAGTTGAGGCTGAATTCCTGTTGACACTACGACAGGCCAGGGCTATAGGCTGACTTAAACAATGGCGGGTCAGTTTCCCTCCCTGTCAATTAGAGGGCGGTCCCCGCTGGGCGACGAGGGGGGAAGAGCGCTATTCAGGTGCCGCCAGGTGTGAAGGAGTACATCCCAGGTTTTTAGCGTCTTACCGGGGGATTCCCAAATGAGCTGGTGATACGGGTCGTGGCTTAGTGATAGGTCCCTACCATTCAACAGTTGTAGGTTGGTTGGGTTGATTTAACGTCCAACAGCAGCACTATATAGGCTATATTGTGGACGGGTCAGAAGTTGTAGAGGGTGTTATACGATACTATTTCTCAATGGCCTCATAATTGCAGGGTGTGGGAATGTGTGTGGGGGGGGGTCAGAGTTTGATAGTTTAAATTGAAATGATATAATATTACAGATTGATCGAAAATCAATGTGTCTTTTTCGCTATTCTTTTTTCGTTTGTATGTCTCTCTGTCTGTCTGCACCCCCCCCTCTCTCTCTCTCTCGCTCTCTAATTCTTTCTCTCTATCTCTCTCTATCTCTCTATCTATCTATCTATCTATCTATCTATCTATCTATCTATCTATCTATTTATCTATCAATCTATCAATCTATCTGCCTCGTTTTCTTGTGTGTGCATCTATCTATCAATTACACTAAGACACTCATTTATGTAACTATATATTTAAAAAGTTATATTTTAACCAGTTTATTTTTTTCTTATTTCCTTCTTTAGGCTTCAAATTAAAAAGGTTACAGAAAGGCGAAGTCTATTTAAACGTTATAATATTCCTCGGGCTAAAAGTACATGATGGTTAGCATTATTTTAGTTTTTGTTGCTTTTTTTGTGCTTTTTTGTTTGGTTGTTTAGAACGACGTTTTCTTTCTTCTTTTTTTTTAAATGTTGCGCGAAAAATAGGTGGAAAAAAGTGTTTACGCATCCTTATACATTTTTGTAACATTTTGCAAGAGGCCAATAGAATTCTGATCCACTGAAGGCTTTAAAATGATTCCCTTGAAATCAATTCTTCAACAACAAAAAATATTAGTAGAAGCGTTAAGTAAAAAATATAAATACTTCAAAATGAAATTTGACTCTTTATTTACATACATCAAATTGAAACACACATTTTAGGTTATTCTTTTTCTATTTTCGACGTGGTGTCGGATAGTAACATTCTGTTATTCTACTCGATGTCTTTGACTTCCGAAAACAAAAAAGTTCCATATTAAAACAAAGTCTTAAACGAAAAAAAATCCTCCATATGCAGTGTCGTTTGGCGATATATATCTTAATAATAATTTCTGTAATACCGTTTTTCGTTTCCTATTCTTTTATTTCTTTAAAACTACAAAACAGATTTGCGCCTTGATAATGATGAATGTTTGATCAATTTTTTTTATTTTTCTAAGACTAATAATGTCCGACAAAAACATTGATATTGTTGCATGGTTACCTACTTCAAAATGAAGTTTGTTTTTGAGACAATCCTTTCAAAGTTATTCTTCTTTAGAATCATTACTCGTTATAACAGTTTCTTTCCACTTAGTGATTCTTTTCTTTTGTTTTTGAGTTTCAATCAAACAATTTTTTACAGACAAATCTTTTTGTTTTCTGATCATCTGACCAATTTCAATTGGTTCTGGTCAAAAATGAAATTTATCTAAATTCCAAACTGGTAGCACACTTTTAATGCAAAAATTCAACGTAGAAGCCATTGTGTTTTCATAGTTTTTCTTTTATATGAACCGCTAGACTAAATAAAGAAATATTTCAACAAAAGATTGTTCTGATTTTAGACTTGGTGGTCATAGAAAATGAAGTACTCTACTAAATGATCTCTCAGACAGCTATTGAACCACACTAAAAGAAGATTATTAAGGTATAGGAATATTTTGTTCTCATTTGGAAAGAAAGTTCGGTCATTATAAAACGTCGTTATTAGAGATCAGCCAAAAATATTTTGTTTAAGAACGGAAAGGTCATCAAATGAATATTAGCTGAGTTTGCTCTTCAAGAAAAAAGAATGTGAATCAACTGAGGAAGATTGCAGTCTTTGGTTTTGAACTAGATGATTGTGAATAAGTTTCGAAGAACAACAATAATTATAAAAAAAATAAGTATAGTGCAGCTGTAAAAGTTACATAGCAATTCAAAACAACTAAGCGTTTGGCCACAAGCCTTCTCAAGACTGCAAAGTCGGTACAAGGATAGAAATATAAAATATATAACTGAAAATTTAAAAAAATATATTTAAATAAAATCATGAAATGTCTAAAGTTAAAAAAACATGAAGGAAAAAATATATGAGCATATCAAATGGAGATGTACAATTAAAAATACTAATCAGAAGCGGAAAGAGAGAACAGGCCAGGTTTATTCCTACTATACTTTCCTTATTCTTACTTTCTATTCTAGAGAGATTCTCCTCCCACCCACTGTGGCAATCAGAATGACAGTGATAAAAAAAAAGAAAAAAAAAAGATTAAATTAATGAACCAATCAATCAACATAGAAGCATGGAGAGAAATACACCACAAAAAACCCCCCACAGAAAATACAAACAAATGCAAAAAAAAGTCCCTATTTTGTTCAAAAAATAGCTAATGCATGGTCCCATAATGATAGAAAACAATCAACATGATTTGAAAGGTAGTCTAAAATTCAGCGTACAATGCTGTCTCTGTTGAATGAGCTGAAAGTAGTAATTTTGGCACAATCAAATAGTAATAGCAATGTATTGATGGAAAGTTGCGCATGACTTGATGAGAAAACTGACTGGTTAGGGACATGGCCTGGTTCTAAAGCTTATCGCCCTCTTAACTTTCTGAACACGTTATTTTATTATTTTTTTTTTTGTGTATTTTTAAACAGAATTTTTAACTTAAATTTTCACCACCAACTTTTTTCATTTTTTTTTTCAAGTAACAAGTTTTTGCGAGTATTAATCCCAAAGTAGCAGCACCTCATCCCCAGGTGATTAAATGTCATTAGATCTAAGAACTCTCTCCATCCAACGTAACATGTTCTCTACACTAAACCGTTCCACTTTAGAGCTGCGTTTCATCACGGAATGCCACTGATTTAAAGCCGAATTAATCTTTCATCGACGAGAGCGCCAATCAATACGGCGCTCTTCACGCCGCGGAAAGCAGAAACAAAAGCGGGAACGTAAGGGGACACCACTCTAACGCCGGAAATTCATCGGATTTGTCGCAATGGGAAAAGGTCAGGCTTCGTTGAAAAGAACAACGGTTTGAAAAATTAATGAAATGCACTGAAGCGCAAGCTGCCTCGTTGCATACAAAATGATCAGCATCATGTTCACAAGTTTCGTAGATAAACCTACTAAACCCGCAGCCTGCCATTCCGACACTTGATAATACCCATACGGTGTATAAGTAAGACCGTTTCCCGACGATCATAGGCAAATGTTTTTCTCCACTTTTATGTGGACCCAATACATCATGATATTCCCACACATAATAATATAATTACATAATTGCTAGTGAAACAATTGGCGATTATAACGCTCTAGTTTATCCGGACCTGCCCTACGTTTATTCCTCAACGCCAGCGACTATTATATAGCATGAAGATAATGTATCAACAATACACTGCAGAGGATAATAGTATGTAGAAGTAACATCGGTTCCCGACAAACATTTTTTGCATGGTCCATAATCAAGAAATTTACAAAAATGCTATTTATATTTTTGCGTAAAACTCACAGCTCTTACCACCCAGTTTCTCGCCATTTATTTAGCGCTTTCCATTTTCAAAATATTTTTTTAAATCTCAAAGCGCTTTATAGTGGATACACTAAATACGTATACATCATATCAATCAGCATGCAATTAAAATTAAATATTAAAAGTTAAATCTTGACCAAACAATATACATAAGAAGAAATGTAGACGTGAATAGTATGCAGCATATGACTCATTATCAGAAAAATATAATAAAAATGATATAAAATGCAACAATGTAAAGCTGTTTTATAGTATGCAACCATACGTGAACAAAAATTAATGAATTAAAATTGAAACCTTATCTCATGGAAAAAAAAACAGACTATCACGAGAGCCATAGGTAAACAAAAGCGCTACCACTTAAAACCGATACAAATTATGCACAGACAGATGAAAGATTTAATGACTAGTGTAAATGGAAATGAATCATGCAATCTACGTAAAAGACCGACAGGTAAAAACAAATAAAATAGCAACTTAAGAACTGAAAACACGTTTAAAAAGATGACTCTTCAGATATTTTTTAAAGGTCTCGAGGCTTGCACTCTCCCTGATCTCTCGTGTTGCTATGAGTATGAGTATGGTAGTGTATCACTTAACGCAACTATCTGGGGTCGAACTTGAGCAAGAAGTAGAGCGTTGGTCTAACAATTGGGATGTCCCTATCAAGTTCGAGGGCGCGGTATCCCTGCGGTAGATTATTGACTTACATACGACGCAGGAGGTCCGTGGTTCGAGTCCTGGCGATTTAGGCCCTTACTAGTTGGGTCGGTGTCAGTTTCATGTGAGCGGCTGAAACAGGGGTCATGGTATCCCCTGCCTGTCGATGTCTCGTGTGTGGCAGCACATAAAAGTTTGTCAGACGTCATTCTTGGGGCCCCTACACAATATAGGCTATATAGTGCTGACGTTGGACGTTAAACCAACTCAACTACCCAGATCACGATGTAATATTGTCCAATTTCGTGTGCCTACTGGTTGATTAAGTGTCAATACAATGTGAACGGCTGATAGAGGTCACCTACTATCACCGCTCTGTCTCTATGTAGCAGTACGTACAATTGTCAGACGTCAGTCTTGGGACCAGCACACAAAATGGTATTGCTGCTGTCATTTAGCGATAAGAAAATAACGAAAGAACCAACTCACTCAGCGCAAACAGTGGGGCGCGGTGGCCCTGGGTAGAACATCGGCTTCTGACACAAAAGGTCCATGGTTCGTACCCTGGAGATTTCGCTCTCTACTGGTTGGGTCATTTTGTCACTTTAATTTGACCAGCTGTGACATGAGTCATGGTATCTCTGCCCTGTTTCGTGTGTGGCAGCTCATAAAAATTTGTCAGACGCCAGTCTTGGGGCCCGTCCACAATATAGCATATGCAGTGCCGGTGTTGGGCGTTAAATCAACTCAACAACATGATAGCAACCAACTCCATATCGTATTCGTATACATATATGTGTTTGGACACCAATCTTAGTAT
Source organism: Elysia chlorotica (assembly GCA_003991915.1). NCBI lineage: Eukaryota > Metazoa > Mollusca > Gastropoda > Plakobranchidae > Elysia > Elysia chlorotica. The sequence goes on along the minus strand of RQTK01000375.1, from coordinate 414,954 downwards.
CTTTTTACAACAGAATAATTAAAAAATCCTAAAAAATATTGATAGGAACCAAGGTCTCCGCAAGTGCAGGCCAAGTCACCGAATTGATTTACTTGAGCACATTTATGGATAATTAGAATACTACTCTATTTTTATCAAATTCATATAAACGTTAGGACAGACCGAACCTCACCATTTTTGGGTCAGCCCACACAAGAACAACAATGTACGCTGTACTAACTGTCCCCAAATGTATAAAATATAATTCAATATGGGTCTTAGACATATACATTTGTCTACTTCGGTGACTTGGTTTGCATTTTCTGGAAGCCTTAATAGAAACACATTGCTTTCTGCAACTAGTTTAGATACTTAAAAACAAGAAAACAAGCAAATAAAGAGAAACGAACAGTTTTATTCATTATACAAAAAGAGAACCGTTTAATCATCTAACTCGTATTGGTCAAAGGTAAAACCCATTACGTAAAAAATAAGGACTCTGTAGATTATTCATGGACGTGTTAACATGATTGGGTAGGAAAATGTTTTATTACTCGTCGATACAAACGCCTAATAAGTCCCTAGAGAATTAAGAATAATGATGATGTTGACAAATTAGATGAAAAAAAAGTAAGAATACGATAAAAAACAACAACAACAACGGAATCAATTAATTCCTACAGGCAATGAGTCACTCTTTCGAACTCCCTACATGATACATGCGAAGCCCACAAAAACACATGTTATATTTCTAACCATTTTTGAAAGAAGCTAAAGTTGAGTTGGTCCAACATCAGCCCTATGTAGACTATATTGTGGACGGGCCGCAAGACTGACGTCTGACAATATTTATGTGCTGCCACACACAAGACAGGGCGGGGATACCATGACTCCTGTTTCAGTCGGTCACATTAAACTGACACCGACCACACCAGCTGTAAGGAGCGAAATCGCCAAGGCTCGACCCGGACCTTTTGCGTTGGAAGATGTTATACCGCAGGGCCACCGCGCCCCCATTTCGAAAGAAACAGCTTTGATAATGATGTTAAGAAAGCGTAGGGAGATGTAGGAGATCTCCTGGACATTTTTTGCCAAAATATCAAAAATATCAAAATATCAACAGAGACATTCGGAAGGAAAAAAAAAAAACTGTTAACTTTAATTTAGAAGGTCAGACAATTCAGGACACGACCCTTTTAAATTATATGGTTAAAATATGTTTACTTGTTTTGGACTGAAAAAGGGTCATTTTGTTGTTAATTACAAATATTTATGAAAAGAGTTCACAATACTTCAAGGTACCTTAATGAATGGAATTGTGCCCGCCCTATGTTTAAATGTGATTTCTGATCTTTTTAATCTTATTTTTTTTTTTTTTGTGTAGTTTCTGGTGTTTCTATTTCTATCTTGTTGCAGTGGTTTCTAAATTTACTCGTTTCTTTCCTTTCATTACTCCAATCTGATTGCTGGAGAGGGTGAGAGAAGAGAGTGTGTCAAGCATCCTTTCATATCCACCGCGGTAGTCCATAAGTCTCGAGACTTTCTCCCCTGAGGTCGAAATAGCCGCGGACTTGAACAAACAAGGCTAGTTAGTCCAGGCCCAAGTAGTTTTCGTCGTCAGACGGGCTGTCCAAACTATCTCATCTCCTGGGGGCAAAAGAGTTCCTTTCATGGGCTCCTCTCAGACTAGCCAAGTCGAAGGAAACGTTCTCGCCATGTTTGCGGTCAAAACATTCAGTTCATTATCCATACCATCTGATCGCCATCACATTGGACGCCGATACATCTTTATTAAAGCATACCCGAGATTACACACACAAAAAGCGAGGAGGAAAATAATAATTGAAGGCAACTAAAAAACAACAGAAAAAACTAGAAAAGAAGCAAGAGTCCATTTTATTGAAACCGCGGCTCTAATCTAATTTCCCAAAGCTTTTCTGTTTCCCCAGGCAGGGCGGTCTGCCTGACAGAGGTAACAGAGACTTTGCGACGCACGACACAGTAACGGGTGACATCATCACGCCCTTAGACCCGGGGGTCTTCTGGTCGTTTATTGGCTCCAAAAGCCTATACTCGAACTACGATTGGACGCCGGTGCAGATTCTCTTAATTATCGTCTCCGATTTCATTATACCCCATTATCGCAATGCCTCTAATGAGCAGTATACGAGGACAGGCGGCGACTCCGGCCTGTACCAAACCTCGCCCGATTCACGCCGTAAAAGGTTGCACGCCTCTTGAGGATTCCATTCTCTAAATTTAAGTTGAGATTTTTAATAAGGGAGAATCCCATTTTGCCAGGGGCTTTAGAGGCTGTGTTTACATCCCTTTTCAAAGCGCAATCTGTTTCTAGCTGGGTAATTACTACTGTTTTTTTTTTCTCCATTACTGCCTTCTTTGTTTTTCCCTGACTGTCTGAGTCTTTTCTTTCTTTCTTCCATCAAGGCGGAATTTAAGTTTCACAAAGGTGCTTTCTATATTATTATTATAAGCTTCTCTCATCGTCCCATAAGAGATGTTGATGCTATTGGATAGTTGTAACCATAATGTTCTTAACTAATCTTGAAAAAAACAAAAACAAAACAAAAAATGAGGAAAGAAAAGCATTTCACGCACTGAACCCCTCAGTTAAGTTGTGTTTTTATTTTAAGACTTGGAAACGTATCAATATTTCAAGAATAATTCAGTGCAGGTTGACATTGGGTAAAACTAGGGGCAAAAGAAATGTCGAGACTGAAAAAGATAGAATAAAGCAAGATATTGGGAGTTATGTAGAAACAATTTTATAAGGGGTGTATTTAGAATTGCAAATAACCTAAAGCAAAAAGGGCCAAATTGTATGTCAGCCAAAACTAAGTTGGACTCATTTCTTTAACTCATGATGAATTATAGTCTACTATTGAATAACGTATTCCTATTTTTCTTTATCCACCTTCCCTCTCTGTCTCCACCTTTTTCAAGTACGCGTTTGCTGTCTTTTGGCCTGTCTTTCTGTCTCTCTCCGTCTTCTTATCGATTTATCTATCTATCTATCTATCTATCTATCTATCTATCTATCTATCTATCTATCTATCTATGACTCTTCTAGCTATCGTTCTACCAACCATTTTATCACTCTCTTATCTATCTATCTATCTATCTATCTATCTATCTATCTATCTATCTATCTATCTATCTATCTTTTTATGACTTTCTAGCTATCGTTCTACCAACCATTTTATCACTCTCTTACTCACTCTATCTCTTCCCTTTCTCTCTCTCTATCTCTCTGTCTCTCTCTCCTATTTTTTTTTACAGTTCCCCAATATTTATTTTCTTCGAATTGGATTCCCAATAAAACAGGCAGCAACAATTTATACGATTTCTTATACTTTTCATTTTATCACCACAAGTTACAATGTGTTAATCTTCCGTTAACTGACCACTACGAAAAAAAATTGTATACTTCCACCTTAGATAAAAATCATCTTGTTGAGCACAATATTTATGTCCTTCAGTTTACCATTGAGCACCTGTAATTGTAAGATTAGAGAAATAGCGCAAACGTAGACGATAGCTGTTTTGTAGTTGTAACATGAAGATTGTGCTAGGACGAATAAGGCGTTTTACGTGTATCTACACATTAATGTTTTGGCAGTTATCACTGATAGCTCAGTCAGTAGTAAGTACCCTGGATTGGTGAGGAAAGCGGTGGGAGATTTTTGTTCCCGTATATAGGATTTCTCATTAAACCTTGAAAATTTAAAACTTATCAAATATTACAATATTTTTTTCGTCCTAATTTTGCCACCATCTTTTAAACTATGATTGTCTCAGACACGAGTTATTGTATTCCCACAGTATCTCTGTGTAAAGGCTTTTAAAAAGGTACACAATATAGCATAATATATAGTGCTGACGTTCGGTGCAGAGCAACAAACTCAACCCAAACTCTCTTAAACTGTGTAACGATTCGGACACAACTTTTTGCACCCCCAAAGTGAGCATATATATATTGATATACACACGCACACATAGCCAGTTGCGCATTGTTTTCACAAGTTTTACGAAAGAAATTATATTAACAGAAAAACCTTAATCAACCACGCACGCCCCACGAAGTAATTATTTCTAAGAAATTGAATAAACGAGCGCAAATGCTTCAATTACAATGTTGTGATTAAATACACTTGTGTGTCAGTTCACGGATGACTGCGTCTTTTTGGGGCCATCTATAAAGATCCATATCGCTTCCGGCAATAAGTTTTCTTTTTGTCCAAAGTCCTTTGTTGACGTGTAGAGTATATATTCTGTTTAATCTCCATTAGATCTGTGCGCCTGCCTTTATCTTGTCCTCTGTCCTTCACGCTTCACGCTTCGTGTATTCTTAATGTTTGTCTTTTTGTTTTCTTAAACGAAGATGGTGATGTTGGAGTGGTTAGCGTATGTGCCTAGTTGTGAATTAGTGTGCGTTCGGTTTAGGGGTACGCATGCGTTGCTATTTTGTGTTTTTCTCTATTCTGAATTCTAAATTTCTAGGTTTGTAGTTACTTCCTTGTTTACTTGTTTTGTTTTTCTTATGAATAAAGAACCATTTCCTTATCTTTAAATATTTAGGATTCAAAAAAGTAATTTTAGTTTCCAATTCTGATTCCCTGTCCGCGCTCTCTCTATCACTCCCCCTCACTTTCTCTCTCAGCTCATCCGCTCTCTCAGTCTTTCTCACTCTCTGTGTGTTTCTATGTAACATTTTCTCTCTTTTTCTCATTATCCGCTTCTCCCTTTCTCTTTCTGTGTCGTCAAACCTCTTTATCAATTTTTTTTTCCTGGAGTTTTCTCTGCGTCTTTACCTACATTTATGTCTCTACAAGGATCGTGTCTAACTGCCTATGTCCAATTCTTTTATATGTGACTATGATTATGTTTAAAAGTCCCTGTCTCTGTTCTCTCTCCCCCCCCCTCTTAGTAGTAGTGGTAGTAGTAGTAGTAGCAGTAGCAGTAGCAGTAGCAGTAGCAGCAGCAGTAGTAGTAGTAGTAGTAGTAGTAGTAGTAGTAGTAGTAGTAGTAGTAGTAGTAGTAGTAGTTGTTGTTGTAGTAGTAGTAGTAGTAATTGTTGATGTTGTTGCTGTCGATCTCTTCGTTGTTCTTGTTCTTGTTCTAGCTGTGTATGTTATTCTTGCATAATGCCTTCTGTTTAAACTCATTTTCAGATTGTATTTGCGTATAGCATTCCTATATTATAAAATTGCATACAGGACAAAACTGAGTAAATATTTTTAAGTCATAAATCTTTTTCATGGTATCAGAATTAACAACTAATAATATAGCCACTGAATCTAGATTCTATGACTCGTGCAGCAAACATTTTTTTGTTTCTAAACATAATTCACGACACTAGTTATAAATGGCAGTGTTTAGAAGGGTCAGAACAGCTTGGGTTCAGCGGTAAACCTCACTCAGTCGCACCCAAATCATTGAAATGGAAGAGTGGTGGTAGGCACAGATTTGTAGATATAGCAAAGCTGCACCCAGTCACATTATAAGTTATAATGGCTGCATTCCTGAGAGGTTTGGTCTGTATGCTATACCCGCATAATGTTCTTTATAATGGCAATTGATGTGATGTGATGTAAAGTAATTTTAAGGAGTAGTTGCGTATGAGGAGGGGGAGGAAACGGCAAAGTATGTTAGAACGTGTAGCTTTTAATATGAATGTATTGGGTTCAAATCACCGTCGATAGTTTTTTTTTGTTTTCCTTACTGGCTAAAGTAGAATTTGAGTTTGCAGTTTAGCGAACAACGCGAGCTCCATTCATACAATATTTTCATCTGGCAATTCTACGTGCTGCCTCACAGACATAGTATGGCGATATCATGACTCCTATCTCAGGCGGGCACATTGTGCTGACACTGACTCAGCCTGTGGGGCGAAATAGGACAATTCAATTTTAAACCAACCGTAAGTTTCGAACCAGGGACCTGCCGATTGGGATACCAACATCCTATCACTTGCACCAGTTCGTCACCCTTAAGGAG
>RQTK01000375.1:396705-408927 GCA_003991915.1 Elysia chlorotica | reverse complement strand
TGCGATAATTTTTTCAGACGGCGAAGCTCTTAGTCAAAAGGAATTGAGTTTAAATACCGACGAGAGTATGTTTTCCCTCTCGTCTAGGTCGGTGTATGACTTAAACAACAGAATGATTTGTCTGACATATTAAAGCGAAGGTATGTCCCTGGCGCCAAACTTGTCTTTGCGCATCAGACCAGGAATTTTGCTAGGGTTAAAAAAATCACTGGTTTCCTAATAGTAATACAAATACACGAGTGGAACGCGAGTTGTGTGGTAGAGCATCTGTTTGAAACGTAGAAGGTCTGTGGTTCGAGTACAGGCCTGGAGGCCTTGTTTTCTCTACTGGTTGGGTCTCAAGGTCCGGGTTCGAGCTCTGGTGATTTTGCTCCCTACTGGTTGGGTCGGTGTCAGTAAGAGACAGGAGTTATGGCATCCCCGCCCTGTCTCGTGTGTGACAGCCAATTAAAATTGTCAGACTTCAGGCCTGGGGCACGTCCTCAATATAGTCTATATATAGCTGATGTCGGATGTTAAACCAAATCAACTACAACAACTGGTTGGGTCAGTGTCAATAATTATAAGGTGACCAGCAAAGTTTCAGGTACCCCAATCGGTGATCTCGTCGCCAGTTAGGGCTTTTCATAAGATCATAGTTTTAACTCTCTCTCTCTCTCTCTTTCTCTCCCTCTCTCTCTCTCTCTTTCTCTCTATCTCTCTCACACACACACACACACACAGACGCATACATAGATGTTGAATTGAACATTTCTCACCGTTTCACTCTGCTGACCCACGGATTAGCGATAACCCTTAAAATGCTTTTTGTACTTACACTCAAATCCATGTACCTGTATGTGTTTTATTCAAAGCAATCTTTGTTTGATTAAAGCAAAGTTTTTTTTAGTACTTTTAGTCTACTAAGTGCCAAGAAAGACCATTGACTGTGATGTTTCTTATATTTCACATACTTAACCAGTCTTTGTAGTTTGCCTCCCATTCTGGGATATTAATCCTTATGGTATGTCTATAAGATTTTTATCACGAATGTGATAATCCTTTGAAAACCTGGTCGTTTCACTTGAAACAAGACGTAGCTGGTCTAAAGTTGGATAAAACAATTTCTTTTTATTTTGAAGAAAACAAGGTGAACCCATCCTTAACAGAAACAATGGAAAAAGCAAAACGTAAAATCTTAACCGATGACTTCGTTCCTCAGCAGATAAAAATGTTTTTGCTTTGTGTCTCTTTAGAAGTGTTGATGTAAAGAAATATTCCACACTTTAACTCATAACCTTCAACATAAAGAGTAGTCTTACTTTATACTTTTTTTTTAATTAATAACGTTTATGCTCGTTAATGAAGTGATATCGCCATAATGAAAATATTGTTATAGATTCAATTTTAGTATAATTAATGTTAATACTAGTAAGCATTTTAATCAATGATAAAAAAATATATCTTTAGATTACTATATTAATATTCAGGTAATTTTTTTCTGTCTACCTGCCTCTCTCTCACTGTCTGTCTATTTGTCTGTTTTTTTTCCACACGCCTCAACTAAAGATATGTATAGTTCACATCTAGGCTAAAAAAAAGCATTCTAAGCGCTAATTTAATCAAAATACTCTACTGCAACTTCATTTTTGCCACACACAAAAAAGGAAAACAGAAAACACAATAAAATGAGATTCAAAAGTAGAGGTATTAAAGAAGACCCATGGATCAATATAGAACAGAAATCCATTTTCTTCATGTAAATATGAAGATTCTCCACCCGACGGCCCCAAGTGATTTCAAGAGGTTCACCTTCGTTATATAATCGTTTTGATTTGGTCTGACTTTGGGTAGAAAATCTGGCCAAACCAAGGGCAGGCTTCAGCTTGACATTGTTGGAACGACCGCAGACTAAAATGACGAATGAACGGATTTGTTTTGGAATCTAGTCCATATCCTCTTCCTTCTGCGTGTCGTTTTTTTTCTTCTTCCTCTCTCTCCGTCTCTCTCTCTCTCTCTCTCTCTCTCTCTCTCTCTCTCTCTCTCTTTCTTACTTACTCACTTGCTCCTATCCGTTTTCTCTCTTCCTTTATGTCCAATTTTATCTTTATCTCCATATTAGGAATTTTAATTTTTATGTTCATTCTTTAGCTGCTTGTCTACTCTCTCTCTCTCTCTCTCTCTCTCTCTCTCTCTCTCTCTCTCTCTCTCTCTCTCTCTCTCTCTATCTATCTATCTATCTATCTATCTATCTATCTATCTATCTATCTATCTATCTATCTATCTATCTATCTATCTATCTATCTATCTATCTATTTATCTATCTATCTATCTATATATCTAGTTATCTATCTATCTATTTATCTACTGTGTCTGTCTCCTCTCCACCCCCACCATCTATCTTTTATATCTTTGTACATTATATCCTCTATTTCATATTAATATCTCCAATTCTCCATATACTTGCATCCATACCTGACCGTGTCTCTCTGTCTTTATCGAGCTTTTTTTAAACTTAACCACCCTTTTTATTGGTTTGTTTTATGACTTATAATAATAAGCCATTGTCTATTTGTGCTTTCAAAATGTTTCTTTCAGTCCCATAGTGATTAGAGTAATTTGTTTGATTTGTTCAATAGACAAGTGCCGAGTTGGCGAACACTCACAAAAAGCATATTTTCTGTCCATAGAAGTATTACTACTATAGTTAAGATTCTAAATTGCAATACCTGACAGTTTGGCATTTCCATTTGAGATGCAATGTTATGATGACGGACACGTAAGGTTTAATATTTGCCTTTATGTTGTATAATAGCTTAACATTTCGCATAAAATTTAAGAGATGTTCATCAGCTTATTATATAAACATAAACATATATATTTCATAGTCAACATTTGGAACTCTTTAAATAGTGGGCTGGAATTTTTTTGCCTCTTGGGTTTTGCGTGCAACTCTCTATTGATAGAAAAAATGGTTGCATAAAACATACTTATTTCACCAGTGGGCAATATTAAGTTTAGTTTTTCAGCTCGAAATGTTGATATTCTAGCGAAAGATTATTCTTACATGTTTTACAAACTGTTCTGGTAAGAAAGAAATTTAATGAAATTTGTTAATGTATATCCTGCAAAAAACACTTATCACGGTGAGTATGAAATAACTCGGGATTGCAATACTCAGTAACCCATTTAATGGATTTCATTTCCCCGTTATCGTGTTTGTTTTTAACCTTCTCCTTCCCCCATTTAAAGCAACATCGAATTTGCTTAACATGATTTCCTTCCTCATTTAAAAAAAATAAAATCAAGCTGTTGCTAGTTGGAAAGATAGATAAGAGAAATTGAGAGGTTGGGACGAGTGTGCTATGATGTATCATAATAACTTTAAACTTTGCACTCAGATGAACTCTCCAATAGTTAGATACCCCATTATATTTCCTTTATCCTTTTCCCCCAAAGGCGACAGGATAGAACATACATTTGTTTAATTTATTTGACTTTATTGCCTTAGTTATAAAATCAACCTTTGGCTTGCGATTAATTATAAAATAGGTTTATAGGTATATATCTAACTACCAGTCTATCTATCTATCTACCTACCTACCTATCTACCTACCTACCTACCTACCTACCTACCTACCTACCTATCTACCTACCTACATATCTATCTATCCATTTATCTATCTATCTATCTATCTATCTATCTATCTATCTATCTATCTATCTATCTATCTATCTATCTATCTATCTATCTATCTATCTATCTATCTATCTATCTATCTATCTATCTATCTATATAAGATCAAATCAGATATTTCAGGGGAGATTGAAATTGACAAATCTATCGTTATATCTATGAGCCTCTCCCAGAATTCGCCTATCCTCCTGTCTGTCTATTATTATGTCTGTGTTTGTCTCTCTCTGCTATTGCCTGTTGGTCTGTGTGTCTCAGTCTGTCTGAATTGTCTCTGTCTCTGCCTGCCTGCATGTCTGTCTGTGTTTACGTTCTCTTCCTCTCTCTCTCTCTCTCTCTCTCTCTCTCTCTCTTCTCTCTCTCTCTCTGTTGTCTCTCTCTCTCTCTCTATCTTTCTCTCTCTCTCTCTCTCTCTCTCTCTCTCTCTCTCTCTCTCTCTTACAAGACCAGCTTTTGACCTACAGTCACTATACATTTGACCAGAGCTGGATAATCAAATAGTTGATTATGTTGAACTCCGAACAAGCCCCATACCCACCAGGCCTGCTGGACTGATAATAACTGCTTATGTGGACCACTCGTTTAAAGATAGTTTGTCCCGGTACAAATGACTGTACTTCCGAGGTTGCAATCAGCTTGTGGTAGATCTAATCACGCGAGAACTCGGTAGCTCTTCATTAGGTGAGCACGCCCTAATTAGCGTTGGCGTTGTCCGTGTGACGATCCAAGAGTTTTTATACTTTTCTTTTTGTACAGCATGGTTTTACATCATTTTTTTTACTCTTAAACCATTGCCCCACATTTTTAAAACCAAATCGACATAATAATTTGGTGGGGAGAATTTTATGAGAATATAAACACTTTCTTAATGTCACAATTCATATCATTTTTACGGGTATGAATAATGAAAACAAAATCCACTTGAAATGACTAAACACTTTAAAAGTTACCAAAAAATAAATAAGTACATTTTTAGTTTAGTATTCTTGAAACATTGAATGATTATAGGATGTTTTTAACATGGGAAGAAAACTTACAATCACATTAAAAAAGTCGATGCGCAATCAAAAGAAATAAAATTGAAAGAGATTTATTTCTTTGAAGCTGAGACCAAAGCATCGAGAAAATATTGTGAATCAATCTTTAAAAAGATCTAGGTATTTTGAGAAGTTGATTTTGAGTCTTCAATTACAGCGTTATAAATGGTTTGTTAATGTTGGTTTTTTTTTTTTTTTTTTTTTTTTAATACATATATGACTCATAGTACACGCCAGGAGGAAAGAAAATAGGTGCTTTAGTATATTTCTTTTACTAGATCCTACATTTTACCGTGTTTATCTAGCTTAAAAATTTAGGGGGGGGGGAGGGGGAGGGGGCAGCAGGAGGTCCGTGTTTCGAGGTCTGGTGCCTTTGCTCCCTACTGGTTGGGTCGGGGTCAGTTTAATGTGACAGGCTAAGACAGGAGTCGTGGTATCCCCACCCTGTCTCGTGTGCGGCAGTCCATAAAATTGTCAGACGTCAGTCTTTGTGCCCGTCCACAATATAGCATATATATTTCTGACGTTGGACGCTAAACCAACTCAACTACAACTGCAACTAGTCTAGTAATCTTAATGTTTATATTTAACAACACGGAAGATTTAGCTTACAAAATTTTGAAACGTTATTGGCAAACGGGATATTATCAGTTTCTATTATATGAAGAATGATTTTTTCAAAACTTCGAAACCACTATTCATATCTTTTTGGGTAGTTGATATTCTCACACAATGAAAGATTTGTCAAATGTCCTTTTTAGTGCCAAAAACGTAAATGTAAACCGTTCAAGGTTTTAATTAGATTATATTGAAGATGATTTAAAGTGTAAATAATTCAATATAACAATTATATAGAGTTTTAAGCCACCATTTGCAAGTTAAAACTTCTTCTTGCGGCACAAATTAAGCTTTGTACACGAAAAATACAAATTACATTACTCCAACAGTATGCGCTCGGAAATCGAGAAAATTTTTTGTGTGTAAAGAAACTCTTACCCAAATCTATGTAATCATTGTAACTAGGATTTCATTTGCCGCAAGGTTACACTCTGTAAACCTCTCTCCTTGTGTGCGGCTTTCGGCTTCTCTTCGGGAGAGCTTGGGATCGTCTCCAGGGACCAAACACCCCAGTCCTGGTCCTAGTGTAGATCTACAGGTCTCGCCCGTCTATCCATTATTCAGAAGCATCCCAAAGGACTTGATGGCGAAGCTACCAAAGCCAACAGTCAGAAATGCCTCAATCATTATGCAGGGAGCGTCAGGGATCTTTCCTTCCACAAAGATGGAGAAATAGAGAGAGAGAGAGAGAGAGAGAGAGAGAGAGAGAGAGAGAGAGAGAGAGAGAGAGAGAGAGGGGGGGGAGCTGAGCTTACAAAATAGATTCTAAACCCACTCCAACATAAATTAATGTTTAGGTGGGTTTTTTTTTATTTTACTGGATGAAACTTCTGTTTCTTCCTCTAAAAGTTTGGAAGGTTTTTTTAAATTTGAAATTAAGAGAACCATTTTTGTTTATCTTTGTTTTGATTGGGCTATCCTTGATTTAAGAAACAAATTTCACAAACTATCTTTGATAAAATAAAAGTCACACACTATCTTTGATTTTTTAAAAAGTCACAAACTATACTTGATAAAAACCCACAAACTATCTTTGATTAGAACAAATTCACAAACTATCATTGATAAAAAGTCATAGAGAAACAAGAGAATCGTACCAAAATGCTTTATATACAGTGTGTATTTAGAGATACACGGAGTACATATTAGAGAATTCCCTACGGCCGTCTAGTCTTCGCTATAATCGAGTCAATTTCAAAGGGAGACTACGGTTTGAGAAATGGAGGTAACCGTTTCTGGGTAAAACAATAATCTATATATATTTTTTTAATATGGCATGGACGTATTCTTCCGTTCCTGTTTTTTTTTCTCATATTTTGTTAGAGATTGATCATGCCGTGACATTTGCCAAAGTGAATACCCCATCCCCCTCTCCCTCCTCCTTCTCTCTGTCTTTGTCTCTGTTTCTCTCTATCTCTCTCGCTCTATTTATCACTCTCTCTCTATTTGTCTATCCATCTCTCTCTCTCTCTCTCTCTCTCTCTCTCTCTCTCTATCTATCTATCTATCTAGCTTTCTCTATCCCCCCAATTATCCCCCCAATTTCACTCTCGACCTTTTCCCGCAAAGTTTGACCGAAAGTAATAACTGATTTTACCAACACTCTAGAACTAAATCATTATGAATACGAAAGCTCAACGCATTATTATACCGTGATGAAATAGAGCTACCATTATTAATATCATTTTGTCCCTTGAAGAACAAAGATCTCAACAACGATATGCACGCACCTTGAGACATCTTGATAATTTGAAGAGTATCAAAGAAGAAAGTAACTGTTGGGTTGCATCAAAAAGGTCAGCAATAAAGAAAACAATGATATACATTTTGATTATTTTTTTTTTTCGAAGAACGGTGTATCTTCCGATGCTTACGTTTGGTGTGTGAGTGTGTGTGGATATGTTTGTGTATCAAAGAGAAAGAGAGAGAGAGAGAGAGAGAGAGAGAGAGAGAGAGAGAGAGAGAGGGAAAGAGAGGGATTGTTTTTGCGGTACGTCAGCCCAGTAACGTCTATAATTTATTGTGAGATAGAGAGAGCGAGGGAGAGTGAGAGAGTGAGACAGACAGACAGACAGACAGACAGGCAGGCAGACAGACAGACAGAGAGACAGACAGACAGACAGACAGACAGACAGACAGACAGACAGACAGACAGAGAAAGAGAGAGGGCAAGTTTTTTTGGCCAAAGATCATAGTAAGTACTCGAAATTTCTGCAATCCCCGAACCTAATCATAACTGTCTGTTCCCCGCTTTGGCACAAAACTCGAACTCCAGCAATATCGAGATTTCTACTGACAAGAGCATCCCACCAGCTCTTGAGACAGTCTGAAAATCATTTTATTTTCACTCAGATGATCTCGTTTCATGATGGAAACTCCACAAGATATTAATATTTTTTGGTAAATACTAGTCATTTACGGGTTCTTTTTTTATCGAAGATAAGGAAATAGGTGTAGTTGTTGAAAATGTTAAGTGATTTCAAAATATATTATTTTTCTACAGCAATCAAAACGATAAACACAATCTTACTGCAATCCTGTTTTATTACAATTACAATATTCAAAGTTGTTTGGCTCTTTAGAGAAGTTGTTATACAACGATTCTCTTCACGGCTATCAAGTATGAGTTTTGAAACAACACTAAAATTGGACAATTCATGCATGGTACAATAAAACAATCGCACATTTTAAGATAAACTCAAAAACTGTTTTTCCTCTTGTTTTCAATTATTGTCTTGACAGTTACGTTTATAACATTTTACAAAAAAAATGAGACGTAGGCCTAATAGTTCTGTTTGTTTGTTCTGCACCACTTGCTGCCAACACTTCTTAATTTTTCCTCTCCTTATTTGGAAATAATATTCCAGTTTCACAGTCTGTCTCAGACATGGAAATTCTTTCTTTTACCCTTTTCTTTTTTTCTACCTGATAAAGGTTAAGACATGACCTACCTTGACGTGACAGATAACTATGTTTTGCAAAGACGACAGAATAAGTCAAACAAGACGCTCTAGTCAATATCGCATTGCTTGGGTAAACCTTTTTGTTGAAAGCAAATTAAAAAGAAGATGGTATTAAAGAAAGGTTATTCATAGGTGTCTGTTTCTTCACATGGTATTTTAAAATGACTCTTTCGACTGTAAAACGCAGTAAAACGCTTCAAACACAAACAAACACAAGATAAAAACGTGACTATATTTATAGTGTTGTAGTTCAATAAAACTCATTACTTCAAAAATAATACATGTGCATTGCTCTAGCTACCATGATTGTATTAAACATACAGCATTTTTGTAGAGCTGACACTTAAGTTGATTGGTGTTTTTCCTAGAAATGTTGTGTCACCACCTCCCAAGCTACTACAATAGGTATTATATTTATAATTCCTCCAATAACCCACAAAGAGCGTTTTTCTAAATGATACATGTACATTGCTCAAGCTGCCATGATTATATTAAACCAAAAACATTTTTGTGGAGCCAACAGTTTAGTGTTTTTTCCAAGTTATGCTGTGTAACCATCCCCTAAGCTACAACAATAGGTATTATAATTCCTAAAATAACCCAGAAAGGGCGTTTTTCTATAACATAACGCAATAAAATAAAATAATACCAGGAACATTTTTTTCAATCAAAATAAGGAATTGACTAAAATCTTTATATTTTAACAGTAGAAAAAACACAGACTGGGACGAATTGTTCTCATGGTTCAATGGCATCTCCATTGTTTTATTATGACAGCCGCGAGACTGAGTTTTCCTAAGTCTATGAATAATGAATGCTGAGTTACGTCTGGAAGACGTCTTTCTCAGTCAAGAATGAACAGAGGCCATCGCTATGCTATCATTTTCTTATTACATTTCCCTGGGAAAAGCCTACTGACCTAACACAAGATGTGGGTGGAAAGGGAAGACATTGAATCCAATATATAGTTACGGTGGTATTTATAAACCAAAAAAAATGTTTTTATAGTTGTATTAGTAAAGATTTAAATATGACACTATTTGAATTGACACATAACAGAGGCGTCTTAGCTTTTAAGATTTCTTAAAACAATATTGAGATATTCGTCTGGATTCATTGCGTCTTAGAAATAGCGGCATAGAAATTTTTAAATGGAATAATAGCGATTGTCTCCTTTGCCGAGCTATTTCAAGATTGTTTTCACAACGTTTTATAGTGCTTTGTTTCCTGGTAAAAATAAATAAAAATGTGCATCGTTTAATAGAAACTGATCCCTCCGTTTCCATAGAGGTAGTATAATTGAACAGGAGTCATGGTATCCTCGCCCTGTCTCGTCTGTGTCAGCATATAAAATGTCTGACGTCAGTCTTGGGGCCTGTCAACGATATAGTCTACATACTGCTGACGTTGGACATTAAACCAATCTAAGTAAACGCCATAGAGATAATGCACGTTTCTTTTTCATTTTCTTCTTCTTCTTCTTCTTCTTCTTCTTCTTCTTCTTCTTCTTCTTCTTCTTCTTCTTCTTCTTCTTCTTCTTCTTCTTCTTCTTTCTTCTTTTTCTTTTTCGATTGGATTGCAGACTCGACAGCTTTTTTAAACTATTTCAAAAAGTGTCCGGTATTTAAGAATATTATGTTACTAGGGAGCGTTTAAAGAACTTATACGTAAATTGCAACTTTTATTTCATCTATTTAAGAACGATATATTATATTAAGTTTACGAGAATATTAAGTATGACGCAAGGCAGCCACGTCCATCTTAATCCTAAAACTGAGAAAAAAGACTAACAGAAGATAACCTTGACAAGTTAAACCAAATATTCCATTTCAAGAAATTGACACTTTTCAAAACAATTAAATTATCAGCTACCTCAGTTCAACAAGCACCGAGAAAACCGAACACATACCAATGCTCTCGTTTGGACTCACACTTCCTGACACGTTTGGTGTTAACTTCCGTGTTTCTTCCTAAACTTGTGTGACAAGGCGTTACCAAAATGAAAGTCTCCAACCTAGAATAAGAGCTAGAGGCTTTGCGATTAAGGGGCATATGCCGAAAACGAAGACGCTGGGTAATGGAATCTACACTGGCGTTTAATCATAGCTCTACACTAGACTCGCAGAGCCAATGAGCGACCAGAAAACCCCATGGCTTAGGGATATATCATCCTCATCTGTTATTTTCGTGTGTATCGCCTGTATAGCCAACGTATAAACAATCCATATGGACTCAATATTCCCACATAAAACTGACACTGTGTTAGAGAGAACCGATGTTCATAGTATACATTGGCAGAATATGTGAAGTTTGGTAAAAACTTCCTTTTCTTTGACGTTTCCTGTGTTACAGTTTTCATTGTATGGTTTGGTTTATCTTTAAACTCACAACTCTTCACTTTTACTTTAACCAGGTTGACTCATTTCTAATGGTACTAGATGTCAAGTCCCATAAACATATATACGAGTTTTATGCAATGAAATGGCATGGTTTGCAGCTTTAAGGGCAAAACTATAACTAAATTTGTTTTATTAGATCAATTGCCTCTACACTACAGGCATGCAATCAAAACGCAACTCAACGCCATACTTAGAGAACTTGTGTTTGTATGCAGTGTTATGTGTATTCTTGTATATGCGTGAAGAGGTATGTGTCTTTAAAGAAGAATTATGTATGTTTGGCAGTGGATAATTTAAATAATTTTACATGTGAATGTAAAACTTTTATTTTATTGTATAATCATTATTTTTTAATTTCACACATATGCAACTGGTGTTGTGACATTGAATCAAATGTATTATGTACTACCAAGAAAATTTTCCCTACGGGATAATAAAGGCGTATCTTATCTTATCTTATCTCTTAAAATTAATAGTATTTTCCTAGTTTTAGTCATCTATACTTGATACGCTAAGTTTACTTTTCTAATACGCAAAACCTCAGAAATTGTTACATAAGGAAAAACAAACTTTGCAATATCGCAATGAGTAATTCATTCTTACCTCTTTTAATCCGGTTATTGTTTAGCTTTTTTATTAGGTTACATGAGAAATGAAAATGGTTATTATAGACGATTCTCCCCGTCTCACTCCTATGTTCCAAAGTGCTAGAAATATTATAACTATAACTAAAATTCCTATTATCACCACTTCCCCTGTTTCCTTAGCGATCATTGTATTTCCCCTGTGGGCAGTTATTGGTTAAAATTTCCCGCTCCCCTTCATGGCTAAGATCTACTTATTTATTATTCACAACGCATTCATACAGTTCCCTTATAAGGGCGAGCGTGGGTCAGGGCTGAGCTTCGGTTAAGACGGGCCGTATATCTCCCAGCACATGATGAATGCGTGCGGCAACATTATCTCGATAACATGATTATGGGCCCGAAATTCCCGCGGGATCCAGGCTGTAATGTAAATGTGTTTATTGTTCCTGTGTCCAGTTCCTCTTTCTGTTTACTCTTTAGGTGAGCGAGTTTTGCCTCTCACTTTCTCTCTCTATCACTCTTACACACTCTCTCTCTCTCTCTCCCTCTATCTCTCTCTCTCTCTCTCTCTCTCTCTCTCTCTCTCTCTCTCTCTCTCTCTCTCTCTCTTTCTCTCCCTCTCTCTTGTCACTTTCTCTGTTTCTCTCCCTTCTTTTTTGTCTTTTTCTCTCTCACTCTTTCTCTTTCTATCTATCTATCAATGTCTTTTATCTTCTCTTCCTCATTCTCTTTTTTCTTTGTTTTCTCTTTCTCTCGCTTATTCTCCCTTAATCTCCGTTTCCTTTTTCTAATCTTCTCTCCGTCTCATCTCTTTTACTAGATTCCTATTTTACTCTTTATTTTCCTCTATCCCTCTCTCCCACATTCCCTCTTAAATTCTCTCTCTTTCTCCCTCCCTCTCTCCCTCCCCATATTTTTATCTTGCTTTCCCCCCCCCCCCCCCCC
>RQTK01000375.1:353795-396695 GCA_003991915.1 Elysia chlorotica | reverse complement strand
CCCCCCCCGCCCCCCCCATATTTTTCTCTTGCTACCCCCCCTTTTTTTTTCTCTCTCTACCTCGCTGTCTTTATCGACAATGCATTCCATTATAGTCCCCATCTAATCCTTGCTGCTGTCTAACAAGATGATCAATGTGATACCAGCATCCCGCGAAATCTGCGCAATTAGAAATCCTATTAACTAGTATTGCTAGGGCTAAAAGCCTTACTTTCCTTTCTATAATTTCTAAAGAAACTTAACATTCTAACTCTCTCGATTTGTTCATCTTGCTCGAAAAAAAAAAAACAGAACATTTTACATTACTGTTAATAATTTTTGAAAATAGCGTAATGAAATTAAATTAAAATAATTTTCCTTTAATGCAGCACATTAGCCCAGTTTCAAGACAAGTTTGGGTTATTTATATGTGTAACATCAGCAAACAAAGATATATAGCGGACGAGTCCCAAGACAATCGTCTACGTAGTGCTACAAAGAAATATAGCCGAGATACCAGTTACTGTAGAGGACGAAATACCTCCAATTAATTTTCCCCTTCGTGTGATTAAACATAATACAGAATACGGAATACAGGGTATAATAATACATCTTCTTTATTCATTCCTCAAGCGGGAATTAAAAATACGCTCTTTTCATTCAACAGAAGTATTAAAAGCGTTAAACAGGGGATATATCAAAACCAAGCCCAACGCTTTAACACTTAACAGCTCGCCTGCTTTCAGTATACTACTACAATGTATAAGGTACCTCAATCTAATCTAGTACCTGGGTGTGTTGGACAGACCAGAGCGGTGTGGAGGGACATGGACGGACATGCCTCGGACGTGGTCAGTCTAGGTTTCACCAGTTACGCCTCCGGTGTGACAAACATTGGTGTCCACTTGCATTTACTGTGATCCGGTTTGCGAAAACAGGCAGTCAAACCTGAGAGCAAATACAACGCGGTGGGTTGGTCAGTGGAAATGAAGGGGCGGAGAAAGAGACAGAGATAGGGAGGGGGGAGTTAGAAAGACAGCAAGGGGTTGAGAGAGACAGGCAGACAGACAGGCTGGTAGACAGAGGAGTAGACATTCGGACGCACAAAGTTAGATAGAGAGACACAGAGGCAGACAGAGAAATAAATGGGAAAAAAAACTAAGGAAGGAAGAGAGCAATAAAGAGAAATTGACTTAGAGACTTATTTACAGACAGACATTTATAAAGGACAAAAAGACGCACAGAAAGTCAGACAGACAATAATTATTATGATGAAGAAAGATTTCGGTAAATTGGTTGACTATTATAACTATGGATTTCAATTTTTGAGAGAGAGAGAAAGAGAGAGAGAGAGAGGGGGGGGGGGCATGCATACATACAGACACACAGACCGATAGGCACCCAGACAGACAGACAGACAGACAGACAGACAGACAGAGACATGGAGATATACGTTCCGAAACAGAAAGAGACGAGAAACAGATAGAGAGAGACAGATAGAGAGAGAGAGATTGAGACAGACAAAGAGACACAGATAGAGAGAAAGACAGAGGCAGACCGACGGACAAACATATTAGCGTACATACAGAGATATGCAAAAGAGAAATAGAGCAAGTAAAGAGCTAGCAAAGAGAGAAAGTAGAAAAACTCACAAGACCATAATAGACTCATTCTGACGCATAAAATAATCGTACATGTAACAATTTTTTTTCTAGCTGGCACGAGCAAAGTGTGAGCCAGTAGCAATCAAAACAATGACCAATGGATACTTTGAGCCTTGGCAATCACACCAAGGAACAATGTCCAGACACATTAATGGTCAACCAACAGGACTACATTAATGGTCAACCAACGGGACTAACGGAAATCATTTCAGGTGCACATGGACAGAACAGCGTTCATTGTTTGCGTTAAATTTGCCGAGAGCGAAGTTTTCTTTGCGTCTCGGTTAGAGCCCTTACATAGATACTGTTTTTCTTGGACAGCCGCGCGATCGGGACGGTGTTGATCATATTCCTATAATTGACAAATCACACCAAAACGCTGGGGGGTTTTGTGTTAGTGGATGTTTTGTATTGGTTTTTGTTTCTATTTATTTTTGTGTTTTTTTTTGGTCTTATTTTTTATATTATATTAACCGATTTTTTTGGTCTTGAAACCATTACCAAACTGTAAATTATGTCTGGTTGTTTTTTTTAATTTCTTTAAGAATAGTTTTTGTTGTTGGTTGTTGTTGTTGTTGTTTTTTTTGTATGTTAACCTTGTATGTCGTCGCTGTCTATATTTTTCTTTCTATGTCTATGGTTTTGGTTTTAAAATTGAAACAGTCTGTGTGTCTGTTTAGTTGGGGTTTTTTGTCTTTCTATTTCTATCAGTCTTTGTCTCTGCTCTGTCTGTCTCCCCACCTTTCTCTCTCTCTCTCTCTCTCTCTCTCTCTCTCTCTCTCTCTCTCTCTCTCTCTCTCTCTCTCTCTCTCTCTCTCCTCTCTCTCTCTCTCTCTCTCTCTCTCTCTCTCTCTCTCTCTCCCTCCCTCTCCATCTACTCTATGTCTTTGTCTCTGCTCTGTCTGTCTGCTTACCTCTTCCCTCTCTCTTTGATCTCCCAGCTTACCTGACGCCCAATTTTCTCACTTCTAGGTCATCTAAGCTTGCCTAAATTTATTCAAGAGATCCACAGGTACGTCCCCCCTAGCCCTATAATCATGAACAAACTGACCACCAGGTAACTAAACCACCGGCGGCACTCGCCATTGACCAGTGGTCAAACGTAGACCCTCCACCCGCAATATTGACCCTCATAGCAATTGACAGAGGAAACAATATTTTTACAGCCCGATATCCATTCACCTGTGGCGACCAACAACACAGAATTTGCGATATACACGATGACAACAGATAACATAATCCCGCCTTTTAGGCATAGGACTTCCTTCTCGCTCATTGGCTCCGTAAGTCTAATATAGAGCTTTGATTGAACGCCTGTGTGGATTCCCTTATTCCCATACTTATCGTCTCCGTTTTCGCTATTGGGCTACTTTTCGCAAAGTCTCTAATTGCGCGCTCCGCCGGTGATTCACGCCCGCAACTTCAGAGCCATATTGCTCTAAGAATCCCTTTGATGGGTAACCCAGTAGCTCCATTTAATTGGCGAGTGCCATTTACTTGTGCAAACTCTGTCACCAAAAAGCCATAGAAATAACGCAATTAAGAGTAATAATAGTAATTATGAGCCGAAAATGTGCTAAAGGGGAAAATGCGTTCAGGAATATTCACTAAAACAACATTGTTATGGTAGAATGAGTAACATCACTATAGGGGGGTCGCGGGTTTGTTATGTAAGTTGAATGCTTTTTTTTGGGCGGTCGCAAACTAACAGATGCCTTGCGATAGAGTTGGTCCATAACGCTAGCGACATTGGGGATGATAGGTATAGGAATAATATCCACCGACGTACAAGTATATATAGTTGTGTCTTAGACTTACTGAGCCAATGAGTCATAAAAATGTCCACTGCTAAGGGTGTGATTACGCCATACGTGATCGTATTGTGAATCGTAAAACCTGTAATGAAAAATTTTGACCTTAAGTAAAAATCATGTCGTAAGTTGTTTATTTTTTTAAACTATAAATAACTGATATCATAATTTTATCCACAGTCATTAATCATATACTAGATTGACAAATAGACTGATGAAGATGAAGATGCTAGATAACAATGTACCAATTTTACACGTAAATTGTCACGGCTTCAGCATTGACTGTTATTACACATAACTATTATTACACATTGCAACGGTCTAAAATTTACGGTAAAACGTCCTTTTAAAAAAAGTTACTAACAAATAAATTATACCCTTGCATCCAGTTGAAGTTTTGCAACGAATACAATAAAAAGGGCCGAAATACCACAGGGAAGGTATTTACTGATTCAGGTGATTAAAACATATGCTCTACATAATAATGAGACCGGTCCAACAGAAATGCAGTAACCTACGCGCTAACCCATGTTGTAGTTGTAGTTGAGGTGGTTTAACACCAACATCAGCACTATATAGGCTATATTGTGGACGGGCCCCAAGACTGACGTTGACAATTATATATGCTGCCACACACGAGACAGGGCGTGGATACCATGACTTCGGGACCTGTCTCATTAAACTGACACCGACCCAACCAGTAGGGAGCAAAATCCGCCAGAGATTGAATCAAGGACCTTTTTTGTCGGAAGCCATTGTTATACCCCATGGCCACCGCGTCCCTGTACGCTCTACTTCGATCTGAAAATCAACATAACGACAGCTAATCTACTGTTTAGAACCATACAAACCATTTATTTGACTTAGCGTGACCACCAACGGGTAAACAAGTAAGATGACATTTTTTGTTTTGTTTTTCTTATTGTTGATTGAAGTCCAACGTCAGCACTCTAGGCTATACTGTGGACCGGCCCCAAGACTACCGTCTGACAAAATTATGTGCCCCCACACACGAGACAGTGCTGGTATATATAATAATAAGATAAAGCGTTCAAAAACAATTGATGCGCCGCTTAAAATATATAACTTTTTGAGTGTTGCTTGCTTGAGCTGATATTCTATCCAAAAGCTTCCTTTAAAAAAAATGGTCTCTTCACGGCTGTTGTGATTATCTTGTCAAGAATGATCGATTTGAAGCTCTCGCCCCGTGCCTGCCTGGTAAAGAACGGTTTTGGCATCGAATCTTAAGCGCTGATGAATTATTTCGAATACTAAATTGGCATTTCTCCTAGGTTAGAGAATCGCTTATAGAACAATAATTTTTTCTTTATATGATCTTGGGTTTGATCTAATCTGTTCAATATTATTAGGTAAATTTCGATCAAAAATTTGCTACGTGTGAAAGAGACTTTTTGTATTTACTAAATATCTAAGAATGGACAAAACGTGGAAGAAGGAAAATACCTTTCATTCTTTCATGGGGTCTAGGTACCCAGCTTTTTGGATTTGTTATTTGTCTATCTATCTATCTATCTATCTATCTATCTATCTATCTATCTATCTATCTATCTATCTATCTATCTATCTATCTATCTATCTATCTATCTATCTATCTATCTATCTATCTATCTATCTATCTATCTATCTATCTATCTATCTATCTATCTATCTATCTATCTATCTATCTATCTATCTATCTATCTATCTATCTATCTATCTATCTATCTATCTATCTATCTATCTATCTATATATCTATCTATCTATCTATCTATCTATCTATCTATCTATCTATCTATATATCTATCTATCTATCAATCTATTTATCTATCTATCTATCTATCTACATATATCTCTTGTTGTTTATTTTCTTTCTCCAGTTAACTACATCAACATTTCAAGCCCTAGTCATGTCAGGTTTTCATTATGTTCCCTACAATCATGTTGATGTTAAAGCGTTGCACGAAACATTCCGAAGCCCGTTAGCCAACAATGAGTTAGGACCAAAACCTTGAACACACAAAGACTTGGCTATCCCACTCTTCAGCTTTGAAAAGGCTGCAGAAATCAAGAGTTAATTTTTTTTATATAAAACTTAACGGCAGTAATGATAGTTATTTTAAATCATCCAAAAAGTGGATCTATTTTCATTATTAGCCGTTTTATGCTCTGAACATATACTTTAGGGTGAATTCAGGCGAAGGGTAGATATTTGAACGATAAAATAATGATATACATGTTGTATTGGGGGAGCTAGTTTTATCGTTGGAATGCACCTCCACGTTTAGCCTGTCAATCTAAGATGTCAGCCTGTCTTAATTGTGTCACATCCTCCATCACGTTTTACAAAAGAACAGTGAAGGATTATAGGGTCAGTTGCCTCAGGACTTCCATAACATCGAGTACATATGGTTGATTCCCTGAGACTCCCATGGGTTGTCAAGCTGTCGTCATGCAAGGGCTTGTGTACCCCTGTGACCCTGATGGTGCCACAAGCCAAGAGTAAGATTCAATTATGCTGGAACAGCAGACTATGGATGGGAGTTACACCAGGAGTAGTAGTAGTAGTAGTAGTAGTAGTAGTAGTAGTAGTAGTAGTAGTAGTAGTAGTAGTAGTAGTAGTAGTAGTAGTAGTAGTAGTAGTAGTAGTAGTAGTAGTAGTAGTAGTAGTAGTAGTAGTAGTAGTAGTAGTAGTAGTAGTAGTAGTAGTAGTAGTAGTAGTAGTAGTAGTAGTAGTAGTAGTAGTAGTAGTATAGTATAGTGTAGTAGACTGACGTCTGAGTAGTAGTGATGCCACACACGAGACATGTGTGGCATCACGTAAAAAAATTGCCAGACGTCAGTCTAGGGGCCTGTCCACAATATGATCTAGATAGTGCTGATTTTAAACGTTAAACCAACTCGACTACTACTATGACTCCCAATCAGAGCCAAGGCTCGAACCACAGATCTTTTGCTTCGGACGCCGATGTTCTACCCCAGGGCCACCGCGCCCCCCCGTTACACCAGGAAAATCCAAAGCGGCGTCCAACAAGTCATAAAAGTGTACAAATATAGCCAAAAAGTGTAAGAAAATGTAAACAAATACGATATTTTCGGTGTAAGTTTGGCGATTTTGGCGTACTATGTTTCCTTCATGGTGATCTTTAGATTCCACAGGAGCCACAAAAAAGTCTGAAAAAAGGCTTGAGCATTTTGAACATTATAAATTTAGTACAAAGGTTTGAGATCCAGAGACTTACGCATATTGATATCTAATGAAGTAAATCTACTTTCTTCTTTAATCCTTCCCCTTTTTTATGTATATCTAAACACCTTTTTACCCCCTGCTTATTATCGGTATGTCTGATAGCCTGTTTCTCTCTCTCTCTCTCTCTCTCTCTCTCTCTCTCTCTCTCTCTCTCTCTCTCTCTCTCTCTCTCTCTCTCTCTTTCTCGCTCTCTCGTTCTCTTCCTCTCTGCCTCTCTATCTCGTTCTCTCTCTGTCTATATTTTTCTCTCCAATTCTCTTTTTATTTTATTTCTCTTTTTCTCCTTCTGTCTTAGACATACTTCCTATCCTCTTAAAATTACTTTAAAATAAAAAATTCAAGCTAACAAACAATTAAAAAAAAACATCTCCATCTTTGGACTTTTTAAATTATGTACTTCATGACCAATGCCGCACCAATACACCAAACCGATTATACCATCCTTTCAAGGCAATTATGTATACCTTGAAACGGTCTCCCTCAACCTTGCACTATTCCGCTTGGGGTCATGTTTCCCATAGGAGATGTCTTAGGTTAGTACCAGACAAATTAGAAATCAATAACGCGTGCGACCTCAACATGCGCTATCACCAAGCTTGGCTCTGAGATAGATTTCCTGTCACTAGTCTTTAAAAAAGATAACATCTTAATATAGGCTTAGCACTGTGAGCTAGTAAGTTCAAGGAGTTAAGTTCAAGGACTCAATGGAATATATTTTACGAGATGATAAACGAAAATCCATTATTCTTTATCCAGATATGAGGTATTTATCTTCATATCACTGCTAATATTTTGATTTTATTTATCTCCTTTGTTTCTTTTTTGGTTATTTTGTGTTTTGATTGTTTTTCTTTTTTAATATTTTAGTTCTTTTCGCTTTTTCATAGTTTGGTTTTATTATTATATTATTTGCTCTGGTGGCGTGTGTCAGGATAATTCCACTACCTAAAATTGTCTATACAACATTTTTCAGTACTTTTTTCTTGGAGTTTGTTAAATTGAGTGTTCTAGTAGACAAGCCACTCATGGAATTAAATCTTTTAATAACAACTATAAAAATGATTAAAAAAATGCAAAGTTGACTTTAATTTACAAATGTTTTCCCTCTGTATTAGGACAGTATAAAATTAAGCGCGGATATTTTTTTATTTTGACTGTTTAACAACCGTAGTTTATTTTATTTTTCCCGTTATGTAAGCGCTGATACTTTCTGTCATTTTGACTTCGATTAATAATAGGCGGTGAACAATTTTTTTGCCACCATGAAATTTAGTATGTTGGTGTAATTTAGTAGAGTGTTGTCGACGGTAATAACATTTTTTTAGGTAAAACGATTGATTTTAGCACAAAAAAGGGCAAAATGTTTATTTCATTACTCGAAAATCCATTATTCTTTATTCAGGTGTGATGTATTTATCGTCCTAATACTACACATATTTTGATTTTTTAACTATCTTCGTTGTTTGATTTTTTTTTGTTCTTGTTGTTTTGTTGTTTTTTGTTGTTTTTGTTTTATTTCGCTAGTCATAGTTAGTTTTGATCATTATTTTACTTGTTTTGGTGGCACGTTTCAGGACAGCTCAACTACCTAAAATCATATGCACATTCTTTTAGATTTTTATTCCCTGAAGTCTTTTTTGAGTGAAATTGAGTTATCTAGCAGACAAGCTAGCTTTTAGTAAAACCCTCGATTAATAATTGACGGTGAACAAGTTTTCTGCCACGCATCACGGGAAAACTACACCATCTAGAACCATGAAATTTAGTATGTTGGGGTAGTTTGGTAGGATATTGTCGGCGGCAATAACATTTTTTAGGTAAAACAATTGATTTTAGCAAAAAAAAAAGGCAAAATGTTTATTTCATTACTCTGCGAAAAAGATATCGACATGCGAATGATTTCCGGTACGAGAAATACCGGCTAGGCCTAAATCCAAAGTGAAAGTAACTTACTAAAGTCTAAACTCTAAAGCCTCTTTACAGAAAGCGTCGTGCTCTTTTCTGATATAAACAGACAAATTTCAAATTAAATTTAACAATACAAAATCTATATTAGACCTAAATCTGAGTAGAGATCTCGATATAGACAGAGGTAGATTAAGTCTAGCCTATATATTCTAAAGCTAGACCAAGAAATAATACACCGTCTCTAAATTGAGCTTTTAGATATTTAGATCTAGACCCTAGATTATGATTCTAATATATTCAAGAAAGACGACACCACTGCCAATGTTGTTTATCATGAGATCTTGACAAAGTAAGGTCAGATGAAATTTTTAATGTGGTTCGTATAACAGTACATCTACTAGTTTTAACAACCAAAGTTAATCCCAAATTTCAAAACTTATTCTAAAAATGATGTACATTTGAAAATTGGGCGTTCTCTCCATTTTTTAATCTAATTCGAACTTTTATGTTTTAGTGTCATTCTGGAAGTATGGGTAGGAAAATATGTCAATTTTGTAAAGACAAAGAGAAAACTTAAATGTTATAATCTAACGGTCAAAAATAGATTACAGGAGTAAAGGTTATGTATTTGTTTTAAATTAGTATCATAGTTAAGAAAGACAGTGAGTATTTTTCGTTCGGCCTCCAAGCCTGCTCGACTTAGAATGTACACTGTCCTAACTCTACTTAATATTTTAATGACACAGCTCATCTTTGTTCTAGATGCTTTTTAATGTTTGTTTGCTTCGGTAACCTTGCCTGTTAGGTTTGAAAGCCTCGCTTGGGACCCGTCCACAATATAGCCTATGGTGACGCTGGATGCTAAGCAACAACAAACAAACAAAAATTGGTGTAAGTGAACTGCACTCACCCCTCACATTTGCGCAATGATATGTTTTCAGCCTAAATTACATGTTAGATACATTACTGCCAATTGTGCAATAGAAACATTTATTTGTTTTTGTTCTTAAAAACACCAGCGACCTCTTCTTTAACTTGCACCTGCTTAAAATTACTTTATGGATATTATTTCAAGTGACGAAGTACATTAAAGCAATAAAAGGTAAGGTTGCTGTTGAGTTCGTTTAATGTCCAACGTCAGCACTATACATGTATAAGATATATTGTGGACGCACTCCACATAAGTATTATGAATAACGTTGACGACCCTTGTTTTTAATGTTTTATTTAAAAACACCTGCTTCACTATTGCGTGTTTTTTCACTCTTTCTCTTCCTCTATCTATCTCTCTATCTCTCTCTCTCTCTCTCTCTGGCTTTATCGCTCTCTCTCTCTGGGTGTATCATTCTCTCTCCCTTCTCTCTCTCTATCTCTCTCTCTCTCTCTCTCTCTCTCTCTCTCCTCAAATCGATCTAAATAATCCGCCATACCTTTATAAATTTACATTAAAACCAAAATAGGATATCTTTTTATGGACTCTATACCTATCCCCTCCATTTAAAGAAAACGACTTGAACTGTTTCGTTTTATCACCTCAGACTGCATTGCGGAATGATTTGCGTCATCAACACTGCTATAACAGTTGGCGTCATGATTGGGATGTGTGAAGATAGCTCTCTCTCTCTCTTTCTCTCTCTCGCTCTCTCTTTCTTTCTCTTTCTCTCTCTCTCTCTTTCTCTCTCTTCTCTCTCTTTTCTCTCTCTCCCTCTCTCTCTCTTTTTCTCTTCTCTTACTCTATCGCTTTTCTCTCTCTCTGTCTCTCTCTCTCCGCCAAGAAACTGTGAATAATAGCCATCAATAGAGATCTTCACCCTTCGAAACTCTCACCCGATTCTACGAACTCCATGAGAATTATTAGTCTGAACCTTCATTAGACTTCTATTCAGCCCGCCTGACTTGATCTACTGACCAGGACTGAAGTTTTAATTTTATCTCTGAATATATATATATATATATATATATATATATATATATATATATTTCTATATAAAGTATGTTGATTGTTGACCCTTGGTCCCCAATGAGATGGCCAAGGGTAAACTTAGTTAGAATATGAAATAATATTGTGTTTTTTGTTACGACCATAAAGAGAAATATGATTTAAGTTATTTTTTTGTAAAGGCGATGATAAGAAGCTAAATTCCTGTTCATTCGGTTTCAGTTTTTTTTTTTCAAAGATGGCCGCTTTTTCCTTGATAACCAAATGTATAGAAAAAATTACCATTTTTACTTCCTTTGAACTTTACCTCACTTAGCCGTATATGGACCAAAACTTTTGCTTTGACAACATTAAAAACGACAACAAAAACAATAGCAGCAATAATAACAACAACGACAACATCACTACTACTACCACCACCACCACCACCACCACCAACAACAACAACAACAACAACAACAACAACAACAACAACAACAACAACAACAACATCACTATTATGGTAAAAATGTTTTTTTTTTTTACTTGCTCCTTGTCGATGGAGATTGGGGTCACGAGGGTGTTTAAGCACCAGCAACCCACAGACCAGGGAAGTCTGCTCATTTGCATACAGCCCGGGTCTGGTTAAGCCTGCACAGAGGAGATAAGTACTACTGAAAGAGATGGAGTGGAAGAGCTGGTGCTGGGCAGCCACGTCTAGCTCGGGGCGATGCTTCATTTCTTCATTTCTTCCTTAAAATAAAATTGGAATTGCCTTTCGTTTTCATTCCGGAAGATAGGAATAGTAGGCTTTGTATTTCGTAGCAATGTGAGATTTTCCACTTTCTTTTCTTTTCTAATAGCTTGATGATAAATGTTATGGTTGGAAGTAATTTTTATTTGAATTACTTGAAGCCAATGTCGTAATGAACCATGTTAAAAACTTTGTTGTTCACGACATTTTCCTGTACGGTCTTATACAAAGACTATTTTTCTCTGTATTATGCTATTTGTTTTATTTGTACTAAAATATTTTGCCGTTCAACTTAGAGATTAAATAGTAGACGACGAATATGTTGCTACAATCTTTGAGGAATTGCAGAGAAGAAAGTTTGGTTCACTGATCTTAAAAAAGCGAAATAAAATGTGAGTTTGCCTCTTACTGTTGTTGTTTTTTTCACTGAGAGAGGGAATAGAGAGGGACGTAGATTGAGAGAGAGAAAAAAAAAAAAAAGAGAGAGAGAGAGAGAGAGAGAGAGAGAGAGAGAGAGAGAGGTAGAGAGAGAGAAACGGCCAAACATACAAAAACAGGCAAATATAGGACGGACAAAGGTTAATTTGTTGTCGATTCATTGAAACACACTTTCTAGAGTCAGAGAAACAAACCAACCAAAATGCCAATTTAAAAAAAGAATAAAACACGAAATCAAAAAAGGTTATCTGGGGGTAGGTGCGTGTATTTTGTGTGTGTGTGTGTGTGTGTGAGCGCGCGAGGGGAGTGAGGGTTGATTTTGTTGTTGAGTTGGTTAAACGTCCAACATCAGCACTATATATGCTATATTGTAGACGGGCCCCAAGATAACTGTATGTGCTGCCACACACGAGACAGGGCGGGGATGCCATGACTCTTGTCTCAGTCGGTCACATTATACTAACACCGACCCAAGCAGTAGGGTGCGCGATCGCCAGGGCTGGAATCCGCACCTTTTGCGTCGGAAGCCGATGTTCTACCCCAGGACCACCGCGCCCCCCATGGGAGCAGGTTTGCGATAGCCATAGCCCTGGTGTAAAGCATAGGTTTCTGAAGCAGGAGGTCCGTGGGCTGAGCCCCCCGCGGTCGTGTTTTTTTCTCCCTACTGGTTGAGTTGGTGTCAGTACTATAATTATATAATGTAACCGCCCAAGTCCAAGGTATACCAATCTGGGGCTTCGTCGCCGAAAAAGGTATTTTCATAACACTAAGCAGGAATTTAACTAGGAGAGCCCGAACAAAGAGAGCAGATCTAGATGATTATCCAAGACTATCTTCTAGATGATCATCCAAGAATGTCTTTGTAAGGTAATAAAAAAAGCCATCGGATGCATGGGTTATGGAGGCTTTACACGAAAGTGCCAATGAGATGGGAACTGCATGGCGGCTGGTTCGAGGACTGTGTTTGAAACTAGATGCCTTGTCTCTTGTTGTTGTAACGTGAGGGGAGGGGATGTAAAGCATGTATAGCCCTTAATCTAACTTAAAACATGATACAGAGGCCCAAAAAACGTCACTTCTTTGAAGGCTCGCCAAATCGCTAATTCGGTACTAGTTGTGTTCTACACCGAATATCGACGTTTCTTGAGCCCCCATCCCCAAAGGGCACATTATTGACATAAAAATGTATCAAAGAGAGTAAATTACCTTCAGTTAAATAAGAAAAGGTAAGGTCTACATGAGCGTTCAGGGTGTTAGCTGAAACCTATCTTTATCACCATTGTTATAGCTGTAGCGTAAATAAATAAATAAATAAATAAATATATATATATATATAAATATATATATATATATTATATTGGAGCTGATGATACGAAAATGACAATTTCACTTAATATAAGAAGCTCATTCACAGGCACATAAAGATAAGCCCGTAGCACAACTTTTTACTGTACCACAATTAGTACGCCTTTAATAAGGTTGAAGAGTTCAAAAACCATCAAATAAGGCACCCTTGCTGTGAGATATTGTCCTCACTGTGTCAGCCCGTCGGTTTCAATTATCATCCTCCAAGCCTTCTCAGTTCCAAAGCGTTGCATCTCCAACAATTGCCACCCATAGATCCCCATCATACACCCGACAGTAGCCATTCATGGCATTACCGCAGCTCGAAGCACAAAGGGGGTATCCAGTTTTATGGATGCGATAAGACATTTGGAACACAAAGTCAAACGCCCACCACGCCGACCGCCGCAGCCGCTGTTATCGCAGACATAACTGACCAAATGTTAAGCTCTGTCTGTTCGTTTAGTCCCAGTCAGTAATAGAGGTCTTGCGACCCACCCGACATTCAAGGATAACATAATCACACCCTTCAGACATGACACAAGAAGAGAAATATAGAACATATCTATCTAACATATTGCTACTTCTGTAATATTAATAGACGTCCACACATATTCCCAAACCAACCGTCATCGTTTTGTATATGAGCCCGTGGGCCCGGTTATCGTAAGGCCTTCAATGGCCTTCTCCGCTACCTGACGTGAGTGTCCCAATTAGACCACGGGTGTCCCATAAAGACCAGTGTCTGCAAAATGGGGGACATCTGTCCTTTTGTGGCTGACCAGTGCTTCTCGTTACAGAGGTCGGTTTATCAGCTTCGCAACTGAGCGTCGCCAATTTCCATGTCGCGCCCAGTTGATATGCGCTCATCGTTGACTACCAACAGAGTCATTTTTATCCATTCTTCTTCCTCTCTCTCTTTCTCTCTTTCTCTCTGTCTGTCTCTCTCTCTCTCTCTCTCTCTTCTCTTCACTTGTTCCGGCTTCGTTATTTTATTCAACGGTGTGTCTCACGCGAAAGTTGATATATTACCATATTATATACAGTGTTGTATTTACAGAAATATCCATCAAAGAGACTCACATACTGTATAAACTTATATGTAAACAAAGTAGGAAGGGCTTCCGATTTTAACTAAGATTTAAAACACGTTTTATACAGTGACAAAACAATGCAAACGTTAATTCAACCTTGAGTCTCATTCTAACTCTATGTTTTATTTTATCGATTCTGTAATTATCATTCACAGCTTGGAGTGACTGCTGCGGCGCCTACTCCCCCCCCCCCCCCACACACACACACACACACACACACATACACACACATACACACTGACTTAACAATGGGAGAGAACAACTGCTGTTGAGACACGCATAGGTATCGTTTTTCTCCCTCGCCTAAGGGCCAATTACTGGTGTTACGCGGAGTCACAAAAATAACGGCAGTGTTAAGCTTTTTCAAGAAAAAAAAAAAAAAAAGGAAAAGGAGGAGGAGAAGAAGAAGAAGAAGAAGAAGAAGAAGAAGAAGAAGAAGAAGAAAAAGAAGAAGAAGAAGAAGAAGAAGAAGAAGAAGAAGAAGAAGAAGAAGAAGAAGAAGAAGAAGAAGAAGAAGAAGAAGAAGAAGAAGAAGAAGAAGAAGAAGAAGAAGAAGAAGAAGAAGAAGAAGAAGAAGAAGAAGAAGAAGAAGAAGAAGAAGAAGAAGAAGAAGAAGAAGAAGAAGAAGAAGAAGAAGAAGAAGAAGAAAGAATGATATACCTAATATATTGCTACTTCTATTTTAATCTTCTGCGACTCTGTGGGCTGTTGTTGAATAGCTTCTGCGAGTATCCCAGTTTAAAATTAACCAAAAATACAATCATGTTATAAGCAAAACGAAACCTATAGTATTGCAAGATAAAATGACGCTGAACGAAGCGTTTAATAAACGTTCCAATTTTCACTGACACCGCCGAAAGAGCAATCTTCCACTGCATTTTTCACAGGCCCGAAGTGCATGGGGACAGGTGCTAATCTTTGCCCAAGATATGAACAGAGATGGTGATGGTAGCGTAGGGTGGTGTCTGCTCCGACGTTAGTACAGGTGAGTTTGGCAGGTGAAGTACTTAGGCCTGAGGCGTTATATCGATATCAGATCATCATCCTGTACTGACGATACAGACCAAGTTCTATTAGTTAATGTGGACATTTTAAGTATTTTGGCAGGGATTGTTGTAGAATAGATACAATAAAACAGAGAGTTAGAATGAGACTGAGTGTTGATTTAACTTGTGCATAATTATGTGTGTGGAAAAAACGTGTTTTATTATATAGTTTAAATTGAAAGTCCTTCCTACTTTTTTTTACAGTGGTTTGCGTCTAGCAAAATCAAATCTATTAGTTGAAGGTAGCAAAGCAGCTCTCTCCTAATCATCTATGCTTCCTATGTGGTCCTGGGGTAGAACATCGGCTCCTGACGCAAAAGGTGCGTTGTTCGAGTCCTGGCGATTTCGCTCCCTACTCGTTCGGTCGGTGTCAGTTTAATGTGACCAGCTGAGAAAGGAGTCATGGTATCCCCGCCCTGTCTCGTGTGTGGCAGCACATAAAATTGTCAAACATTAGTCTTGGGGTCCATCCACAATATAGCCGATATAGTGCTGATATTTGACGTTAAACCAACTCAACTCAACTACTTCCAATGAGTATACTATACGGCGTAGGTACATGTACCAAGACTTCTAAAAGTCTGGCAACTGTTTACTTGCTCTCTTCCAGAAACAAAACGGGGATACAAGAGCTTCTGTCTTAAACAGTCACAATGGTTATAGTGACACTGACACCACCAAGCCTGCACTGTTGCTGATAAAACTAAGCGCTAGGGATTTTAGTATTGAAACATTAGATAGTTTCTAGTCAGAGATGAGACTCAAACCTCGAGGCGCCCAAGTGCATCACTGACTGAGCTATAATTATGGAGTACCAGGTACTTATGTTTGTTATGTTTCGCTACAAGAATATATCTGCTGTTCGGTCTACTATGAAACTTGGATTAGGTTTATTAAGGTTTGGATGCAAATCCCATAAACAAAATATAATGGATAACATTAAAGACCAAGAGACAAAGTTAATTTTATATGAATTCAATGAAAATTATTAAAACAATGTTGTTATTATTATAAAAATTATTAAAAACAATGTTGCTATTATGAAAGTAATTAAAACAACATCATTATTGTGAAATTTAATGAAAATAATTAAAACAATAAAGAGAGAAAGTAAATGCTCCTATTCATACCCTAGACCATACATGTAGTGTATTTGCAGTTTTTTAGCATGTCGTGGTCGTCGTTTAGGTGACCGCACATATACTATTTCTTTTTGTTACGCTATGGATTATCTCCAACGCCGATCTTAGTATAGTCTGAGATGGCAGATACCTTAAAATACTCAATAAACACCCTCACTACACGAAAAATGAGTTCATTAAGCCACCGCAAGTATTGACCTCTCCAACGCAACAAAAGAACAGCGTACAAAGAAGAGACACTATACCATACTCGCATCTTCCCATAGAAGGCTGCGGTTGCGATGTATTGCGCATCCGTCGAGAGACGAGAATACGACCTCTGGGGTCCCAAATGACACGAGATCTGATCTCCGATAGATGGAGTCATACGGGCGTGACACGCTGGTGGGCGAGTGATGTCTGCACGCTGAAACAGTGAAAGTTATCTTGCCAGAATCACCGTAAAGGCGAGGAACTCCCCATGGGTTGGTCGGAGTAGAATGTAGCGGTGGGTGATGACATGCCAAAAAACTGCGTCCTTACTGAGATAAACCTGCGTGGCAAAAATATACCCTGTGATATTTTTTTGGTATTATTGAAAGGAAAGGTATGTCCACAGGTGAGAGTGTAGTACCCGGTAGTAATAGTTGAGTAAATAAAAAAAAAACTCTCACCATACCAGAAATATAAAAACGAAAATACAACGGCGACTCCTATTGATTTAGAACTCAATTAAACCGTTATAAAATAGTTCAAGTTTTGAAATTAAAGTAAACGTTCCGTATAATTATAACAACCCGTAGGCAGTTTAATCAGAGTGTGCTAAACGAACTCATCCCTGCAAACGAGACAAGGACGGAACAGACGGAATGGTTGAAGTAAACACGATTAAACCAAATGCCACTAAGCGGTCAAGATGGATGAGGGAGAAAGGTATACATAGACCAAAAACTTACTAAAGGAGACCTCGTACTAGCCAAGGATGAAACATTAATTATTGTACATTGTATTGAAGAGAGTGGTATCTCCTATTTCAAACACGGGGCTGGTACTAACATAGCTCTCTCTCTGTGTTACCGGAGACTAAATCTTTTGCGCCGGAAGCCGATGTTCTACCGCTTTCACCATTGAAGCACGCAGCCAAACGTGTCACTCGAAGTCGAATATTATAATAAGTACAAGGCTCGTCATGTCGATATTAACCATTCAAAACCGATGGTTGTTTTTTTTCTTTTGGTGATACCGTGAAAGATTAAGCTATATCAAACGTTAATGTTTTGCTTTTTTGTATTTGTATTTCAAGTGCTCATCTTTTAACAGCTGAAATTTAAAAATCTCAACAGGTATATCTGGTCTGGTCTGATTTTACGACTATAACTGAACAATACCCAGCAATTTCGATTCATTAATATTATGCTATTAAGAAAAAGAAACACAATGTTCCATAAAAGGTGCAATATAAATTATATGCCGCTGGCTAACAATTACCATACGGTACAGAAAAATATTGAATTTATGAGATTGAATTTAAGAAAGAAGAATATGCATTCATTACTCATTCGAAGGAATCTACTTAGGTAACGTCTTAATGTCAAAATCAAGTTTCTTACTGAACAGCATGTAGATCAGAGATTCGTTTAAATTTTTTTGATTTATAGATAATAGTATTGTGGTGCTAAAGTTAAATACCAGCCCATAACATTCAGTAAATGATTTCCTTGAAGCCACTTAAGTATTCGAATATTTAAGCAATACCATGAAAAGTAAAGAATTAATATTTGTCAGAATTAAGGAATTGAGGGGACAGGCAGTGGAAATTAGTTACGAAGCGTTTAAAGAAAGAGTGCGAGTTTGCTTTTCCTTTGTTTATTTTTTACCTTAAAAACACTAGCCAATAGCATATTTACCTTTGCACCGACAAAGCAAGTTTAGTCAAGAACGAACGAACTAATAGAGAAATCAATGGAGGAACAATCAACTTATTTTGATTTAAATTTAAAAAAGTAAAACTCTCAACATACCAGAAGTAATAAGAAAAAGAAAATACAACGGCGACTCCTATTGATTTAGAACTCAATTAAACCGTTATAAAATAGTTCAAGTTTTGAAATTAAAGCAAACGTCCCATATATTTATAACAACCCGTAGGCAGTTTACTCAGAGTGTGCTAAACGAACTCATCCCTGCAAACGAGACAACGACGGAACAGACGGAATGGTTGAAGTAAACACGATTAAACCAAATGCCACTAAGCGGTCAAGATGGATGAGGGAGAAAGGTAGGTATATATAGACCTAAAACTTACTATAGGAGACCTCGTACTAGTCAAGGATGAAACATTAATTATTGTACATTGTACTGACGAGAGTGGTATCTCGTCTTTCCAACAAGGGGCTAGTACTAATATAGCTCTCTCTGTTACCGGAGACTAAACATTAAGACATTTCACGCAGAGAGCTCACAATGCTTTTTATGCGGGGTGCTAGCGTGAGGCGTCCTCACTCTATTTTCTTTATTGCAATTAAGGCGGGTGGCCTATCTTCAGACCGACTGTTTACTAAGTTTTATAGAAGGATGAAACCACTTTATAATGTCGATTCGCATGCGCAAAAATGCTACCCGTGAAGTCTGTCACCATTTCACATTCTCTGATGACAATTAAAAGAAATTAATAATAATGATGATAATAATAATAATAATGATAATAATCATCATCATCATCATCATCACCATAACAAAATACTTTTTATGATGTATTTCAATCGCCACTTTTACCTTTTCTACCTCCTTCTGGTAACCTATTCATGGGCGGTGAAGCTTTAAACATGATCATCTATTTCTGTATTTAATCTGTAATTATTGTACACGACCTATAATTGAAAGGTAGTGTTATTATATCATTTCAATAGGTTTTATAGAATGGTCAGACAAAATGATGCTATAAAAAACGCGAGAAAGACCGTAGTTTTATCATATCCAAAAATAAGAAAATTTTGTGGGTAGGAATTTTGGTATGTACTAGTACATTAGGCAATCTAAAAACAGCTGAATGGTCACTATTTTTTATAAATAATAACAAGACACCGACAATGTATCTATTTTTAGAGCTCAGCCCGAATTGCTGATATGCAAATGAAAATTATATGTATTCCTTTTTCACTGCAACTTTAGTACCCCAGACTAGATTTCACAAGAATACATTATTGGTAAAAACGAGCATCAAGATTAGTGATAAAATGCAGTGGGTCGAATTGTTGAAATCAGAGCTTTATTTATCATCTTGGTATAAACAAATGGGCATCCATACAAAAATGTTCCCGCTTAATTGCACACATGATCTAGCTATTCTTTACATTATTATAAGTACTTTTTAAATAATCTTGAAATAAGTATTATGAAAAAAACACAGACATTGCTAACTTTCTACTCGTTTCAAATATTATTTATTTCTACAACTTCCTATATTCTGTGAATGTTGATTTACAATGAGCCACCTACTACATCAAATTCTCTAATACCTTGATTTACCCACTGATGGTCCCCCATTAACACAGGCAGTTTTTCCCCTACTCGATATTCATAACCGAGAATAGTTAATGTTACTTTTTCATGCGATGCGGCATCCATTTTCTCATAAAGGAACCGTCTGTCTTATAGGTTGGCCCAACCCAGACAGCCCTGTTCCTTGGTATTCATTACAAAGACTTAGGGTGGCTTCTTCATAAAATGATTAGTATAATATTTCCAGACGCATGAAATGGATTTTCATCTGTGGCGGTAGGACCATCCGTCTTCAGTAATAGGAATGTATGCAATATGTAGGACGTCTTTAGACGTCTAAGCTCCTCTATATCTTTCACGCCTCTCAAACCGTTTACTATTCATTCTGCCAAGACGTTTGGCGTCTGATGCTAGTGCCTTACTTACCTCTCAGGGATATGATGTATGCAATGTATTTTATGTAAGACGCCAAACCATTTACCAAATATGTTACTTGTGTTATTGCAGCTTTAGTTAAGTACATGTATTTCAGAGTTTATGTGTTGTTGTTTTTTTTAAGTTTTGCAATAGCATTATTCAAATATGGAAAGAAGAGTTCCATTTATTTAGAAGTATTTGATCTCAACCATGGTTCTCATTTTCCATATACCCATTTTGGAACTGCAAAAAAGTGCAGAAAACAGATCTTCAAAAAAAAAACAACACACAAAAGTCGAAGACTAAAATCGAGATCGAAATGCTCACAGATTTTCTGTAACAATAACACTTCCACACATCGTATTTTGTTAATTGTTTTAATTATCATTAGATTAACTTTTGTGAAATAAGACATTTTGAATCATTATCTGCATAGTTGTTCATACTTAAGGGCAATATTTTATATCTCCATCTTATTTGTTTCCTATCTCTCTCTTTCTCTCTCTCTGTCTCTCTCTCTGTCTCTCTCTCTCTCTCTCTCTCTCTCTCTGCGTACCGCTCTATCTTTCCTTTATTTTTTTGTCAGATTGGCTTATTGTATAATCATTTTTTTCTGACACAAATGCTCTTAAAGAAAGACGGCCCTCAACATAATTATCTCAAATTACACTAGTGGTTTTAAATACACGCAATCGGCCGATGAATTTTGAATTTTTCTGAGCTCGGCGTAGTAAAATAGAGTGAACATTGGTTTCGGATAGTCATCGATTTGAAAAATTCATAAAAGGAAAAAAATAGAAATTTTTCACATGAATGTCTCTTCATTTCAATTATTTACCAGACAACTTTTTAGTTTTTTAACAAATGATAACACTCCTGTATCGTTTCCTAGAGAGTGATCCATCGCAGGTTTGTACATTCTTGTTTTATCATTTAGAATTTTAAATTTCTTACTGCCACTGTTACATTTCTTTTGGTATCAAATCTATTAAAATTTGATAATTGTGGATTCCAGTAGTTCAGTCGCACTTAGTAAACCGGGTTCATTCTTGATAATTATAAAAAAAAAAACGCTTCCAGAATTGCCGTTTTGGATAAGTAAATTCAATTTTCTTGAATTAATTTAAATCATTATGAACTTAAAAACTGGTCTAATGGAAATGTTAAAATGTTATTTTTAAGCACAGTTTTACTATTGATTATCTAACACATTGGAGTAATCTTTCAAACGCGTTGAATGCCAGAAAAAATTATAAGTGTCTTTCCTGTTGCTTTTTGGAGATACAACTCTCAAGTTTAATTTCTGTCAA
Organism: Elysia chlorotica; assembly: GCA_003991915.1. Lineage (NCBI taxonomy): Eukaryota > Metazoa > Mollusca > Gastropoda > Plakobranchidae > Elysia > Elysia chlorotica. Next base: position 375,142 of record RQTK01000375.1, on the reverse strand, counting down.
TGGCTCAAACGAATTTTTTGAGCCATCTGTTCAATTTCAATTTCATAACTTTCTAAAGATTTAAATGTTTTGTTCTTTATATACTTTTAGAACTTAAAACTAACTGTAAAGTCTTTACCATAGTTTGAAAATCTTTTTGTACTTTTCATATTTTAGATAACTATGCTGATTGCATGATAGTGGTGTGATTTTAAAAGTTATAAACGATGTTTTTCTCCGTTAGTTATACCATAGTTTGAAAATCTTTTTGTATTTTTCATAATTCAGATAACTATGCTGATTGCATGATAGTGGTGTGATTTTCCATCTTTACAAGTTTTAATTTCCCTTGACTTCTTTTTTTCTTTCCAGCTACTGCAAATCTGCTTTCTCTCTCTCTCTCTCTCTCTCTCTCTCTCTCTCTCTCTCTCTTTCTCTCTCTCTCTATCTCTCTCTCTCCCTTTCTCTCTCTCTAATGCACACAGACATTCACACACGCACTAAACACATACACATTTTTTGTAATGTCCCTTATCTTATCTTTTTCTCTTGCTTTCTGTCTCTCTATCTCTCACTCTCTCTCCGCCTTTCTCTCTCTCTCTCTCTCTCTCTCTCTCTCTCTCTTCTTTATTACTATCTATCTCTCTCTTCCTTTCTTTCTCTGTCCTCTGTGGTCTCTGAAGGTTCCATATCCCTCTAGAGACTATTTCTTTTTATCATGCTTTTACACAAAATACATGAGTTTTAGTTTTGTGACACGATTGGTTTATTTTTTTAAAAAGCAGCATATTTTTATCAAACACTTATAAGGCAAAATAGAGATCATTTTCAATAGAAAATGAACAGAATGGATTACTCATTCGATAGCCTCGCCCACTGATATGGAATAATTTAAAAACTGGATCGTGTTCAAAAGCAAATATTATATTTATGATGCATCGTTGCAGCCTACAGAACCACCAACCTCCACAGCACGAAATATAAAGATCGCTTAGTTGTAGTATAATTTTTTTCGTATCTATAGAGCTGGTTCGGGTTTTTAAAAAGATAACACCAGTTTTTACAATGCTTTATCATTTCGTGTATGATAATTACTTTGCAGTTCATCGTTATGGTTAAAGTGTTTTGTTGTTATTGTTATTGTTGTTTGCTTGTTGGTTTGTTGTTCTTTTTTATTGTTGTTGTTGTTGTTGTTGTTGTTGTAATTGTGTTTTGTTTTTTGTATTGTTTTTTTTTTTTGATTTGCTGTGTTGTTGCTGTTGTTGTTTTTTCAGAGGGGTGTTGTTGTTGATGGTTTTTGTTGTTAATTTGTTGTTGTTGATGTTGTTGTTGTTGTTGTTGTTGTTGTTGTTGTTGTTGTTATTGTTGTTGTTTTTGCGCATTACGTATCTGCATTGACTGCTCCGGTATCGGTAAAATGTGATCGGATAAAGTTCTATGTAGATTTAACTGGGATCTCTTCCCCCTCATTGCGATCTTCCTTAAGAACGTTGGAGACAATCGAACTTAAAAATTCAGGGGCGAACTGGCTCAAGTGTTATAACGTTGGTCTCCAGATCGGAAGGTCTGCGGTTCGAATCCCAAGATTGTTCAAAATGTATTCGTCCGATTTCGTACTGGTTGGGTCGGTGTCAGCTTAATGTGACCGGCTGAGACAGGAGCTCAGGTCTCCCAGCACTGTCTCGTGTGTGGCAGCATGTAAAATTGTCAGACGACAGTCTTGGGTGCTGTCCACAATATATAGACTATTATAGTACTGTATTGTACGTTAAGCAGCAACGAAAAAATAGAATAGTTGATCATTTCCCCCAATTCTGTGCAGGCGAGTTCCGAGGTTCAATTCTCTATTGAGTCACTTGGTTACTTGGTTTGCAAGAAATCAGCTGCCTGCGTGAGAAATTATCCAGGAAGGCTGGAAGACTTAAATTTGGGTTATGAACTTGTTTCTTTACGTTCAACGTCAGCAGCAAGGCTCTATCGTGGATGGGTCCTAAGACTTACGTCTGGCTATTTGTTTGCTGCCAGAGAGAGAGAGAGAGAGAGAGAGCGAGAGAGAGGAGAAAGAGATAGGAAGAGAAAGATAGAGAGGGAGAGAGGGTACCATTTCCCCTGACTCTAGCGGTCACATCAATTTGACACCGACCCCAACCAGTAGGGAACAAAAATCGGACAAATACATTTTTGATCGACAGTTGGTTTCAAACCTGGGACCTCCGGATTGGGAGACCAACGCTATAACATATGCGCCAGTTTTCCCGCTCCCCTTAGAAGACGTAAAATTAATAAAGGTAGAAAACGATAACCTCAACTTTAGGTTGACGGTTGAAAACGACACAATAATATGTTAAATAATTATGCTACTTGGTATCATTAATTGACAAATAGATTGCAAAAGAGACAAATTGGTGTAGGATTGATAGGTAGATAATAACAACCATAAAAGAGAGTCAAGAGAATAAGGCAAAATGTAGTCTTTAATGTGTCTCCTGATATCGTTGAAAGAAAATTGCTTCTAGTAGAACTAGAAGTTTCAACACAACAAAATAACGACAGAAAAATTGATTAAACGTTAAAAAAAACTGCAATCGTCCCTGAAAAGAAAAATTACCATATTACCGGCTACCATATCAATGGTAACCTAGCCTGATGTAATCGAATTTCTGTTATAGATGTAGCGAGAGAAAATGCAATGAGAAGGTGCACAATTAAGAAATGGCCTTGGAGTGGATAGTGAACGATACATGAAGAAAAAGCTATGGCTACATTATATTATAATCATGTTCAAAAACACGCCAGCGTAAAAGGTGGATGTGGAAAAAAAAACAGCCCAGAAAAGGTAAATAACACAAAAAGCATCTTTTCCTAAGGAGAAATCGTCTCTTTTGTACAACAGTGGAACACTTTCTTTTTCCAGCCTGCTTGTCTTTATTCATGCAAGCGTGGATAATGCAGTGTCGATATTGTGAGAAAGTGCTACAAAAAATTTATACGAAGACCTTTCTGCATCTTTTCAAGCCTGGGGTTTTATAAGTAAATGTTCGCACATAAAAGCTTCTTGATACTTCTGAGATGCTTCAGGATCCATTTGTCAATACGGACCCTTGTGGGTCCATAGCGGAGCTGCGATACGCCGTAATGCAGAATGTTTTGTGTATTGCGCTGCATTCGACCTTTTTTATCACAATATAATGATTGATCTTCAGCGTTCATTAAGGGAAATGCTTTGCAAACACAGCGAGTGGTCCTTTGTTCAATTATGTATTTGCTCTCCGTACTATTAGAACTATTACGCGGCGATGTGAGCCCCTTATTACATCGTGTATTAATCTATAGACTTTTTGTGCTCGTTCAAAGGATGCATTATAGAGCAATCGGTAGCATTGCGCGAAACAAAGTAGTCTGTTCTGTTTTGTTAGTTGTTATTTTTATTTGTTATACAACATTTCTTTAGTCCTTACGTGTCTTTTTTTCGTGACAAGTATTTTAGCAATCGTCCTTTCTTTGAAACATACTTATGCCTGCCTTGGGTTAAAAGTAAACATGTTCATAGGAATTCGATATCGTTATGCCGAAAACTAAAGGGACATATTTGTCATGGACATATTCAGGGATGAAAACATAAAGCAGAAACTGTCTTTGGTGATAAGAAACATTCGCATTTCTAAATATTGTCTCAAGTTTCTGTTATAGAGGCCCAAACGAGAAGCAGAAGCGGCTAATTATACAATGTTATCACATTGCGTAAACTTTTTTTTTGAAGATCTGTTCCCTAAAATATATCATAGTTTCCAAGTGCACGATACTGAAACATTGGAATAGTGAAAAAGAACAGAAACAGAGACGAGGGTATGAACAACGAGAGGAAATTGAAGATAGAACATGAGAGAGAGAGAGAGAGAGAAAAATAAAGAAAGAGAGAGAGAGAGAGAGAGACAGACAGACAGACAGACAGACAGACAGACAGAGAGNGAGAGACAGACAGACAGACAGGACAGACAGNNAGANAGACAAACAGANANANAGACAGACAGACAGATACATAATAAAGACAGACAAACGAATTGACANATAGNTNCAAAAAAAAATGAAAAAGTTAAAAATAAATGATTCTGAACATTAAGTCAAACGTAAATGTTGCAAACATATTTATGAATACCATATCCCGCATAGATGCACCATCCTCCAGGTATCGGAAAAGCCAGTCAGTGAGAAAGAACAGAAAATGTAATGACGAAATCATGTCTAAAGGTACAAAAGTCGCGTCACTTGATGCCGGTTTTTCTTCCCTTGAAACGTTCCGGAAAATAATTTCCGATCAATCTAGATTTAATGATCAGTCCTTCGAACGTTAACCTTTCATGGATCTTCTTTCCTCAAATCTGTAGGGGAGAGAAAGTGGGTGATCTACCACACCTAGATCTAGATCAAAATCGAAATCATTATCTTCAGTATTTTTAGCGGTGGAGCAAAAGGTTATGGCTATGGCAAGATCGTTTCTTGAAGAATTTTCTAGAAAGCAGCAAAACAGTCAGTCTAATGTATATATCATATACATTTCTTTGCTTGTCTTTTTTTTCGAAAGGCATCACATTTTTTTTTTATTTTTAAGTTAACACCTCGAACTTTCTTCCCATAATTTCAATCAAACATAACCACGTATTTAATATTCTTAATGTTCTGCTTTGGTGGTTGTGAATAAAACAAAGAACATTAACTGGATACGAATATCCTAGTATTTGTACATATTTCATAGCGATAAAACGAAATGGCAACAACAAATTAATTGAATGCAAGATGAAATTAACTGACAACAGGGTTTCTAGGTGAATGTATAAAAGTATTTTCTACACACTGATCTCAGTAGGAAAAGATGCTAGAGTTCCTAGCAGTAGCTGAAAAAGAAGATAATTGTAATAGTCATGATAGAGGATTTCCGAAAAACACATCCTTGTGCGAGAAGAACCTAGATTTCTAGGTAAAACTATGAAAAGACTCAAAAGACGCAATAGCGGTACAAGTTGCAGAAAACACTTAATACCTGACATTAGTCAATTATAGTAATACACTAACCTATTACTAAACCCATCTTGCTGCTGTACCTATCCTCTTCTCCTTTCTCCTGACCTTTGAGCGCCTTGTTGACATACTACCAAAGAATGCAAAACAACAAGGGTGTCTATGTTTAAAGGTTGCTGCCTCCTAACTTTACCTTTTAACATCGACCTTAGAGTAAACATGTTGTGTCATTGATCGGAGACTTTCTACACACCCGGGTTGTTATTACCAGAAACTCCTATTTAATTGTCCTAGATCGCACACCAACTACTCTAGTTCTTTCCATCCACAATACTTCTCGTTTTCAATGCAATGCAAGTTTAGGTTGAATTGAATTGATTCGATTTCAGTTTCGTCATAGAAAAAAGTTTGACTCAATTGCTTCGTAAAACTTTAATTCCTTTTCAACAATTGTGTTTCTGTTGAAAGCAACCCAACGAATGGGTGTTGACAAAAGATCCATTATGTCTGCCATACAGAGGGGTAGTAAGAGACCAAAGCAGTTTTATCTGGGGCAGACGTCCTGGCACGGCAAATACAAATAATGAATATTGATTGATTGCAGATATGTTATTGTTTTAGTGACCTTACTAATTGCAAAAATGCAGAAATCCAAAGTATATTTAATGGATAAAGCAATATTTTTATACCTTTGCTTACTTTATAAGTGGCATAATATTTGTGTGTACATGATTTGGTTACGTAAGTGACAAATTCTATATATAACAAGATGGTTATCATACTGAGTTTTGGAAATCATTTATGGTTTGGAGGTTTCCTATCTACTCCTTATAAGCTAAGCAGATAGTAATATTAAGTAGTCTTTCAATGTCTGTTGCTAAGATGGAAAAAGCGTGTACGTCTGTTCTTGTGTCTTTTACAAAGTTTAAATTATTCACTGTTTCTGAATCGCAATATAGCCGTTACTGAGCTCGGGTGCCGTCAAAACAAACTCAAGTTATTTCAGCACCCTGCTTCTCGTGTGACAAAGCATACATTTGTCAGACGTCAGTTTTGGGGCCCATCCACAATATAGCCCATATAGTGCTGACATTTGACGTTAAACCAACTCAACTACAACTTGATTAGTTACTATAACCGCTCTATTTAACAGTTACTGTAAACCAACAGAAGGCGTTTCTAAAGCGACAGAACATAATGAAAGTTGTTCAACTACCTGAACGTAATATTTATTCATTTGGTTTTTGAGTATTTGAATTTGCGGGTTTTGTGATTGCCTTATTAAAACGGTTCGGAATTCTTCTCTTTCTTTTTTGTCTGCTTCCATTCCATTGATTAAACCTATTGTTGGCAATGTTGGTGATAGAACTGGTGGCTTTTGTTGCTGATCCAAGTACACTGATGATGAAACAGGCTGTTGAACTAATTCATATAAAAGGGTACTGTAGAAGAATTATTTTTATACACTCTTTGGCTAAACTAGTTTTGACGAAAAGCGGAAGCTTTTCAAAACCATGAATTTAGTATCTGTTATAAACCCCAAAAAGATATAGATAAGCGTTTTTGCTGTTTGTTTGTTTGTTTGTTTTTTCAGTTCCGAAATACATTTTGATGAACATTTCAAGTCTTAGTTGTTGGTGGTCGATATTGTGTAGCAAGAGGCAAGTAGGGAATACATGCATATATTTTAAGGGAAGGTTAACTCCGTGTGATTTGCAAACAGTGCTTTAAAAGAAGACTCTAACTGGTCTAGACTAATTTCTTAGAATGGATATGAAAGAAACGTATCCCCTTTTTAAATGTCATCTAACACCAAATCTGGAGACATAATTGCATTCAAGATATTAAGATACACCAGCAAAATATAATGATGGAAATTGGATTGAAATTATGCTAAGGTGTATTTGGGGCGATAATTTATGTGTGTGTTTATAATAAAAAAATAATCATCATATACATAATATTGAAATTTGCAAATAAGTGTTTCGAAGGGCGTTACTGCACCCCTCCCTTCAGAAAACTCAAAGAACGAACGAAACGAAAAACGACATTTTCAATTATATTATATTTCGTGTAAATACAATTGGTGATAATATTTTTATCAGATCATTTTAGATGTATGGTAAATTATATTTGCGTAAAATGAACATTAAAAATATCCTCGCATTTAAAGAATTTTATTTTTAAACATTCTTAGCAACTTTATGGTCACAAATTTCTTTCGACTTCAATAAAGATTTCCAGCCATAGATTCAGCAATATTCAGAAGAGAGGAAAGATAACAAAAAGACTAAAAGAAAAAAAAGGAGAAGAAAAACAGTTTTTTTTTAGATCGATCAGTCACAGAAAAAATCCGCCACAGAAACAAACTTAATGAAAAAGAAACACAATTAAAAGCTACAAAGTACCAACAAGACAGTTACATCAACAAGGTCATTATTTGTTTCTTTAATAATAAATTATGTCCATGGAAAGGGTTAAAACTAACATTATTTTTCTTAGGGTTTTTTTTATCACCTCAACAAATAGCTGTCACATTTCTTTGTGTTTACTAAAATACAAACAACGGAAAAAATGAAATTTCAGAGGCAATAATCATCGTTTATTGTTTACTGAGTGTAATCGGCAATTCCCGATGTAATTATAGACATTTTTGCAAAAAAAAAATGTTGTGAGTTACCCTTAATCTGTTTCAGCGTAAAATATGTCAGTGCAACTATGGAAGGCAGAACCACATTTTTTTCCTTTGTTTGAAAATATGACAAAGAAATAATTTTCGTGTTTGATATTTTTCCGTTTTGTCTTGGTATTGGCTTGAAAACAACATTATTATCTCTTGTCTAGAATCCTAAACTCGAGCTACGTTGCTTTATTTTGAGTATTCAAAATTCAATAAAGGGGCGGTAAGTATAATTTTAAAGCAAAGTTTCGTTAAAGGGTATACAACTATGTATGTAAATAGCTCTGGGAGGCTCGGAAAGAATAACATGAAATAGATAAATAAGGAGGTCAAACTTCTTATGTTTTTTTAAAGAAACAGAATATTACTATTTTAATGATGGTTGCAATAAAACTATTAATTTTGACCCATGACTTTCTAATATCGATTTATATCCATTATGTAGTGCTTTAGCCACTTAACATTGGAAATAACATTACTTATACCAACAATTGCTTCTTGTCGGATGATCGTGTGGCAAAATAAATTTTTAACTTGAAGTCAACGCATTGCTCACGAAGGTGACATATTAGTTAGTAATTATAGAAATAACACAATATGCTTTTGTACATTGCCGAACTAATATTTTTTACTTTATTTGCTTCTCAGCTACAACAACAAAAAATTCGTGTAAACAGTAACCAGCATGAAGGTAAACTACGATACTGAAATCATGTCAGTTCTAGAACTCTTGTAAATTCATTATATAAAGGTCCTTGAGCTTTGCCCCTCAGGGTTTGGAAAAAGGCAAAGGTTTTTATGCATATCTCGATTTTGGCGCTGACAAAAGTAGAGAACAATTTTCGTTTGCAATTTAACAAAAAGATTGCATGAATGTTCGATATACTTGGAATTACTGATAGAATTAAAATTTTCCTTAAAAAATAAATTTTTGAAACCAGATAAAATTCAATTTTTGTAATGTTAGTGCGACAGATGAGTTCCTTTTTCATAGACGTAATTTAGTTGGTCATAGTCTCACAACGAAGAAAAACACATAGGAAATGAAAATTATCTGCATACAGCATTATACAATTGCATACAGCATTATACAATTCGATCTATTTACTTTTGTGTAAAACACATATATCGTATTCAAAATAATGCTTAACCAAGGTGTTAAAAAGGTGTTAAACCTAAATAAAATAGTCCAACAAAAGTTGAGACATCATAATTTTAGTAGTGTCCTTTGGGGCTGTAGCAAAGTAATCATTTTCGGTTAGGGTATTAGGTTGGAGACAGGGGAACCTGGGACTTATTTAATTAACCATCTGTGTGTCCCAAGTTTCTTTAAAAATTTAGAAAATGACACCGCCATAATCATTTTAACTCCCTAGCCGGATTTTTTCTCTAATATATAATATGAATAATTAGGATTCTTGGATTGGGTTGGTATTTTTTTTTTTCTGGGGGGGGGGGGGGGATATCATCATCTGCTTTTTTCGACTCTGTGAAAAGTAACAATTTCTTTTATTTAATAGCATTGAGTGTTGTGTTCATCCCAACTATTCTAAATGATATTAAATATTTTAGCCTATAGCCCAAAATAGGTAAGAATTTTCGCACTGTCTGAAGCGACTAGTTTAGATAATAGAACTTATTTTTTTATTCCGAAAGTTAAAATTCACGTTATTCATTTAGACCTAGTTTTAAAAATTAATAACCATTTTAATATGTGCAAAAAAGCTTAAATTGTAATATCTCGTTTCGTCAAAAATAAGACAGATGCTACTAAAGTAAATGCCCTAAAGAGGAAGGCCACTAGAAAGAGATACATGGTTAGATAATCTAAATTAAGCTAAAAAAATTAGTTTGGCCGTGTAAATTTGAAAGACAATTAAAGGTTTAAGAGGTTGAGTTTGTTTTTACTCAACGCCAGCACAGTAAAGGCTATATTGTGCCCCCGAAAAGTGTTTCTATAATCATCCACCTGAAAAATCCAAACAATTTTATTCTCATAAGTTTATGTGTAAATTGAGTTTGTGTAATTTGCGTGACTTGAATTAAGTTTAAGAGAAGACTTAAATGCGGCGGTGTGAAGGATGAATTATTATTTTTTTAAAGAATAATGGGCAGTTTGTGTTAAACACTAAATTTAACCATTTTCCCCTTGTAACAGTACGTTTTACGCCTGACAATTTACAAGATGGGAGGTATAATTTGATAAAGACGGTAAAATGCAAATTGATTTTTCCCTCTGTCTCACTTTATCACAATGTAGACGTAGGTCTATTGGGACGTCAACTAACTGTGAAATTACGTTTCCCTTAATTTTAACTTTTTGAAAGCTTGTCACGAACAATAGTAATTGTCTTCAATTTCCGCAAAGGAGTTTCCGTCTTGACCCAACCTTCACTGGGTGTGGAACAAAGGATACCCTCGTTGTACTGTGACCTCGCGATGAGGGAGTTCTCCTATATAGTAATCTACAATAATAGTTCTAGATCTAGATTTAATTATTTTGGCGGCGTTCCACGACAAAACAATGCCGTAATTTATTAATTTGTTTGCTCATGGGGTTATGTTATAGTGGTGGTAGATTTACAGAAAATTTTTAGATCAAAACTAATATCATCTTTGTTATCTTATGTTTTTGGTAACAAATATCTTGCTTTCTCTTAATTCCTAAGCTTAACGCAAATAGCATTCATTTATTTGACTCATAGAACATACCTGATGGGTGTCCATTTAGTCAACAAAATGCCAAAAAGTGTTTTATCCCGTCAGTTAGTTCTTTTTAATATCATATTAAATTTATCATATAAATAAACAGACTGACATACGCAAAGAGGACACGTGTATAGCAACAGTTATGAAAAAAAAGAAAGAAATCTTTTAGATTTTTTCACTAATGCGTCTTGTCCACATACTTACGATCTTTTCCCCTACCATTGTCCTTTTTTTATCTGATACATCCTTTAATAACGTCGTTTTTTTGTACACACATTTAAAACATCATAATTTTAAGATATGAAGTACCTAAACCACTTTTTTTAACTGAAGAAGGATCAATAGACCTGAAACGTTTTATATAATTACTATATAAGACATTATAATTTTATGTCTGTAAGTTCGACTTCGTGACTGATTTGCCATTTATTATTATAATTGTTTAGTGGTGTTCAGAGCAAATCGCCACACGCTCGTGTTAGTGCGTAGAAACGTAGAGTTATTCCGCTCGAAGTCAAACACTGTTTGGTTTTTGGTGGACCGCAGAGTGGTCCAGTGGGAGCGCTTTCCTCTTGCTTGGCTGGCCATAGAACAAACACCTGAACCAGTACCAGCGTGCAGGATGGAAAATGCATCTGAGGAACCCGTTCCTTTCCCCGAGCCTGATGGTTCTCATTAGAGGCCTTGCGATAATGTGCCCTATTGCAAAAACGAGGACGAACGAATGAGTTGAGTCGGAGAGGTTCAGAGAAGGTGTCGTCATGATAACCAATATTGTAAAGAGTAAACGTCCGCACATACTGGGTAGTTGTAGAAGTGCTAGTTTAACGTCCAACGTCAGCACAATATAAGCTATATTGTGGACGGGTTCCAAGACGGACGTCTGATATGTTTATGTGCTTCCACACACGAGACAGGGCGAGGAGATATGGACTTCTTTCTCAACCGGTCACATTATTCTGACACCGACCCAACCAGTTGGGAGTAAAATCGTAAAAAATTTTTTGACCGATCACGTTTCGCTAGGACAATAGGTAATGAATGCACAAGCTCTATTTTAGACTTGCAGAACCAATGAGCGCTCCGATAACCCCATAACTAATGGTCTTGATTATGTCACCCGACATGACGGTGAAGATCGCAAAGCTTACAATACAGTCGACACGAACATATAAAAAAAACACCAACTGTCCAACGATATCACCAGCAGCGATATTCGAATTTGGATGCAAATTGTGGCTCTTCATCCGCACGCTGTATAATCAATTGTGCTGATGCCTCTCAACCTTTCGTGCGGCGCTGGTGAGATCTGCTTTAACCTTTCACTGCATAATTATTCATTTTCCTAATTCTCTCGCACCCAGCTTTGCTACCACGTAATGATTACCTCATTCACGCTAAATATATTTGCATTATAGAATCCCCCCCCCCCAAAAAAAACAACAACAAAACAACAACAACAACAAACAAAGAAAAAACCACACACACACACACACACACACACACTTTTTTTTATTAACGAAGCACGCATCATGCATTGTGCTTCTTATTTTGATCCTTTTACGTTTAATAAGCTTAAGGCTTCATTTGGCTCTAGAAATTTATCTCCGTGCATACATTTTCATTGTTAACTTTTTTTTTACTTTTATGAGTGTCTAATTGCACTATACCGCCTGGATGGTATATATAATTATATTTAAAAAAAAAACATTTACACAATGGTCTAACATCAGCACTATATAGGCTATATTGTGGAAGAGCCCCAAGACTGACGTCTGACAATTTTATGTGCTGCCACACACGAGACAGGGCGGGGATACCATGACTCCTATCTCAGCCAACTGACACCGACCCAACCAGTAGGGAGTGTAATCGCCAGGGCTCGTACCGGACCTTTTGCGTCTGAAGCCGATGTTCTAACCCAGGACCACCGCGCCCCCTTAACACAATGAAAGCTCGGTGAGCCAGACAACCCCTACAAAATAAAAGTAATTTCAACACACCATAAAAAATTAATATGATCCACAATTATTTCATTGCGTTATGTAACAACTCCTTCCGTGATACATAATACATGAAGCTTATTTCGCTTTTCTTTCCTTCTGAAAAGGATTTTTCTTTCCCTTTTTTTTCGTTTTTCTAACTATTTCCTAAGACTAAAATAGAATTAGAAGACTAGACAATGGTGGCCATACTTTGAGTAAAACTGAAGACGAAGCAAGGATAAAAAGTGATATCCATGCAGTAAATAAGACAAACGTTTTTATGCATATCTCGATTTTGGCGTTGACAATAGTATAGAACAATTGGTTTGTAATTTATCAAAAAGATTGCACGAATAGGGGCGGTGCTTGTACAATCATAATTTATTCTTCTTCTTCTTTTTTTTTAAATATTAGATAGTTTACGTCATTCTATTCAAGTAAACAGTTCGTGTGAAGCGCATATTTTTTTCCTCAACATCAAGATAGATGTTCTTATCCTATGATTGTGTCTTGTATAGAGATGTAGAGAGGTACAGGCAGGTAGAGGAAGGGAGAGAGGGGGAGAGAGAGAGAGAGAGAGAGAGAGAGAGAGAGAGAGAGAAAGAAAGGAGGAGAGAAAAAAGAATAAGAAGAGAGAAAGAAAGAGAGAGAGAGAGAGAGAGAGAGAAAGAGAGTGATAAAGAGAGAGGGAGAGAGAGTGAAAGATTGAGAGAGAGAGAGAGAGAGAGAGAGAGAGAGAGAGAATGCAGACTTATCGACATATGCTCATCTCTATCATAAGTATATAATGATTGTTACCACAGCATACATAGCAAACTTGATTTCAGAGATTTGTTTTATTTTCCTTTTATTTATGAGATAAGAGGAAACTGAAAATTGTTCTTCGGTTTATTTTAAAACCAGAGTAGTTGGTTTTTTTTCTTTATACATTTTAACTATGACGAGGTAAAGACAATTAAGCATGATACACATTTTTTTACTTTTTTGGATAAGGCAAAGTGTAATGAAAGTGGTCAAACATTTGAAAAAGTATAAAAAAGAACACCTTTATGGAGTAAAACAAAAATTATGAAATGAGCGCTTCTGTTTAATATCGTCATAACCATTAAGGGCACAACCTTTGTTAAATGATTGTAGTGTTATTATGCCGCGATGTGTGTATAATTTATCCAAAAACATCCGTTTGTCTGAGAAGAGGGTTTTAGCCCAAGTCTCGAAATGTATTAAAAATGGCAAATAATCTGTGGTTTAATATATAGGTTTAAAACGTGCGTCTATATCGCGACAATTATCTGTGGTTTAATATATATGTTTAAAATTGCCTCTATATCGCGACAATTACCGGCATAGTTTAAACGAAATGAGGCAGTTGTAGAAGGATAAAATGAAACTTTTGTTTGATGATTAGTGTGTTATAATGCCAGGAAAAGGTTTTAGCATAATGCTCAAAAACTTGAAAACGATGGCAAATATTGTGTGGTGGAATATAATTGTTTAAAAACTGCGCCTATATCATAACAATTATCGTACCCGTTAAAACAAAACGAGACAGTGTTGTCGAAATTCGCGACATTTCAGCAATAATACCCCACGTTTGTTGCAGACTTTGGGGGTGAATAGGTAAAAATTCCTGAGGAAAGAATTCTCTTTATAATTAGAATTTACTGGAAAAATGTAACCAGCACATCAGTACATACGTGGCAATCGATTGACCTCTAGCGAAGAAGAAACTAAATGGCAGGGTTCGCAAATTGTTTAGGATACAAGATGACTCTTTTTATTCTTGTGTTTGAGAAAATTACTGACTTAACGGGAGGAGACATAGGAAAAACTGGAGTAATTCGTAGAAGGAAAAGTATTAAGAGAATCCAATTTTTTCCAAACATAATAATGTTGTGAAAGAGAGGGGAATGGAGACATTTTGTCGATAAACGAAAGTAGGCCCCTACCCTATATTTTTGAAGAGAAGTTGGAACAAAAATTGTTTGACCTCCAGTCGTAAAATTGCTTAGTCTGGAAAAACATAATTATTTAAAAGAAAACAATATTTCGTCTCTGTCCAAAAAAAAAAAAAAATTGCTTGACTTACTTGACTCAGGTTAGAGCAACAATATTGATGAACGAAAGTTCACTCTCCAGGCATCAAAAAAGGTTTATAATAAAACAGATTAAAACTTTTCTAATGGGGGTGGTTTTTATATCAACGAATTTAAGACTGATTCTGACACACAGTTTTAATAGAGAAATTAATGTAATTCTGAATCAGAGGCGGCTGCAATAGTATTACAGGTAATCTTTTTTAGAGCGTAGCTTTTAGATCATGCATCAGCACCATCGCCTGATTTATCACTCACTAAACTTGCATATTTCAAAAGCCAGGGCAGACTTTGCACGACAGATGTTCAATGGTAACAAGGATGCCGCGAGACGAGATGGATTAATGATAGAACACGCGACTTCTCACAACTAAAGCACGGTTCGATCCCCGATTTGGACCGCCTTGTTCGTTACTAGTAGGGTCGGTGTCAGTACATGTGTAAATAATAATGTCGCGCCTATGTCTATGTTTGGCATCACATATTATAGTAATTGTTAGACTTTAGTCTTGGGACCCATTCAAGCCTCGTCTATGACATACATATGTTTTTTGGTTGCTGACGATTAAATCCGATGCAATAAATGTTCAACCTTGGTCTCAAATCTACATTATGTGATAACAAACAATCCAATTTTTCTCTCTTTCTTTATTTGGTTTGCTTAACGAGCGGTAAAATCCTTGCATAGTTTAATTTTAATTGGTTAGTCATTTTCTTCAGATTCTTTCCATTCCGACGTCATCAACTAGGCTATCAATTATTGCGAACCGAACCTAAGCCTAACGTTTGACAATTCTTTTCTTGTTGCCACACAGAGTCAAAACGGGAATACCCAAACTTCTATCTTAGTCGGACTTAAATGTGGATAGCGCATAGAAATGACAACACTAGTTGAAGTTTTAGCTTACTTGCAAAAAAAACGTTCTACGTAGCATCCAATAAGACACAGTTTGAATCGTTTTGATTTGTTCAATCTAGATCTAGTCCATTTTGAAGTTTTATCTATGAAGCAAAAGAAATTAAAATAATGCTGTTTCAAATGAATTTTTACTAAGATCAGGATATCGTTACTGCACTGTTCAATCGAATCACCAGAACCGTTATAAATTATTAAGAAGTGACGTTTTTCCCTGTTTATCTATCACGTCATACTTGTAAAGAAAGTAATTTAGAATTTATAATATTCTTATTTGAATAAGTAAATTTAGAATAATTTATGGTAAAATGAAGAAAGAATAAAGTTGTAATACCATTGCCAGTAAAAGCAACATTTGGAAACAAAGGCAACTTAGATAAGACTTGATCTCAGAACTTTTTTAAATACTATCCGCGCACATTATCTGCTGAACCATGTCATCTTCTTTTTGAGATTAAGACATTCCAAACATCTTAAAATGAAATAATTTTTACTGTTTCTCCAAAACTTGTTCAAACTCAGCCCTCCCCTCTTTTCGATGAATAGGCTAGGAGTCGTAAGTGCAACGTCATCATAAGCTTACACCTCGTCTTAAGATAACTATATATGAATAAGACCTCTTAAGATCAGTTGTTAACTACCGCGACAATGTATTTCCAACTCTAGATCTACGACGGTAAGTACAACGTTGAAGTAAGCGTTTACTCGATCTTAGGGGAGCGCGGAGGTCCTGGGGTAGAGCATCGGCTTCCGACGCAAAAGGTGCAGGCTCGAGCCCTGTCGATTGCGCTCCCTACTGGTTGGGTCGGTGCCAGTATAGTGTGACTGTCTGAGGCAAGAGTCATGGGATCCCCACCCTGTCTCGTGTGTGGCAGTACATAAAATTGTCAGACGCTAGTCTTGGTCCACGTCCACAATATAGCCTATATAGTGCTGATGTTGGACGTTAAACCAACTCAACAAAAAAAGTCAATGAATAGGCTAGGAGTCGTAAGTACAACGTCGTGATAAGCTTACAACTCGTCTTAAGATAACTATATACGAATAAGAGCTCTTAAGATGAGTTGTTAGCTACCGCGACAATGTATTTCCAACTCTAGATCTACGGCCGTACGTACAACGTTGAAGTAAGAGTTTACTAAATCTTAAGTTATGCTTATAAGGAGTTTGGAGACGACTTGTTAGTCACCACGACATTGTACTTACGACCTTAGATCTAGTCGACATACCACCCTTAGTCTTCTTCTTCGTTGAAACTTAACGTCCTAATTGGACTAATCTTTGTGTACGTTTCGTTAAAAAACATTACGTTTGAGTGCTACTTCAAGGCTTATCCTTGTTATGCTTCATTATTATTCTCCAAACCGTCATCTTAATTAATGGAATCCTCTTTAAACTAGTGAGTGGGCTTACCAGTTTAGCGAGACTGGATAAAAAAAAATCAATGGCTGTTTTTATAAAATGTCGCATAACCCCCACTCGGAAGCTCTTCCCACTTTCGACCTGAGTTTTTGAGTTCCTGAGTTCGTATTTCGCCCTGAAGTTTACTCATAACGTAGAACGTGTGAAAAGATTCTCGGGTTCCACTTGTCCTGTGTCAACACGTACTTGCCCCGTGTTTTAAAGACACGGTATATCGCCTGATACGGCGTTGCGGGGAGAGGAGATCAAACATTTGAAAAGATAATATTGTGCGTCCGATTCAAGACTTGAGATATTCCTCCGTTTGATTACATTTGCCCCGAGGTATTCGAAACCGCGTCTCCCCAGAGTTGGTTATCTCCCTTGCCGGGTCGTCATTAGTTGTCCCCCTTGAAAGAAAAATAAAGAAAAAGGGAAAAAATTCAGTTCAGGTTTGAAAATAATGTAGGAAACATTTTTAATGCCGGCTACAGGAAATACTGAACATGAAGCCACAAAATGCATTAGTGGTCTCCTCTAAAAATATCACCACGGACCTTTTCAATGTAGCAAATAATAACCTAGCCAATCGATAATGTGGATCGTGTCTTCAGTCAATCTTAAAACATGTCTAGTATTCCCCGGGTTACTTGATCTTTGAGAAGTGCATCTTACGCTGTTTACTATCACAATAAAGTTGGAAGGTGAAATAGTGCGATACCTTTCAGAGATGTAGCCCACTGAGGTTATTCCTAAACGAAAACTATTTGTGTTTGATTCCATTTCTATACATGTGGAAATGAAAGACGTCTTTGGTGGGATTAAGCAATCATAGTTTTGTCAGTGGCTTTTGTAACCTTCATTTCAATGGATTGTGTAATGTTCATTATCATACCAACTTTGAAATCTAACTTCCTGGAGATCCAATGCCGATGACGTGTGTTCCAAGTACTTTACCGTACACGCATAAAAGACTTTTATTCCAAAGACCTTATTGACACCAGTCAAAGTCCTAAACTTTGTCAATAGAAAGATGAGTTCATCGTAAAACGAGGGTTATCATTATCAAGACTTAGCATTGCATTTTAATAATATTCTATCGACTTTGTTCAGTTTAATTTGATGTAAAACAATTTTTTTTCATTTTCGAAAAAGTAAAAATTCTCATAATATACGGCATTCATGGGGACAAAATTAAATCCCTAAGAAAATTAAAATACTCATTTGGAACACTGTTCTCGGTTTTATCACCAACACCTCTGTCTTTCTCTTCTCTCTCTCTCTTTCTCTCTCTCTCTCTCTTTCAATGTTTGTCCTTCTCCTCCTCTTTCCAGGTGTTTAATGCATTGCCACACCATTGCACTTCTTTCACTGTCTGTCTGGCTGACTGTCTTTCTATTTGTATTTCCTTTATCTGTCTAGATTTCTCTTTTAAATCTTTCACAATCTCTCAAACCATTCCCTTTTAGATGTCATTCTTTTAATAATATCTATGTGTCTTAACTTCTTTCTAACTTCTCATTCTTTCTTCTGTTCGTCTTTATCTCTATCTCTCTATGTCTTTCTATCCCTCTCCTATCCATGTCTCTATCTCCCCCAAACTGTCTCGCGTTTACATTCTGTCTTATTTTATCCCTTAATCTTTAAGAGTTCACTTTGTATTGCTCTTTCTCTTTCTACTCAACCTCTTATTCAGTGGATTAATATAAAAATATAACCATATATTTTCATCTTTTTTCTGCCATCTCAATTCTCATCATAATTTATGATTCTCTTTCCTTATCTTGACATTGGTCTTTTAACTACAATTTATAATTTTGTGCATACCTAACAGTTTGCTCTTACCCATCTCTCCTCTTTTCTTGTCGGCTCCTGTTACTTTCCTCTACACTTTGTCTGGTGTCTTTTTAATATCTCATTATACATTCCACAAATACCACCATAGCCTCTCAATCCTCCAAAGCATGCAAAAAAGAGAACAATCATCGCCATTCATTCTTTTCCATCAGTATAGAACTTCTCACCTCATCTTTATCACATTGCGAGTGTAAAATAGCTATCAAATGATGAACAATCGCGTGTGGTGCTCGAATGCTCGGAAAAATTCTTTGCCAATTTGGCAATGTGTGAGGCCATTAATTTTTTGGAACGGGAAGTGCAAAATGACGCAATTATTATGTAAATGTAACTTGTCCCTGGCGGGCCGTTACTGTAAGCCAGGTCAAGAGGGACCACCCGGTCGCCAGGCGGTGTAGCACGAAGCATCATTCTGTTACACTATGGCCATCGATGCCAGAAACCAAACGGTTTTTTGGCCTCAGGGGGATTTTATTTTCTTCCTTATCCCGAGGGATCAGTCATCTATGCGTGTCATCAAGTGTTTGCAAATCGAAGGAAAATTGCTTGACATGCAGATCGAAGCATTTGTTTGCCAAAAAACATCATAAGACTGTGTATTATTATTATAATTTCGACACTCTTCCCTGTGGTGTTTTGTAGGTTTAATGAGATTATATAACAAAATTAATAGAGTTTTTTAGCGTTCCGTTTAGAAAAATATGTAATTATTACCCTGGTTCTTTAGTTATAAAAAATAGCTTTAGTCATTAGTTATCTTAGATCTTATCAAACAACTACGATTAATTAGCCAACACCATCCCAATGTTGATTGAATTACGTTTTGTTTTGCACAATTTATTTAAATATTTCTATCATTCTGGAAAATGAATACATTTAAATGTCTTCAACAGCAATTGCTCTTGCAATCGCACCCACGGTTCTGATAAAGTGATTATTAAACGAAATAATTTCTATGCGACGATATAATAGCATCATTTATTTTGATTAACGGATTTCAACTCCTAGTCTTTTGCCTATTGACAATGGATCTTTCTTCACGATATTAATATTAAATTTTACGATCGAAGATATGAAGTTTCAGACAATACATTTTTTAAACATGATCAAGTCCGACGCTCCTTCAGCTAGTTATTATTCCAAGAAAACAGAAGAAGATTAAAAAATATTATCAATTTCCACCAAAGTGTTCTGCCGCACAAAGAAATTATCATTTGACTTTTTAAGTTTTGTAACTTTATAATCAAAGTTAAATGCCTTGAAAAAAAAGTTCCTTCATTAAATTAACTTTTAATCCACCAGGATTACATAACATGGAGATGCGTTGCGGTTCTCTTTTATTTTTGAAATTGTTTTTATTCTTATGTTTTTTTTTTTTATTATGCTTTTTTCTGTATGTCAGAGAGAGAGAGAGAGAGAGAGAGAGAGAGAGAGAGAGAGAGAGAGAGAGAGAGCGAGAGAGAGAGAGAGAGAAAGCGAGAGAGAGAGAGTGAGAGACAGAGAAACAGACAGAGAGGCAGACAGACAGGCAGACAGACAGACAGACAGAGAAGAGAGGAAAAAACTGCTGACATGCTAAGCTTTACACGTGGATATTAGCATCTGCTTCAACATAGTATATTAGGAGCAACACATCCCGAATGAGTCAATAATTTTTTTTTTAATTATACGGTTTCTTCATTTTTATGTACTAAAAAGACTGCTATTTAATTTTTTACCACAATATCTCCACCATATTTTGTTATTAGTCAGATGAATTTAAATTCACAACCTCTTTTCTTTTCACTTTTTTTCTTTTTTTCTTTTTTTTTCTTTTCTCGTTTCCTTTTTATTGTCACGGTTAATATGTTAAATAAATTTAAGACACCAAGAACCATCCACTTCTCACGATGATAACAAGAGGGTAGACAACTGCTATTAAGCCAGCACCATACAACTGGGAACTGAATCGAGCTGCCAAGGTTAGACAGCTCAAATCTATCGAAGATCCGATCTCGATCTTTGCCCGCCTTGACAGCCTCGTCGGTAATTATCCGATATTGCATGCGCAACTCGTCGTAATTCGGGGCCCTTATTATTTCCTCACTTCCTCTTCAGCGCCCAAGCCGGGGCTAGAGATCTAGGCCCGCAGAGTTGTTCGCCCCTAAATCACTCTCCACTTTCTTCTCAGCCTGTCAAACTTCCGATCTCTTATCTCAGACCCGCAATTATCGCCACCGCTCAAACTATTGGGGAAGTGGCCCCGAAGAAAGAAACACAATAAAATCGGAAGTCACGGCATGTTAGACATTGAGAGTCGGGACTTTCACCTGCTCTTAAAGAGACAGTCGCGTCTTTGTCGGTGGCGTTTAAATGTCTCTGAAGGATTAAGAGAGAGTACTCTCGTTCTTTTTTATATATAAACTCGTACACTTCTTTATTGACTTCTTAGTCTTGTGTAGTTATATCCCAATTTATCGACAATCTTCGACGTGGGCAATGAGAATTCCCGATTTCATTTCTTTTCAATTTGTTCTAAAAACAAAAGACTAGAAAGAAAAAACAAGTACAGTTTAAATTCCTAAACTTTTTAGGGAGTATTTTCGTGATTTTTGGACGCGTACTTGCTACTACTGCTACTACTACTACTTATACTACTACTACTACTACTACTACTACTACTACTACTACTACTACTACTACTACTACTACTACTACTACTACTACTA
>RQTK01000375.1:339739-352239 GCA_003991915.1 Elysia chlorotica | reverse complement strand
ATGACTCTAGATATCTATTTAATTCTTTCTCTCTTTCTCTTTCTCTCACTCTCTCTCTCTCACTCTTCTCTCTCTCTCTCACTATCTATCTATTTATGTATCTGTCTATATATCTATCTATCTATCTATCTATCTATCTATCTATCTATCTATCTATCTATCTATCTATCTATCTATCTATCTATCTATCATTGTGCGTGTGTGTCCCTCCTCTACAACACTCACACATAATATCACTTTATCGTTCTCTCCCTTTTCTTGAATCACAATACGACATAGCACTTAAAGGATGACTGGTAGGGCTAAAATTATCAACGGGTAACCCCGACTTCAGGCTGCTGGTTTTCCCTTCTAAGTTACAGTAGTTCCGAATGACTGATTCGCTTCCCAAGCATTACATTTATTTTGGAATATTACTGATGTTGTTGAGTTGGTTTAACGTCCAACATCAGCAGTATATATAAGACTTAATTATTGTTCGTTATTTTTAATGATGATCTTTATTATCTGTATTTTTAATCACTACGATAATGATATTTATATATTAAATGTACGTTCATTGTAATTTTAAACACTTTGTAAAGCGCACTGAGCCAGGCATTGTCTTGGGTGTTGCGCTAAATAAAAGCCATGTATTATTATTTATTATTATACATGCTATACTGTGGACAAACCCCAAGACTGGCGTCTGACAATTCCATATGCTGCCACACTCGAGACAGGGTGGGGATGCCATGACTCCTGTCTCAGCCAGTCACATTAAACTGACACCAATCCAACCAGATGGAGCGCAATCGCCAGGACTCGAACTCGAACCTGCGTCGAAAGCCAATGTTCTACCCCAGGGCATCTTACTGAGGTCTACTCTGTACCTAGCTAACGAACGTTATTTTTTTATCTGTAGATTAGTAACATTGACTTTTTACTTACAGCGAGGAAGTATAAGAAACTACCATTATTTTTTATGTTAAAGATTTAACTTCTCTATGATAAAATAAATCTTGCCAACCTTTAAATCTAATACTTTAGATCAATAAGATTGAGGTCTCATACCCCCTTCTTTGCTCTTGATTTTTCAAGTGCATCGGACAACAGTTACTGACAGACATTTTTCTCTGGTCAAAAAATGTGTTAGCAAAGCGAAGGCGGAGCGAGGACAGAGCTGAGTTTAGAGTTTAGTTTGTTACATAGAGTCGAACGTCAGCACCATATAGACCATATTGTGGATGGATCCCGTGTGTGTCCCTCCTCTACAACACTCACACATAATATCACTTTATCGTTCTCTCCCTTTTCTTGAATCACAATACGACATAGCACTTAAAGGATGACTGGTAGGGCTAAAATTATCAACGGGTAACCCCGACTTCAGGCTGCTGGTTTTCCCTTCTAAGTTACAGTAGTTCCGAATGACTGATTCGCTTCCCAAGCATTACATTTATTTTGGAATATTACTGATGTTGTTGAGTTGGTTTAACGTCCAACATCAGCAGTATATATGCTATACTGTGGACAGACCCCAAGACTGTCGTCTGACAATTCCATGTGCTGTGACACACGAGACACTGTCTCAGCCAGTTAAATTAAACTGACACCGACCCAACCAGTAGGGAGCGCAATTGCCAGGGCTCGAACCCGGATTTTTTGCGTCGGAAGCCGATGTTCTACCCCAGGGCATCTTACTGAGGTCTACTCTGTACCTAGCAAACGAAATTTATTTTTTTATCTGTAGATTAGTAACATTGACTTTTTACTTACAGCGAGAAAGAGAGAAACAGAGAGAGAGAGAGAGAGAGAGAGAGAGAAGAGAGAGAGAGATAGACCATATTGTGGATGGATCCCAAGACTGACGTCTGACAACTTCCACATAAAGAGATAGGTAGATAGATAGATAGATAGATAGATAGATAGATAGATAGATAGATAGATAGATAGATAGATAGATCGATAAAAAGATAGATAGATAGATAGATAGATAGATAGATAGATAGATAGATAGATAGATAGATAGATAGATAGATAGATAGATAAGAGAGAGAGAGAGAGGGGGGGGGAGAAAGAGAGAGAGAGTGTGGTTTATGCGGGGATACCATGACTCCTGAATCAGCCCATAACATTATTTGAATCTTAAGCTAGATTGTGTGGTGTTCTTAAGAAAAAAAAATAACAAAATAAGGGTAAGTTAACATACTTCCCAGTACAAATTTAATTTTTCATAAACCTTATAGTAGTAGGAAATATAGAAAAATTAATGAGGCGCGATCGAGTCCATATATTTTCAAGAGTGTATCGATCGTATGAAGGTACTGGGTTATACTAGAGGTACTTGCACTGTCTCTGAGCGACAATAAAACCCATCCCTGACTAGCAATATATCAAGGTTCAATAGGTACGATTATGATGATTCATGCTTAATGTAGAGATCGGGTGAACAAGATTAGAATGTAGACGGCCAAGAATATAAATAGACAGGCACACTGCCATATGCTAAAAGGTGACAGGTTAATAGTGTTAAAGATCGAAAAAGATAATTCTAACATGCGATTTAGGGATCAAATCTGCATTTTTCTGATAGAATAGAGAGAAAGAGAGAGAGAGAGAGAGAGAGAGAGAGAGAGAGAGAGCGACAAAGAGACAGAGACAGATACGAGTTAAGTTGGATTAACGTTCACCGTCAGCACTATAATATAGGTTATAATGTGGACGGGCTCCAAGAATGACGTCTGACAATTTTTATCTGCTGACACACATGAAACAGGGCGGAGATACCATGACTCCTATCTCAACCGTTCACATTATACCGACACCGACCCAACTGAATTACAGGGGACGAAATTGTGGTATTCGAACCGCGGACCTTCCGATCTGGAGACCAGTACTCTACCACTTTAACCAGTTCGCCTCCAAGAGACAGATACAGACAGACAGATAGAAATACTTGATGACACACACACACACACACACTGATTCAACGAGAAGTAGTTTCAAATAAATGGGATATATATTCAATTTATTTTTACGTTTCCCGCTTCAACTGTGAAATCTCAAGTTTGTGCACATATCTCATAGTTATTCTGGTCCCATAACCAAAGTCTAATACACATGCATGCAAAAAGTCTATATAGCTGAAAAGAAAAGGCTTAGAGTCACCATATACTTAATTATGTGGATAAAATAGAATGGACAATTCGTTATTGAGTCATAGTCTATATCTAAGAAGATACAGGATTTAAGACAATCTGAAACAGTCAATCAGAAGGTTTGAAGTTGTTTCTTGACGCCCAAAGTCACCAACTGGTCCTAACACTCGGACAATTTTATGAGACAGGACAGGGATACCAGGATTCCTGTCTTAGCTGACCACATTATGCTGGCAATGACACTACTAGTAGATGGCAAAATCGGACACATACATTTTTGACCAATCGTGGATTTCGAACTGGAATCCTCCGATTGGGAGACCAACGCTCTACCACCTGCGCCCCCATATCAGTCAGTCGGATATTACGGCAGACATAATGAAAAATTAAACGGGGGAAAGTACAAATAGAGAATAAAAATGCAATAAATTTTGATTCTGCACCATATCAGTCCCTCTTGAGAACTAAGGACTATGTGAAGACAGTTAAGGATCGTAAAGAGTTTTAGAGGGCATTGGTGAGGTTTAAATTGGATACTTTGAGTAAAGAACAAATACTGTAAGGTAAGATGATGATCACTCAGTCAGTATTGAGTTGTAATTAAAAATCTCCAACGTCTTTACCATTTCCTTATTGAAGTAGTCATATTTCATGAATTCAATAGTATTGTCATCATCGGTGAAAGCAAATTTGAACATGAAGATAGACCTGCTATCTTGCCTTTGTGTTGAGTAGAGTTGATTTTTAACATCCAACTTCAGCACCATATAGGCTTTTTGTAAAGGGTCCTAAAGTTAACGTCTGATACTTTTACGTCCGGCCATAGAGTAACAGTGCGGGGATACTTAGCACTGTGTCAGCTGTACACCGACCCAATCGGTACGGGAAGAAATCGCACAAATACATTTTTTACCTAACTCTGATTTTGAATCAATCACCTCTCTATTGGGAGACCAACCTGCGTTAGTTCGTCTCCTACTATCTTGTCATTTCTCTCTAAGAAGGGTTACGTCAGTATAATGTGATCGGCTGAGACAGCAGTCATTGCATCCCCGCCCTGTCTCTTGTGTGGCAGCACATAAAAAAATGTCAGACATCCGTCTTGGGGCCCGTCCACAATATAGCCTATATAGTGCTGATGTTGGACGTTAATACCAACTTAACACTCAGCACTCTAAGAATGGTCACATAAACTTAGTATGTTATGTAATACAATAGAGGCATGTCCACGACTTGTCATTGATATCTGGGATCATTGTGATATACTGCTGGACACATTGTGATTATTGCTTCACAACATCCGGTACATTGCGAAATTATCTATCACAAAGAATTTGAAGACGGCAGGCCCACTCCTTCTTGGAAGGAAGAATGAGTCAGTCCCAACTAATGCGGGGTCCGAATAGATAAACCGATTTAAGAACCGATTAGGTGTCATGGGATATGATAACTATTAATTCATCTAAAAAGGTTATCTTTCCCGCATTGCGAAAGTCATTGTTATATTGCGAAAAAAATCTGTCAATTTTCTTTGAAAATTAATGCAGTGTTATCTATAATGAGACAAAGTAAGAATTTCGACGTTGATTCAATAAATCGGAATGTCCCTAAATCCTATCCCTCTCTTTGAAAAAAAAATTCACACATCTATAAATCCTTTCTATTATCTTGACAGCTCCCCGTAAATAGCTATGCGCCTAGCTCGAGGCAACTTCATAGAATAGGCCTCGTATAAATCTCTCTTAAACTTGAGTGACAACTTGGATAAGATTATGCAGCGGTAGGTCCCCGACTCTATCTCAAAGAGAACGCGGGGTTCAATTCTCTAATGAGCGTTGTTCAACTAAAACTGGATTAAAGACTAGTCGGTTTGCTAACGAAACAATGAGAGATTGATTTCAATTTGTTTGGAAAATTGTTGCGTCCAAAGTTAGAGTCTTGTCGGCTCGAGCCTATAGAAGGGCGGAGATCCTACCGATAAGGAAATGCGGAAAGTCTTTGTAGTCGGTATGGGTTGGGCTGGATCTCGCATTCCGCCTGCTCTAACTCTCTTAAGTTCAGAGATAATAATCTATGACTGCGTCAGAGAACAAGGCAGCCAGTCATTCAGTGTTTTACACTAGTTTTTAATGTCCGCTAAGTTTGCTGAGCGGATTTTAGTATGAGGAAGAAAAATAGTACGTTAAGTCTTTAAATGAATAAGCCGAGATAATCTATTTTGCTGGCTAATTATGTTTGCTCAAAATCGAGGTCTCTGAAAAGAAAAGAAAAGAAAAGGATAAGGAGAGAGAAAGAGAGAGAGAGAGAGAGAGAGAGAGAGAAAGAGAGATAGAGTCACAGAGAGAGGAGGTTGAAAGGGAAAGCAAGATACAAGAAAGACAGTGAGAAAGATAAAGACAGAGAGACATAAACAGAAAACGGAGATAGGGAGAGAGAGAAGACAGAGAGATATAGACAGAAAAAGAGAGATAGGGAGAGAGAGAATGATAGAGACTGGTTAGGAGAAAGAAAGAGATAGCTAAAGTTCGTTTAGTATTGGAAAATTAAAAAGTTCGTTTAGTATTGGAAAATTAAAAACGTAATGAGCATAAATATCGACGTTTTTATGAACTGTTTCCACTCTGCTTTTCCTGTACCCTTGTCCACACATCTTAATACTTTTATCCTTTGAATTAACAGAGTTTCTCCTTTCGGATTATTAGTGAATTAGCTTTGTGGCATTATCTTGTCTGTTTTTCTCGCGTGCATTAAATGTTTTTAATTTTTAATTGAATTTGATTTTCTGTATTTATTTTCATTTTTTCCCTCTAATTTTCAATGTGCCATTTGGTCATTCTCTCTCTCTCTGTCTCTCTCTCTCTGTCTCTCTTTCTGTCTCTCTCTCTCTCTATCTTTCTATCTATTCCTCTCTTTCTACATATCTACCTTCCTGTATGCCTTTCTTTTATGTTAAATTATCTATCTCTCTATTTGGTCTGTTTACTTCTCCATCTGTCAATGCTTATATCCATTATATATCCTAAGTTGATCTATGTTTTCGTGTAAGTTTTTAAAGGAATAACTATATTTGCCAATCTAGCTTTTTATTTACATTCTTTCTGTTATTGGTGGTTGTAGTTAACCTAACGTCAGCACTATATGAGCTGTATTGTGGACGGGCCCCAAAGCTGAAGACTGACAATTTTAATGCCGCCACACACGAGACAGGGCGGGGATACCATGACTCCTGTCTCCGCCGGTCACATTAAACTGACACCAGTAGGGGGCGAAATCGCCAGGATTCTGTTGTTATTGGTGATGCGCATATTCGAAGCAATGCATCAGTTTAGCACGTTATTAACGAACATTGCGTTCAATACACCCTATCCCAACCTCCAGTCAAGCTAACAACACAACACTACTGCACTGCAAAATTTTCCCATTCACAGATCCACTTTATTAGTCTTTTTCTGCAGTCTCTAAAGCTAACTGATGTAATCTCTTGCCATTCCCCCCGCCCCCTCCAAAAAAATACACAACCTTTGATCACAGTCCATCGCAGTCTCTCAAGTCCAAACAAAAATGACCTTGTTACGGGAATCCCCCATTGACCTGTCGCCGCCAGAATGGACATAGTGGACTTTGGCTTCACATGAGCCGGCGGCCTCATTATAGGACTATAAAGATCCCTAAGCAAACAACTGGCGGACAATCGCCGTATAGGACCCCCCAGGGGAACCTAGGAGACGTTAAACCCAGAGAGAGGGAGAGAATTCTCTCCCTCCCTCTATAGAGAACTGGCGCACAAATAGCCTTCAAAGTGCGTCCGTCAAGACAGGGAAAAACAGGGAAAGTTTAGTAGGAGGCGGGTCAGGAACAGACTATCAGGCTTTCACGGTGGGATGGGAAGCATGATGGAGCAATGATGTGGGATGGTTGTGAATTAATAGTAAAAAAAGAGGGTGTGGATACAAAACAGTTTGGTAACAGCGTATCGTTATTACCAAAATAAGTTCTTTCTTTCTTAGTCATGACAATGATGAATAGTATGCAAAATACGTTGTGAAAATGTATGTTATTGTCCACAATAAGTTTGTTTTAGTTTTTTTTATGTGTAAAATTTGTAATCTTCATCGACCTTTAAAAGTGTGTTTCATACGAGAATGGCATACTGAAAGCATTTTAAGATGTTTCACAAATTGTGTCGGATATTTATGTTGCATAGCCCCTTCTAGTTGACACATATGGGTTATTTAAAGAAAGGCTCGTTTAATTAAAAGATGACATGAGGAATCAACAGCTGCCTACTTTGTTTTTGTTGTTGCTGTTGTTGTCGTTGAGTTGGTTTAACGTCCAACATCAGCACTATATAGGCTATATTGTGGACGCGCCCCAGACTGACGTCTGACAATTTTATGTGCTGCCACACACGAGGCAGGGTGAGGATACCATGACTCCTGTCTCAGCCGGCCACATAAAACTGACACCGACCCAACCAGTAGGGAGCGCAATCGCCAGGGCTCGAACCCAAACCTTTTGCGTAGGAAGCCGATGTTCTACCCCAGGACCACCGCCCCTCCCCCCTCACAGCTGTGTACGAAATCATAACAATGTATGTTCCAGAACTATTCCTTAACTACTTTTTAAATATCTTGGGGTCTTACGCATCTCACACTTCTTTCTTTTTCTCTCTCTCTCTCTCTCTCTCTCTCTCTCTCTCTCTCTCTCTCTCTCCTAACTTAATGATCAATATGCCATCAGTGAAGATGAGTTGTGTTCATGTAAATACGTAATGATGTGGGATGGTTGTGAAATAGTAAAAAAAAGTGAGGGTGTGGATATATATGTCAATTTGGTTAAACACTACAATAAACAGCTTATCGTTAATACTACAATAAAGTCTTTGTTGTTTTGTCATAAGAATGATGAATATTATTCAAAACATTAAATACGTTGTGAAATTGTATGTTGTTGTCAACAATAATTGAGTTTCAATTTTCGCTTTGCTAAAAATCTTCATTTTCATAGATCTTTAAAAGGGGGTTTCATACGAGAATGGCATACTGAAGTCATTAAGATATTTCACAAAATTGTGTCGGATATTTATGTTGCGTAACCCCTTCTAGTTGATACATATGGATTATTTAAAGAAAGGCTTGTTTAATTAAAATATGACATGAGGAATCGACAGCTGTCTCTCGTACTCTTTCTCTCTATCTCCCCCTCTCTCTCTCACACTCTCTTTTTTTTTTGTAAAAATCATTTCTGTCTTTTTATTCCTTTTCCTTCTCCTACTCTATGTCTGCATCTTTGTTTCAATTGTGCGTAAAAGGGGTTTAAAAAGTTCAAGTCATGAAAAGTAAAAAATAGCGAGTTCTTAACTAAAACGTTTAAAATTTAAAGCTTTTATTAATTACCACATAATTAAACATTATTTAGATTTAAAGCAAGCAAAGGGTGCGAGTTGTGTTTACCTCTTTCTATCTATATCCATCCACCTCCTTCTCTTTCTCTGATTACTTCTATCCCTTTCACCTTCTCTCCAATATTCCTCTCTCTCTCTCTCTCTTTCTCTCTCCCTTTCTTTGTCCCTCTGCCTCTTTATGCCTCTCTCCTCTTTTTCTCTATAACCCTTTTTAGAGTTTTAGTTTATTCACACACGATGCCGTGACTGAAACATCAAAGAGGAGTAAATCGATTGCATGGAAAATATTTGTCTCTAAAAAAACTAGATTTAGTTAATTAGCACGAGAATACTGTAAGCGTTCTAGAAACTCCAGGATGTTTGTTTAAATTAACCGTAAAATCGTGATCACGAAAGACGTGTTTGAAAACTAGTTCCATCTAAAACAAAAGCAAAACAAAAAAGCAGCAAAAAAATATTACACGAGACGTTGAAAATGCCACTGAAGTTCTTGCCAAAGACAAACGGCAATTATTCATAAGCTGCACAGTAGCTCCTAATACCACATTACGCGGTTGACCATAAAGCGGGTGTCCGCTAATATTGTAATAATCGAAGGTGGAATGCTGTTGGTCGTAAACCAATAATGCGGATAATGGTAATTATACCCATGAGGGTTTGGGGACTATCGCTCTCCCTCCCTTAGCGGCTTCATAAAGGCTTGTGTGGTGCGATCATTCGTTTACTCACTCTACCGGTCAGATATGCAATATTACTGTGTGTGCTCGTAATTATAATGTGTTAGAACGGCTAAAATTGGTGCTTTTCGGTCGGACCAGCATCAATTAATGTGTGGGCTACAGGCTACAAGGCTGTTAGATGCGGGAAACGATGTCAGAGAACTTTGCAGTGCGATTTATAAAATGTGCTGCTTGCCTTTTGAGTAATGCTAGTAGCTGGGCTAGTGTGAGTTATTTAAATGGTTTATGGATTTTCGCAATGACTGGAAAATGTTACATATTTGTTTGTTTGTTTGTTTGTTACATAGCGACTCCTGTCAACACTATATAGGCTTTATTCTAGACGCGTCCTAAAACTAACTTTACATCGTAGGTGCTTTTTAAAATATCAAGATTAGCCAGGCGTTTGGCACAACAATTAGGTAGAGCCTAATTATACATTCATATCTGCTCACTCGTTGGTATTTTAGAATGAACACACAAAAAATGAAAAATAACCCCATCCAATGCGACTTTTTTTATTTACCGAAACCTCCGCTCAATTTAGTCTTGTAATGAGTTAAGCCTTTTTTCCACGCAGTGTCACTTTCATGCAACAAAACGATTGAGCGCCTCGATATCATTATCATCATTCTTTGCAAAATTTCCAAATTGCGTAAACACAAACTCACTCGCTCACTCTCAAGACAGTCGACTTGTTTGAAAAAATATCGCATAGACGATGTAACGAATTTCGATTATTTTCTGTCTAGACGGATACAATTTTAGTACAATTTAAGGGAACTTTTCAATTGATACATGATCATGGTACTGAAAATATATACTGACCAAAGCTTTATATCAGCAAGTCATTTTCTAGTCGTTGCTAGTTGGATTTTTTTAAGATGGCGTAAAACTGTCAACACTGAAATCGATACACGTGATGTTGTGATTGGAATCTCACACCTGTGTTTCGTTGGATACTGATTGATGACTATTATGTACTTTGAAAGGACCTTACAAGAATAATCTTTGTGGATCGCTGTTTAGAGTCCTCCAAGCGAAACCTAGGAGGCGTTAAATCCAGTGAGAGGAAGAGAGAGATAGAGAAAGATAGAAATCTTCCCGGATCTGAAACACATAAAAGGGATCTCGGGAGAGAGAGATGGGGGGGGGGGGTGCTAAAAGGGTAATATTTTCTAGGACTATGAAAGTATATAGACAGAATAGTAATGAAATTCGTTGAACACTCCATAATGGTGTGACAAACAAGTGTCGCTAGCTCTGTTTTATTTGTATCTTTTATTGCACATTACGGACATTCGTAAAAGAAACATAAAGGTGAAATAAAAGTACAGTCTTCTGGATTTGCAACTCCAAGATACATGTACCTGCATTTTTGTGTGTATGTTTTGTCGATAAAAAGCCGTGATCTTTTAAAGGTGGTGATAATCGGTTGATCATGGGTTAGTTTGTAATTAAGCACTCCGATTCTAACATCATAATAAAAGTTTCGGATTCAAATAAATCAGTGAAACAAAATAAGCCAATCTTAACCTAATTTACGGAATTTTATATCTCGCTATTTATAATCTTTTCTACGTAATTCATTTACGTGTATTAGTTTCAAACCTTCCTAAAGTTCTTATATACTTTCTATAATGGTACAAGTGAGAAACAAAT
This sequence comes from Elysia chlorotica, assembly GCA_003991915.1. Taxonomy (NCBI): domain Eukaryota; kingdom Metazoa; phylum Mollusca; class Gastropoda; family Plakobranchidae; genus Elysia; species Elysia chlorotica. The sequence goes on along the minus strand of RQTK01000375.1, from coordinate 341,314 downwards.
TTTTAAGATTTTATTTTTATTTTTCGGCATCGACTATCTCGTTCACTCGCCATGTAATATTCATCCCCGTCTGGCAATTTTATAGTTTAACGTCGCTGCTTCGTCGAAATAGGTTTTCCATAAAACTGAAATAATACTACATGTATCTTTTTATCGACTTCCCCTCATGAGTGATTATGGCTCGTCGGTTATGTTCTAGTGACCGATAAGTTTGTGCCCACTACATATCGAATGATATTACCCATTTTTTGAAGTGTATCTTTCATTACTTTTTTTGTATTTCTAGTATCATATCAGTTCGTGCTAAGATATTCCCCAGTTTTAAAGCGCATATTTCATTTTTTTTTTAGTATCAGGTCAGTTCGTGCCTGTATATATCGAACGATATTCCATATTTTAAAGAGCATCTTTCATTTCTTTCTTTTTAACAGGTCATGTCGCACCGTGTCATAATAGAATAATATCCACATAAAAACTCAACCAAAGAGAGGAAAGAAAGGCGTGTTTAATCTCCACCCAACGCTCTAAGGGTTTTGGGCTTTTGAAGCTGTGGGTAAACATGCCTGGAAATCATGGAGGTCCGTGTATTTTATCGAGTTGTGCTAGTGTTTGCTCTGAGGGCTGATCACAAAATACACAGGGGTTACATATGGACTGGGTATGAACATGATCGCCATTACTCCAGAAAAGAGTTCCAGAGGTGTCCAAAAATAGAACTGAGACGGGTCTGCTTGAAAACTAGGAGTCTGAAGGTTCAAGAACAAAAGTTTTTTGGTCTGAAATAATACCTCATTTATTTTCAGATTTGTACCCCTTAAGTACAATGTTGTCGTAAGCTTACGACTCGTCGTAAGATATGGAAATAAGAAGGCTTACGATGAGTTCTAAACTATCACCGCGTTGTACTTACGGCCTTATGTGTGAGGTAAGATGTATAAAGTTATAGAAATATATCGGTCTTTGATGGTTACTCAGGCTTTTCATCGTGGTGGGTGTATTGAAAGCCCAAAGAGCCAGTCATGAATAAATCTACAGGATTAGTCAATAATCGCGAATGGCTTAAAACAACAGAGACCACACGCAGGCATTTGACGGTGGGATCTGTAAATAAAGGGACGAGAAATACATGTACAAAAATGCATCCTAATTGGAAAGAACAGCTACGGCGTAACTGGAATGATGAACATGAAAAGAATAACGATTGGGCTACAGCAATAATAATCAACAAAAATGAGCAATCACCACCCTCTGGTGTTAAAATAAGAGATTCTGAAATGGCACGTACGAGGGGAAATGTAAACAAAACAAAACAAAAACTAACAAAGCTTAAGAGCATGTGGACACGATTATGATGTGAGATATCACAAAAAGTGTTGTGGAAAAAGAAGAGGAGATCTGAAAACGGCCTAATCTTGTTTGATGAAGAGCACAAATCAATACAAAAGACACAATGGGCGCGGCTGGGAATGCAAACTACCGGCACGGTAACCCAGAGAGAGAGAGAGAGAGAGAGAGAGAGAGAGAGAGAGAGAGAGAGAGAGAGAGTGTGAAAGCTATTTATTCTTGAGAGAGAAC
>RQTK01000375.1:267026-322316 GCA_003991915.1 Elysia chlorotica | reverse complement strand
ATTAATGATTTCATCAAATTCCTCATGTATATATTTTTAGGACATTAAACTGAACTTTTTAACTTACCGATTCAATAACTGCCGATGTAATTATTTATATTAGATCAGAAAAACAACTTCCCGTTTGAATCTATTTTTGTGGGTTAGGGGAGATGGTGGTTTTCTTTTTAAACACTAACTTCTCCAATAAAGTGATAATAACAATTATCGATCTTTTACAATCAAATAATTATATTCCTACACTTCCCACACATTTCTCTCTTCGGGGAATTGTTCTTGTTCGCTTCCGTTTCTTTCCTTGTCGTTCGTGTTTTTAGTAGGTGTTATTTTCCTGTGCATGCATTATGTTATGATAACACAGAGGAATAATATCAAAGCAGCAATTATGACTTCTACCAATATAGTATGGTATTACTTTAATCAAATGCAATTACCTACGTTCAGATTTCTTTTTGATTTCAATCTTGTATCATACTATAGCATAAATTGATCGTTGAACGTACCATTTCCTTTTTAAGTTAAAAGTTAAGGAATCCTATTTTCTCACTTCACCGATGACTAGGTACAAATATTTACTTTGAGTAGTCAAGTTGTATTGAACTCGCCGTATGCATGAAAATAATGGAAAAAAAAAGAAATTAGAAATTGTAGACAATGTTACTTTTACGCAGCATCGTTGATTCTTAAACAAAACTTAAAGTTTGATTTGGTAAGGGCGAATTCAGGTTTGGTCTTCATGGTTTTTCATTCTAATTTTGATTTTTGTAAAGTAAAGAAATGTTTGGCGTTTAATAACAGTGCGTTCAATGATATTATCAAAGTCGGATATGAAAGCGAAGAATCTGAAAGTCCAAATTTTCTTCTGTAAAGTCGTTTTTTAAATGAAATTACAATCTTGACTTTTTTTAACGGAAGAACTTTACTGGTCATAAAATCAGAAAGACGTTCATATATTGTCAACAAAGTACAAATTAATGTTAAGATTGTACGTTAACACAGAGGTAGATATTGACAAAACTAAGACCAATGCTCCTCTTAAATAGGTCTACAATAAAAACATTTAAAACCAATTACACTACGTTGCCCATTGTCTTAACTGGAGGAAATAATGTTTAAGTGTCTCTTAATTAACTAGCACCTCGATTATTTAGCAAAAGCGTGAAATGTAAAACCGCTTAATAGACAGATGGATATTAGGAAGTTAGAATTAATAGATATATAAATAGATGGATTGAGATAGATAGATAGATAGATAGATAGATAGATAGATAGATAGATAGATAGATAGATAGATAGATAGATAGATAGATAGAATTATAGATAGATAGATATAGTTATAGATTGATTGATTAAGAGAGAGAGGAATATAAAAATAAAAATCAGAGACACACAGACAGACAGACAGACAGGAAGACAGAGACAGAGGCAGAGACAGAGACAGAGAGATGGATTATTATACTTAATGGATCTGTCCTAAAGCGAGATCGTCCTAAGTTTGTTGGGGTTTCTTTTACGCTAGGAAGATGAAATACATAACTCCTTTAGTATGAAATCTGGCTCAAGCAAAAAAAAAAACTACTTTTCTGTTAGAAATGTCGCTTTTAAACTGCTGCTAGGGTTTCTATAGATTTTTTTATAAATTCAAAAATGTGCAGGATAAAAGTTCAGTACCCGGTATTCTAAAAGCAAGGAACATTCTCTCTCTCTCTCTCTCTCTCTGGGCTTAAAACAAGAGAGAGAGAGAGAGAGAGAGAGAGAGAGAGAGAGAGAGAGAGAGAGACTCTCTCTCTCTCTCTTGTTTTAAGCCCATCTCCATATTTATTCGCATTCTTCCACATTAAGGTATTTTCGAAAGAGATTTTAAGTAGAGCGGGAAGGTTTTAAAAAGTCATATAATTCAGAAGAAAGCAGGGTTGTTAAAACTACTGTGAAATCATTAAACCTAACATAACTAATGAATGTTATAGCTTTATGATTCTGATATTAAGATACTTTAAGAGGATGGTTCAAAGTATGACGTTCGCAGAGATCCTAAAAACAGACTTTCACATTAGAAATAAAAAAACACAAACATCTTTGGGAAAAGCTTCAAAAAGCTTTTGATGGTTATCTTTAATATTTTGCTTTAGATGACAAAAACCTTAAAATTTAATGATGACATTTTGTCGTCAACAGCACCATTATTGTGTGGTAAACGTTCTCATTTTAAAGTACACCACTTAAATGTCTGCCTTAAGCATAATAGTTTATGTGTCTCTACGTTTAGATCCAAGATGAGAGATTTTAAAATGGCATAATGCTTTTTTCTCAAGGACGGATGATTTAGACCAAAAATATATCTTGAACAATATGTTTTACTCGTTTACACAAACGAGCATTTACGAATTTCTTCCACAACATTATCCCAGATCGTTAAAATTTATAAGCCACAGTTTATGGCTTCTTGTAGCCAAATACAACTACACCGATTATATATTTTGCCCAAGATTTCTACTATTTCTAATTTTTTTGTTAAAATTACGACTTTCTTATATAGAAAACCTTTCTCTGCTGGTATTTCCCATGATAGAATGTTTTAATGTTATTTAATGAATGTTTATTAGCACCAAAGCGCAACTAACACTTTATTAGGCAATGGTCGTGGTTAAATACAAAATTGTCGTGTTGTAATTATGTGTTTCTAAGACTCAAAATATCAAAATACATACTTTATCGTAAACTGTTCACAGAGAAATAGAAATATATTTCAATTCTACAATAATAGTTTTGCAGCGATTACTATAGACAATTTTATTTGACAAGTAAACGTTGTCGGTTTTTTTTCCTATACCCTATCTCACGAGTATGGTTGGATTGGAACTTGGATTGGAACTTACATTAGTAAGTGTATTTTTCTGTTTCTTTTTCATGATGGCGATTATGTCTTTTTATCCCGGTGTGTATCTCTCAGTTTCTCTCTCTCTCTCTCTCTCTCTCTCTCTCTCTCTCTCTCTCTCTCTCTCTCTCTCTCTCTCTCTCTCTCTCTCTCTCTCTGTGTGTGTGTGTGTGTGTGTCGTTATTGTTACTGGTTGGTTCGTTCTATTATATCCTCTGATCGGTGAGATTGAAGCCATTCCAAGTTTACCGCCCCCTTCATTCTCAAGTAAGATCCAATACGGCGAGGGGACTTGAATGTTTACAATAAATTATAGTGACATCGGCCCCAATGGTAATGTACAAAGTCGTAGAGGCCAGGGCAGAGATTGAAGCTGTAAACTTACAATCGAAAGCCGATTGCTCTACCCTTTGACAATGCCACTCCCTTTTGCCCCCCCCTCCCCCAAACCACCCCTAAAAAAGAAGAAAAAAAGATTTCCTAGTATAGCTCATGTAGGTCACGTTAAAATAACTTTACGTCTTAAAACTGTACTAGGCGACATCATTCATAAACTTTCTTCCTGGTTGCCTCTAACATTAAATTCCTGTCATCGTTTTCGCTGGATCGGTATTAACCGTAGGCTCAACTGAGTTACGTTAAATTCCTCTGTGGTTTTCAAACATTCGTTCACATGAGATGTTATTCGAAAGCATAATAAGAGCCTTATCAAATCACATGGAATAAATACACTAGCGTTACTCAATCCAGCTATAGGATGTAGCGAAAAGTCTTTTTTACCCGCTCGAGCGCATTGTGCATCGTACTTGTATGAACTCACAGATATAGATTTTCAAGCGCATTAGCTTTTCTGCTTCCCTTGAGACCTTGATTAGATCATTAAGAAGATTCTTAGAAACTCAGAACCTTGGGATTCATTATGTTATTCTTGTTTTTTATTTATTTCTGAATTCTCTCTTTCTCATTTGTATACTAATACGATTTTCCGCTGCTCGATTCTAAGTTATATTATTATAATTTTATCTAAGATCGAGGCTGATGCTGAGGCTTCCGCTACTGTTGGTTTTTAATTCCCCCGTCGTTTAGCTCTGCTTTTCTACACATATCTGAAATAGCGAGGTAAGACAAATATTGACAAGAGGGCGATGCATGCTCTTCTTTAGGAAGCGTCTCTTGCAGCAATTCTAGACAACATTCTCTTCGTTCAAATACATTTCTGTTGCCTGATCCGTTTTCTCTCCTAAGTCCTCCAGACGATCGTGCTGATCGTTAGATATGGAGGGACATGGGCGATAAGAAGGCAGTAGATTGATTCCAGGATCTATTGCTAAATGAAACAATCTGATATCTAACCCATGAACACCGCGTTGTGGAGCGGGCGAACTGGTAAACGTGATAGAACGATGATATGCTAATCGGGAGGTCCGTGGATCGAAATGCACAACCGGAAAAAGTTTATTTGTCCGATTTCGTCCTCAACAAACAAACAAACCTGCGTATAAATAAAATGCTCTAGCGATTGAAAAAAACCAGAAGGAAAACAGAAAACTATCAGTGTAGTGTCATTTGAACTTAACGGAGAAAGCCAATATTTCTTACACAAGAATATTTACACAATTACGCGTTTTTAATCCCACTCGAATCAGCCTAAATATACCTAACAATAAACAAGTTGTTGGTTGGCCTAGCCCACCTAGATACCACCTTCCTATTTCCCTACAATAAATTTATTATTTGCTTTGTAATTAATATGAACCCTTTTCAAACTCTTATCATTGTCATGAACGATTTGGTTTAATCTTTGTTTTAACATCCCAATCGCGTATACATTATGAATCATGTGGTATTATAGGCTCGTGACACACGATGAAACCTGGAACCTTAAATACATTAAGACTGTATACCTGCAATATCGATTTCTTTGATCTTTGCAAATCCTAATGAGAGAAATACCAATAATGTGGCATATCGGTATCCAATAGACCAGGGCTGTGTGGACGCATACTAGGATTACCTGGATGTCTCCACCATCGATCTCTGTGCTTCTCTTTCTTAAGAACGTGCCGCCCCGCAAACAGTGTCAACCCGCTGCTAATCATATCATTCGATTAGTTCTTAATTCGATGCTGGTTCCTTCAAACAGACTCCTTTGTAAGGGCTAGCAATACACTCCCAGCGCGCGAGGTAAATATTTGCTGTCTTTTGGCACTCTTAGAAAAAACATGAGCTCAATGTGCAAAAACCCTGAAACATAATTATACTGTGTCTTCAGATCTTACAGGATAAAACGACATTTATTTTTATTTCAAGCTTTGCCACTTTTCTTCCTTTTTGTTAAAAACTGAATGGAGCCGTCTTGATTTGTTTTCTCAGAGAACTCGTAAGGGGTGTCATGTACTTTAATAGAATGTGGTTGCAATACGTGATTTCTTATGATGTGATATTCTCTTTGTTTCTTATACCATTACTCTTTAACTACGAGTTTTAGCACCAACGTTTGACCAAGTATTTGACTCTACAAAAACGAACCTGTATATAAGAGCATAATGAGAAATGCATAGACCAATTTACATACAGGATGTAATTCTTAGACAGTTCATATATATATACCCTATCATTATCATTACAACAAGACAAACCCGCCAGATGTTCCTTCAAGCCAGCGTGGATACAATGAAGAAGATTGGATAAAGCATTGGCGGAAATACTTTTTTAGCATCGCATTTAGGGCCCTCTGCTTTCGCACTTGCCATCAAGGCCATTCAAGAAAGCATTTAGCGACATGGGGAGAACAGTGCATCGTTCGATGAACGAGAACGGAAATTGCAATTTCGACTTCGTCCACGGAAATGACGCGGAAAAGAGAGAATCTCCGAATCTGTAGGCCGTGTGACATGAGATGGCATGTGCGATGAAAAGGTTGGTACATGGTGAGAATGCCACACAAAGAGGGGAGGAGAGAGAGAGAGAGAGAGAGAGAGAGAGAGAGACAGAGAGAGAGAGAAGGAGGGGGGAAAGGCGGAAAGGAAGGAAAGACAAAAAGAGACAGAAATACAGTGAGAGACAGGCAGAATAAAAGGAAAACTTAAAAAAATACCAATAGAAAAAAGGTCAGACAGATAAACAGACAGGCGGAAAGACAGACACAAACACACACACACACACAAAGGCAGTCTGACAGAAAGGCGGGAAGACAGAGAAAGACAGACACGCAGACCAAGAAAGAGACATAGACAGAGATACAGAAATAGAGTGAGAGAGACAGAAAGAGCAAAAGGAAAAGAGGAAAGGACGGAGGGATATAGATATACAGACAGACATACAGACATACAGACAAACATTCACACGGACAGACAGACAGACAGACAGACAGACAGACAGACAGACAGACAGACAGGCCGAGGTCAGACATAGATAAAAACATTTATTGATACCAAGTCACAAATGGTTCTTTTGTAGACGGTTCACGTTATAAACGATGAGGATTTAATAAAATTTAAAAAGTGAAATAAACCTTATAAAAATGAATCTTATCTTACCATTATTATATATCTTTATGTATAAAGTTATACCGAACAAACACATTATGTGTTTGAAAATAAAACAAACTTGAAACTTTCTTCTACTATAAGAAAGAAACACAAAAAATAGCATTGATAAGGAATGCCGCAACGATATAAATTAAGAAAAAAAATTGGGTGTTTGGTTTGATTAATCCCAAAAAGTGTTCAAGCTTCAAACTACAAAAAGGGCAAGGTGTGTTAATCTTCTAATGAGGAAGGAAATATTCATTTTAAAAGGTTTTAATAAGGAGTGATTAAGATGCCAGCAGTTGAAAAATACAATGCTCTAACAATTTTGCTGCCAGTCAGATGACTAACGTTACAAAATTGGTCTCTTTTACGGACTCAGGAAAGCTTTAAGCGATTCTTTCAATGTGAATATTTTCTAGAGAATTCCTGTATTGAACCAAAAAAAATATTAAAATTATTAAATTTTGTGCTATATGATGGACAGGTTTGATGAAAATGAAAAATTTGTTTTACTAAATTGGTTATTCTTTTGAATATTTGTATACGAAAAGAATAGGATGTTTCTTAGAGTAAAAATCTCCTTTTAAATTGTCATTAATTAAATGGATCCATTGTAGTTTTCTTGGAGGAATGTAATAATGCGTTCGTTCTGAGTCGCTTAGTTAAGCGCAGTTGATATTATAGAGTTTAAAACTTGGAATAAATTGGTTAGATGCAAGCGAGTTAGTTAATAGGCTACGAACATGAAAACATATTGCAAGTTCTTTCTTTGTTTTTTTATATAAGGTATAATGCATTCTTTTAGATAAAGAAATCCATAGAGAATTTTACATTGCACATAAAAAAGCGCTCTGCACCTGAGCCTAAATATTATGTTTGAGGTAAAGCGCTATAAAAATAAAGTTCGTTTATTATTACTGTTATTGTTATTATTATTATTATTATTATTATTATTATTATTATTATTATTATTATACTATACAAAGATTGTAAATTAAAAGTTCATTTCACAAGTATGCCTATATAGTGGCACATATTATTTGAACAAAATATATTATATGCATAAAGAAACATAACACCAACAAAAATGTAAAAATTATATTAAAACAAAAAAAGTAACTTAGAAAAAAGCTCAATGAGGCATGAGGTACAAGGTTATTCCTGCGGCATTATACAATAATTATATGAAACGACAGTCTAAAGATATTCTCCTTGCCGACTCATTTCCCGTATCTATTATGTAAAGCATGTTAACCCTTTGACACCCGTGACGCTCATAATGAGGCAGAGCTAATTTCCATTACAAATGAGTACAAAATATTTCCAGCGGTAAATACCCTGAGAAAATATCGTCTCTACCTTACTGGTCCAAATATCATAGAGAAAATATATGCGCCAGTTAACAATTAGCGACAGGTTTTTTGGCACAATCACAAGTGCGTTTAGGAACAATAATTATCTTGCCAGGCCTATTATCGGAAGAGGAAAGAATTAACTAATGACAGGGTTTTACAGACGCTCAAAATGTTAACTTCCTGCTTTTAGACTATAGGAAACGACAGTAATCCTATTACCGCTTTTACAATAAACTATTAGCCAAATGTTTACGCAGCACAGTTAGTTATTTGATTTGCACGTAATGAAGATGGAGTTTCTTCCAAGACATGCCTATGTTGTATACGTAATGAATTCAATGCCAACAGATGGTTCAATGAATAGACGAAATAATGGTTTATATTCGAAACATACAGTGATGTAATGATAATTTGAATGAAACAAGTTTTTCGTAGAAACATTTCTATTATTATTCAATATATAAGAAAAACGATTCACGATGATCCATAATGCGTTTGAATCTAGTATGTTTCGTGAGGTGCAACTAGTATTAACTTTCTTAACATCAATCTTAGAGGCGGGAGGAGGGGTTGAAGATGTAACCGTGGTATCAAATAAAGCTAGGACAGGTGGCGATACCATTTTCATATAATAATAATCTTGCTTTTAGCGTGTTTTCTTTTACAGAAGAGGTCAAATTTAGCGTCTAACTAATTTCTGTTATTACTGTCTTAACATCATTGCGTCTAACAACAATGTATAAAAAAAAATTATTTGGTAAAAAGAGAGAACATTATGTTTAACTTAAGCAACCATAGTGAATCAGGCAGAAGACACTGGTATAATTTTTTTATAAAATGAAAATAGAAAAAATTCTCTTGTTCAATAAAACGAACTATGTATGGTTCTACAAATGATAGCTTTAAAAATCTTTCCAATCACTTAAAGTGCAGCTGAGGCTTGTTAACACACTATAATTAACTTAACATTCCCACATTCCGACTCATGCCCATTTCACTCTGGTTTCTATTATAACACTGTTAGAGTGATAAAAATGCCAAACGTTTTTTTTTTCTTTTCTTCCTTTTTCCAACTTAATACCTTTTACTGCTTTATGAAGTCGGGACAGTGAACCTACACTATTTTGGTGAAATGCTAGGTCTACTAAAAGAATTCCCGAAAGGTTATTTTTGTTCCCGTCTCGTTACTGCTCTTCTTTCACCAAAGCGTGCCTAGTGGACATTATCGCATTCGCATTACAAATAGGATATTTTATTGTCTAGTGACTACTTTTTTTTTAATTTGAGAAGAATTATAGGAAAATATCATGATTATATGAATGCTACAGATCCGAAAAGGTAGTCATCTTTGTTTTATAGTTTCGGAAATAAATGTGCATTTACCCAATAATTAGTTTGGTTTTTCTAAATGTGTAGGCAATTATAACGATATAATACATTGTTTACTCTGCTGAAAAGCGTTGAGTAAAGATCAAAGAACAGAAGTTGTAAGCAGTCTAAATATTAATTAAAAGCGTTCACAGGACATAATCAAGAGTGGAATTAAGTTAAGTATTGCAGAAAAAAGACTGATAAGACAAGATCTATTTGTCAAGTGAAAAAAGAGGCTTCATGTAAAATAACGTTGTTGTTTCTATCGATACAACTAACTAACAATTAGTATAAGTATGATCCATACTATAAATTTACTGCTGCTACTATTACTACTACGGCATTTTACTTCAGTGGTAAAACTAGGCTTTTAGTAAAGATGGCCGAACAATGATTGCGTCTTGTGGGATTAGATACCTAGACTTGTAGATGCAGCGGCACCGAATCGCCTTGCCACTTAAAGCGAGCATGGTTTATACAACTAGATCACTAGGCTCCTTATAAAAGGAGGTTGATGGCTTTACTATTTGATGTACCAACACCATTCAAAAATATAGACAGGTACATTGTACCCACACCAGTTGACATCGAAAAACAATGTCAGAGAGACCTTACAAACTCATTGCGTTGAAGACGTTCTTCGGAGACATCTCTAAGATGATGCGGATGTCAGATAAATCCATCTTTGTCATCGATTCCAAATCTCCCTCTTCACCTAATCCTATCAGATGGTGACAAGAATATCAGCAGGGCAGCGGGCCAAGTGCAAATTAAGCGGATCCCAGTCTTGTTGACTGCTAATTGATAGACACCCCCTGCGCTTTAGGCTCAGACTTAGTGACTTACTCCTAGCGTAGATCTACTATCTTAGTGCAGTTGCTAGCAGTAGAAAAAATAAAAACAAAACGAATAATAAAAAGAAATATGAAATGTAATAAGACAGTGTCTTTTTAAAGGTATTTCTGTTTAATTAAGGGATAATAATTTTTCACTTGAAGATAATACTTTTAAGGAAAATGTGGATGAAAGGGATAGCTGTGTTGTGAAGTGGGAGGACACATTTAATTACCTTTTTTCTTTTCTTTTTTTTTACTTTTCACACTTTCCTATTTTAATACTCGTTTTAACAATGAGAAACTTAAGTGAAGTGTAAGTTTCTTATTACCATTAATCGATTATGCATTGATTTATTGATTTGTTTATAATTGTATTTTCTGGCTTAAGGAATCTCTGTATATCAAAAGTACTAATTTTTGTGATTAGCAAGATATTTTAAACTAATTTTTTATTTAAAAAACGGATAAATCAAGTTAAATTCATTTTTTTTATATTATGCATTTCAAAGTCAGTTTAAAGTATTATTTCAATAATTTTTAGAAAGCATTTTAGATTGAATCTCGTACGTTCATAGCATTATTTTCTGGGTAATGTCAATTTATTTATACTCAACAGCCTTCGTCAATCCAGTAAAAATATTTGTCTATTTGGTGATTTGGCTTCTTATTTTTAAGGCTCGTCTTTATATAAATAATGAACATTACTTCATCTATTTAAACATAATAAACAGTATTCTATTGCCTTCTAATTTTACTGATGTTAACGAGTACATTTTTTTATCCCTCTCCACTAATCACTACTGGAGGAAGAGGTGGCTCAATTATTTCTGTTTAATTAAGGGATAATAATTATTCACTTGAAGATAATACTTTTAAGGACATTTTAGATGAAAGGGATAGTTGTGTTTTGAAATAGAACGACAAATTAACCTTTTTCTTTTCTTTATCTTCTTTTTTTTATTTTTCACACTTTCCTTTTTTAATATTCGTATTAACAATGACAATGGTGAATGAAGTGCAGTTTTCTTGTTATGTACTGATTTATTGATTTATTTATAATTGTTGTGTTGTTTTTTTTCTAGTTTAAAGAATCACCGTGTAGAAAAGTATATTTTATGATTAGCACTGATTTTATTTAAAAAAACTGATTTGTCAAATTAAATTCATTTATTTTTCTAAATATTATGCAAATCAAAGTCAGTTTAAAGTCTTATTTCCACAACTTGTTTTTGAGACATCCTTGGGTTTAAGTTCGCACGTCCATAACATTATTTTCTGGGTATTGTAAATTTATTTATATTCAACAGTCTTCGTAAATCTAGTAAAAATATTTGTCTATTTGGTGATTCTAATTTTACAGATTTTCATGATTTTCATGAGTAAATATCTCTCTCCACTAATCACTACTGGAGGAAGAGGTGGCTCAATGGTAGAACACGCAAATCCTAATCTGGATGTGTCTGGTTCGATCTCGTATCAGACAGTCTTATTCCATGCAATTTAGATCAAATATTGACAATCAGATAAATAAGTCTTGGTATTTATACTATGTTTCTGTTTTGTAGTACGTAAAATTGTCAGGCGCAACAAACCAATCAACGCAATCTAAAAAAAAATTATTTAAAAGATCTCTAACAGAATAATAACAAAGTAGTTAGTTGATTAAGTTTCCTTTCATCACATTTTTTTTGCATTTTAGTCTAGGTCGAGTCGTGCGTTTCTATTGTTCCTTGTCGTCTGCTGATTACTATTTTCCAACTTTATAACAAAGCATATTGTCTGGCTAGCCTTCTTGCCTAACCTAAAGAAAGAAAATGAGTTTCGTACTATTTGTGTATAAAATAAATGTATTATTTTCTCTTATTCAACTGCAGTTACCATTGTAAGGACCACCACAAAAATCCAGTATAACTGGTGTATTTATCGACCAATGACATCGGTAGAGTAGGGTAAGAAAATGAAACAAAATACTTTTTAATACGTGTAGTATAGCTTATTTCTTTATTATTCTTTATTATGCTGCTGATACCATGCTGTTGCCTTACGTTTTATGTTCGCCATTGTGAACCAAGGCAACGTCATTAGTAGATTTTCTGTGAACCAAGGCAACGTCATTAGTAGGTTTTCTGTGAACCAAGGCAACGTCATTCGTAGGTTTTCTGTGAACCAAGGCAACGTCATTCGTAGGTTTTCTGTGAACCAAGGCAACGTCATTCGTAGGTTTTTTTGTCATTTCGACCTTTGCCTCTGTTTGAATTATTGACATCAAAAGGGCTGTACCACCTGAAACTAGCAAATGCCACCTGTAAAAAATTCCAATTCGTTTCGATATAATAATCGATCATTATTAACATCAAAGCGTTTCGATTTTTTAGTTATAACGTTGCAGTTCATTTTCCGGGGCCGGACCACCCATGAGATTATGATGATGCCTCTCTCTCTCTCTCTCTCTCTCTCTCTCTCTCTCTCTCTCTCTCTCTCTCTCTCTCTCTCTCTCTCTCTCTCTCTCTCTCTCTCTCTCTCTCTCTCTCTCTCTCTCTTTCTCTCTCTCTCTCTCTCTCTCTCTCTCTCTCTCTCTCTCTCTCCCTTTCCCCCCTAAAGACCCTTGTCGATCACGAAGCCTTGGGGTGCTTGCCTCCCGTCTTATTACTTCCGGAAAACTATTGGAAGAGTCATAATTCCTGACCCAAGGAGTCCATATAAGAGACGGGTTGACAGTGGATCTCTCAACTCTTTGTGTTATGTCTTTTGTCCTTCGCGGTAGGCCGCCCAGGCTTATTGATTGTGCTTTGTTCCCGATGTCGGTTTCAGGAAGTTTCATAGCACACTCAGTCATCGATCTATGCAATTTCGAAATTCTCTTCGTCTTTTTTTTTTTCGCTTTCAAAATTTAATTCTCTTTCGGGGCGCTAAAATAAAGCGCGTTTGCTTGAATGTTTGAAAAGAGAAAAATATGGGCGAAGAGACATTTTTTGCAACTAGATCTACAATCGGGTTGTTTAGTTAGAATAAAAACTACATTGTAAACAAGGCTTGTATCTGAGAAGAGAATAGGTGCAAACCTCTCTGGTTGTTTTTCGATTGGGCTGCTTGCGTGTGTCACTCGTTTTTATATTTGCCGGATAATTGTGTTATTTCATTTCTGTAATGATTGAAAGGGGTTGGGGTTGGGGTGAGACGAGCGGTGAATTTTTTCTGCTATAATTTTCTCTTTAAATATAATAAAGATGATCGTGTATTTTAATACCAATTTAAGCAAAACCTACATAATGTTACCAAAAATTGGTCCCATGTTATTGGTTTTTTTAACGTCTGCCGCTGATAACCACACTTCCCCCTCTCACCACCAACTCTCCTTTTTATGCGACTAAAATAGCAGTATTGCTTCCGATTGACTGTGGCAAGGGTCATAACTCGCGATTACTAGCGCCGGTTTGATAGCCTCCCTTTAATAAAATACGTCTCGCGGGTTTCATCTCGTCTGCCTGTTATTGCAGACTTGACATCATTAGGGTCTCTTAGTTGCACTATTTTCGTCTGGGTCAGAAAGGACTTTAACAAATCGAAAGAGCAAAAAAAAAAAATCAAATTAAAACAGGTATGTTGTAATACATTCATCTATTTTGAAGAACTTTACTTTAATATAATATCTTCACTCCATAGTTTAAAAAAGCGAACTGCTAATAAATACTTTGATTTTTAATTCACAGTGAACACTATTTTATGCACCTCCTGTTGCCTAATTATTAAGACTGTTTCGCTTTTGTTTTTATTTTTGTTTGGTCTTTGTTTTGTTGCTTTTGTTGTTGTTGCTGTTGTTGTTGTTGTTGTTGTTGTTGTTGTTGTTGTTGTTGTTGTTGTGGTGGTGGTGGTGGTGGTGGTGGTGGTGGTGATTTGTTCGGTTTATTTTCATCTTTTTTGTTGTTTTTTTCGTTGGTAGTTTTGTTTTGTTAGTATTTTCTTTTTTCTATTCTGTGGTTTGACATTGTTTGTTGTTTTGTTTGTTGTGGATTTTGTGTTATGTTTTTTACTGAGGGGTGGTGGCTGGGTGCGGGTGTTATTTTTTTTTTCTTTTGGTGTTCCTTCACGCGGATCTTACCAAATTGCGCCAGTACTTCTATTCTTTTTGTTTATAACTTGAACTTGATTTGATTTAGTCAAACTTTCTGTTTCCCTATGATTGTATGTCATATTTTCTAAACATTTTCCTGTGTTTATCAATTCCTACACAGACAAAATGACGACATACTGATCTCGTTCTTATATTTGCCAAAAAATTTTGTTATTTCATTTCTTCAATGATTGATAGGGGTTGGGGTTGGGGTGAGGCGAGCGGTGAATTTTTTCTGCAATTATTTTCTCTTTAAAGATGTTAAATATAATCATGTATTTTAATAATAAAAAATTTAAACAAAACCTACATAATATGTTACCAAAAAATGGTCCCATCTTATTGGGTTTTTTTAACGTCTGCCGCTGATAACCACACCTCCCCCTCTCACCACCAACTCTCCTTTTTATGCGACTAAAATAGCAGTATTGCTTCCGATTGACTGTGGCAAGGGTCATAACTCGCGATTACCAGCGCCGGTTTGATAGCCTCCCTTTAATAAAATACGTCTCGCGGGTTTCATCTCGTCTGCCTGTTATTGCAGACTTGACATCATTAGGGTCTCTTAGTTGCACTATTTTCGTCTGGGTCAGAAAGGACTTTAACAAATCGAAAGAGCACAAAAATTCAAATTGAAACAGGTATGTTGTAATACTTTCATCTATTTTGAAAAACTTTACTTTAATATAATATCTTCACTCCATAGTTTAAAATAGGGAACTGCTAATAAATACTTTAATTTTTAATCCACAGTGAACACTACTTTATGCCTTTCCTGTTGCAGAATTAGTAACACTGTTTTGCTTTTGTTTTTATTTTTGTTTGGTCGTTGTTTTGTTGCTTTTGTTGTTGTTGTTGTTGCTTTTGTTGTCGTGTTTTGTTGTTGTTGTTGTTGTTGTTGTTGTTGTTGTTGTTGTTGTTGTTGTTGTTGTGTTGTTGTTGTTTTGTTTGCTTGTTGTTATTGTTTATCTTTTTGTATTATTTTTTGGGATGTTTTTTTGTTTTTTTTGTAGTTTTGTTTTGTTAGTATTTTCTTTGTTTTTATGCTGTGGCAGTGTTTGTTGTTTCGTTTGTTGTGGGTTTATTGTTATGTTTTTTACTGAGGGGTGGTGGCTGGGTGCGAGTGTTTTTTCTTTTCTTTTGGTGTTCCTACACGCGGATCCTACCAAATTGCGCCAGCATTTCTATTCTTCTCTTTATAACTTGAACTTGATTTTATTTCGTCAAACTTTCTGTATCCCTCTGATTCTATGTCATATTTTTTACATATTTTTCTGTTTCCATCAATTCCTACACAGACAAAATGACGACATACTGAAAGAACTTATCATCAAAGCAAAATGGCTTTTGCAAATCATCAAAGAAAAAAAAATTGAAATACTTAGGGCACTTGAAAAGACATGACAGTTTGGAAAGACATAATAATTATCCTAGAGGCAAAGCTAGGGGCAAATTGAAAATAGGACAAGAAGGTGGATGGATGACATCAGCGATTGGCTACAAAGGAGGACCAGCGAGAATCGCTCAAGACTGTCTAGCTTTTGTTTTGTATCTTTGTTAGTATTTTCTTCTTGTTTTGTGCTGTGGTCTGAATTTGTTTGTTGTTTTGTGTTGTTTTTTTTTCTCTGAGGGGTGGTGGATTGGTGGGGAAGTTGTCTTTTTTCATTTTGTTGTTGCGGAGTTTGCCAAATTCAACCAGTAATTTTATTCTTTTTTTCATAAGTTGAATTTGATTCAGTAACGTCAACCTTTGTGTATCCCTCTGATTATATGTCTCCAAGAAGGTGGAACGATGACATTAGCGACTGGATACAAAGGAGGCCCAGCGAGGCAGGAAGGATCGCTCAAGACAGAGAGCTCTTCAGGCAGATTGTACGGGAGGCTACGTCAGACACTACCGACAAGCCAGCATGATGATGATGATGATGATGATGATGATGATGATGATGATGATGATGATGATGATGATGATGATGATGATGATGATGATGATGATGATGATGATGATGATGATGATGATGATGATGATGATGATGATGATGATGATGATGATGATGATGATGACATAATTCAGCTTTTTGTTTTAATACTTACTTTTTCCTCTATCAATCTTTCCCCAATAAAGAAACAAGTTCTTGAAACAACATGTATTGTTTTCACCTTAAAGAAAAATAGATGTGAAAAGGAGAAGTATTGACTTTTCAAATTAGCGCAATATGAACTTCGTTAATTGAGAGATGATGTTACTTTTATCTTAGCTTAGAAAACGGTAGATGCAACGTAAAAATTAATTGTACTCGTAGATTGCTTTTCACCAGACGTTTATTATCAAAAGCCATAGCACCTCATAAAAGAGATGCGTGAACAACGTGCAAAAAGTTCTAATAACAATAACGGTGAATTCCTTTAACTGCTGCTATGCTGTATATTAATCGATTAACCCATGAGGATGACAAAAAAAAAGAAAAGAAAAATGAATTAAAAAAAAGTATTGTCTTTTCGATTTTCCTTTGTCTGAAGCTGGAAATGTATATATGTATTAATATAAAAAAATTGTCAACAAATGATTTAAAATACAACCATCCTTGTTTTCCTTTCTTTGAAAAAAATGTTTAGCTATTTTGTTTATCCAGTTTTCATTATTTTTCATCGTTTCCTTCTTTCTTTTTGTTTTTATTTTCCCCTTTTCTTTGTCTTACTCAGCGGTATGTTGTATCCTCACCCCCTATCAACTAACAGTATAACCAGAGAGTGTGGAATGGGGGGAGGATGTTGCGTATAGAGCTCGGGATACTTAAAGCGTCTGTAAACCTTACTAAATTTTCTATATCTAAAGGATAAATCAAGCGCCTTAATTTCAACATAGAAAATGATTGAACACGCGTCACGCTAGCACGTATCAATAGCCCTGTGATATTTTTATATATCTTCTTACTAAATCTATAGTCTCTGATATAACCTCAAAACTCACCGCCTCCATAATCTATAAGCCTTATCCAGTACTTTAGCACTCAGCAAGAATATGACACTCAATGCTCAAGCCTGCATCACGTGAACATCATGTTTCCATCTTACTTATTGTTGAGGCAAGGCTGGCGAGCGTCAGAATAACTGAGGCTAGATGGGCATGGATATGTTGGGAGGAAAGGAGAGGAGAGAAAAGAGGACGGCCGGGTTAATAGCTAGTTTTTGTTTTTCCCCACTGTAATCATAAACTAAAAAAAACTAAATCAATATCAACAAGGTAGTTATGGAGACATTCTCGGTATAGAAAATCTCAGTTTCTTGCTGCGTCTTACCGTTCCAGGTTCATTTGGAGGTCAATATTTTCCATCCCTACGAGAAAATTTCTTGCTTGGTCGTTCCAGTGGTCCTCAGCCATTATTTTGATTAAAACTAAAATCGATGTAGATGACACTGTAATTTCAGGTTGTTGTTTTTTTCAGTGAGCTACCAAGAAGCTACAAAAGCCAAGTGCTTAGAAGGTCGATTTCAAGGAATTTTTTCAGTGTTTCTAAAAGCAGAAACGGCTCAAGGTAACAAATACGAAAAGAATAAATCTAGTGTGAAATATCCATGGTTAACTGTAGCAAACGTTCACATTGTTTGACAACTGGAAGCCGCTAGATACAGAATGGTACCGCATTCCAAGAATAAACATTTGGAGGTGTTCTTCAGATGTCGCTGTATTAACAGTTATTATAAATTTAATGAAATGTTTGATCAAAGTATAGGCCTACCAGGTAAATCATATTAAAGGAATTGTTATACTGTGTTTGTACCAATACAAAAGACTAGGATGGTCTCCACAAACATGCGATCTTAAAATAGCTCAACTCTCTCCAATTATATATATATATTTATATATTGGTCTCTCCACCCTTACAATAAGTATTGAAGTTGTTATGGTTATTCCTTCTCAACAACTCTGATTGTTTCTCCACGACTTTATCTATTTTTTTTCGTTTCTAGCCTTCATTGGTTCCACATTTCCTTAAATCTAACTTTCAATTTTCATTCGGCAATAAAAATCATTATTCTATTTTCTCCCTTGTGTGCATCGTTACACTATCTTCATCCTCAATATACCAATCAGACTGGGAACTTTTATAAAGATTTTCTTACCAACTTTTCAATTATGTAAAGAGATCGAGAATGTACTAGTCCCAACATAACTGATTTCACAAGCTTGAGACATCTTTTCTTCTATTATTTATTACAATGTTTGTAATGATTATCTTAATTTAAGTAAAATAAAAAAAAGTGTGTTGGCATCCTATGTTCACATTAATATACAATGCCACAGACTGATGAAAGTTAAAATCTACCACGTTCATTTCGTGAATTTGAAATTTTTGTTTACATCATTTGGATCATTTTAATATTTTTCGTCACTGATTATTCATAGAGGACCATGATATTTTTCTTGAACTTAACAGAGAGAGAGACAGCTGTGCAGTATATATTGGGCAATGTTTAGTGTTGATATGCAACAACCACCATGATCTTCTTCAATGTCACACAAATGCTAGGGTTCTATCAAGCCTAACAAAAAAGGAAGGGTGAGAGACTTGCGTTATATTCCCTACTGGTATTAAAAGTCTTGCCATGGCATGTACATTCAAATGCTTGAGCGTGAATGCTAAATCTTTCCAAAACCAATAAACCAGATAATTTGGTGCCTGGGTGGCAGCCACAGCCTTGCTACGGCTTCCTGTTTCCGGAATCCGAGTCCCTCGCGTGCCTTTGGCTGTTGGAAACTTCTCAATAATTCACCGCAGCCCGGTGTCTAAAGAGCCGCGGCGACGGCTTAAACACTCGGCGAGCTCGAGGTGTGAAAAGATGCTTTTGTGGCGGGCACCCTGATTGCTATGCCTGCTGGCACGATAGGAAAATCGTCTCTTTCCTTAGTTCCGTGCATGTTTGTTAGGTCGCCGCGAGCGTTGTAGAATGAAAAAAAGGCGAAACTAGATAGATACGTTGCTGAGAGTGCTGACAGGAAGTGAAAGAGTCAAACTGAAGATTAATGGCGATTAGGGTTGGAATGAGGTGTGTTTTGCTTTTTTGTTGTTTTTTTTCTCTAACAATATGTCTATTGATGGCATGCCGCTGTCCTTGCATCTCTGGCAAATTAAAAGGAAATTGATTTATTTCGAGTTGGTTTTATGTTGTTGTTGTTGTTGCTGCTGCTATTGTTGTAGTAGTGGTTGTTATTGTTGTTGTTGTTGTTGTTTTTGTTGTTGTGGCTGCTATTGATGTAGTGGTTGCTTTTGTCGTTCATATTGTTGTTTTTGTTGTTGTTGTTGTAGTATATATTAGTAAAATGTCTCATTCTGCATAATGAATTTATCACCTTCTGTCTGATACTATAAGTTGGAAGTTGGAGCATTCTATGCTCAATACAACTCATTGAAATTCGACACAAATTGTTATTATTTAAAGATAAACTTGGCAAATCTTTCAAACAAAATCTACAATTATAACACTATGGGCCCTCCAAGAATAATTAAAAACTTCATGAATTGTTTTGTACTAAATACTCATATTTCATGTATAAAGTGTGACCCCAGTGGTGCTTTATTGTTGAAAGTTGTGCATTTGTTCACTAGTAGACATAAAACATCCATCATACAAAACTTAAGCCATTCTTTTGCTGGTTGTTTTTTTATCTGAGAGGCTGACGGAGTTTGATCTTCTATTTTTTAAATCCAGAATTATGTGGATAAAGTTGGTTCATTATTTCATGGAAATTAGTTTTGAGTTGTTTATTTTAAGTATCATTAAAGTCAGTTGCAATTATCTTGTTACTTTTTGGTTTCTCGAGATCCATAGTCAACAAATTGAACCATCTTAGGAACGGGTCTCATAACATACCTCTCAATTTCACGATTTTAATAGGCGCAAATAGCAGAACGTTGGACAATTTCACGTACTGTTCATACAGTGACTGAGTGGGGTTGCCAGAACTTGTTTTTCTTAGCTCAATCGATCATTATCGTACCCATATGTACC
Source organism: Elysia chlorotica (assembly GCA_003991915.1). NCBI lineage: Eukaryota > Metazoa > Mollusca > Gastropoda > Plakobranchidae > Elysia > Elysia chlorotica. The sequence continues at coordinate 302,223 of RQTK01000375.1, read as the reverse complement.
TTGGCAATAAAGAGCCTTTATCGGGAGTAAAATGTTGGGGCTCAGAGTTAGAAGTCATTTGCACAACTGAATTGGGAAGGTAGAGCGGTAGCCCAAGGGTAGAACATCGGCTTCCGACGCAAAAGGTCCGTGGTTCGAGCCCTGGCGATTTCGCTCCGTAATATTTGTGTGGGTGTCAGCTTAATCTGACTGTCTGAGACAGGAGTCGTGGTACTCCCGCCCTGTCTCGCGTGTGGCAACTTATAAAATTCTCAGACGTTAGTCTTGGGGCCCATCCACAACATATCCTATATGGTGCTGATGTTGTACGCTAAGCCAACTCAACATTACATAACTACACTACTGAGTTGCCTGGCCTCTGTTCAGTTGTTCCGGTGCAAGGGAAAGAATCAGTACTTTGTAGAATAAAATTAACTAACTTCTCACAATTTTACATGCTGCCACACGGAGACTGTTCTGGGATACCAAAACTCCTGTGATTCTCTATAGAGAAAGGGAAAGAGAGAGGAGCGCTCTCTCTGTCTGTCTGTCTCTCTCTCTCTCTCTCTCTCTCTCTCTCTCTCTCTCTCTCTCTCTCTCTCTCTCTCACTCTCTCTCTCTCTCTTTCTCGGGTTTTAACTTCTTCTCGGTGGATTCCTGAGGAATCCTATACGTCGACACCGTCTCAGCCGTGGTATCTATAAAGGCGTCCTGATTGACTAGTACTATTTCTTTCTTTTTTTTTTATTCTTTTATTCTTCAAGTTTGACCCCACTGGGTTTTTCATACATCTCTACATTGGCAAAAACATTCAGAAGCCTCGATCAAACCCAGAGAAGTGAAAGAAAAAGAAAAAAAAATCATTTTCCAGCTTCTATCATGTACAGTCTAGCTTTGCTTTGAAAATACATTCCTAGAGCAGCTTATACAATCATGGCATAACCCCAAAGGATGGACATAGTATGACTGTATGCATTTCACAAACAGTTGTGGGTGTTGAACGCATCCCACCACAGACGGATGAACGGCAAGACATAATTATAATCCAATGGACCATCTGCCATCGTTTTTTTTTTCCTTTACTGGTGCCAATCTAGATCTCAGACAGATTGTGAAACTGGTCCAAGGTTCTGATATTTCTATGGGGTATCTGCTTTCAGTGCTTAAAATAATTAAGGCGGGGTGTCCTGAAAGGATGCAAAGAAAGAAGCCTGACTGTCCTGGTTCTGTAACCGAATAATATGACTAGCTACCGAAAAAAAGTAAATAATAGCTATTCATTATAGCATCTTGCATTTCACAGCATAGGAGTTACTTTGCCCCTCGGCAGTGTTGTGTGTCTCCCTTTTCATAGCCTCTGTATTGAATAATCCGATCAAAGAAGACGCCGGCTTGAAGCTTGAAGATTTTCTTTAAAAGAAAGTTTTTTGCGGTTACTATATTTCTTTCGCTACACAAATTTTGGAGTGACACGATGCTGTGGAAGTATGAATAAAAATAAAAGATGCAGGCGTTTCTGGTTGCCGGAAGCGTTTTTTGTCAAAATACTTACTTAATATTCATCCAATTCTTAATGCAAGTATTATGTTTTGCCTCTCCTATAGGATGTTATCATGAAGAGGAATACAAAAATTCTTTAAAACAGCTTTGCTTTTCAAAGTTGGTACATGTATTAGTTGACTAATGTAAAACAATAGTTCACAGCTCGTTGGTTAAATTTGAAAAAAAAAATCTTAATATGTATGCCATTATTGTCTTCTTGAACAAAAACATTGAAGAAATCTTGGTTGAAAAAAACATAAATGCTTATAAGAAAATGCCCAGAGTGATGATAAATTTTTTATGAGTATCAAAATTGTCAGCGTTACTTTATACACTGAAGTTATGAAATGTTCAAATAAGTTCTATTCATATAAATATTGAAGAGAAACATACTGTTCATTTCTATAATGTCCACTGATCGTGGTCTAAAGAACCTGTACTGAAACTGAGAATAGAATGATAATACATTACCAAACTTAAAATCCAGACAACAGCGTTTACTTAGACATTCATCCGAAAAGGAGGAAACAAAAACACACTTTATGCTAAACCTGCCTTATTGGGCCATTACCTAACACCCTGTCTTAACAGAACCCCCAGGATTTGGGTCTTCCACGGGCCAACACTTAGCATCTCCGACTCGCTCCTCATAAAGCGCCTTAATCCAACACCTTCTTGTCTTGCGGCCGACCCTCTAGGGAGAGATTACGGGAGGGGCCTCATCTTGCGACGCCTTCCGTGTAGCATCTTCATGATTTATGACTCCCATCATCATCACGTATTATCATCAGCATAATCCTGGCGGTGCTGATGCCAACATTAATTTTGCAAAGATTTTGCATTAGCTAAAACCTAATGGTTCGCAGCTGAGATGAGGCAGGCTGGGATTATTAAGGATTTACTATGAGACGGGGAATAGAAGGCATGCGAAGAAAAGACGCAGAAACTAAAGAGGCAGAGCTAGAGAGGGATATAAAGGGAGAAATGGGCTATTTTGGGAAGGGGGAAGCAGAAAATGGGAATTATTCAAAACCATTAGTTATTCTTCAGATGAAGAGTTGCATAGCTGTTTACGTGTGGTATTAGGTAGGCATTATCATATCAAATGATCTTTTTTTTTCTTTTTTTTTCCTCTCTCTCTCCCCCCCCTCCCTCTCTCTCTCTCTCTCTCTCTCTCTCTTTCTCTCTCTCTCTCTCTCTGTTTTTTGTCTCCGTCTTTATGTCTGTATCTTTTTTTTTTCAATATGTTGCATTAATAATTATTTTATCAAAATCTTTGTTTTGGAATAAAAGGGTAATGATTAAACACTTTTAAGTGATGACAAACCCTTCTCTTCATAAGTTTTGAAGAAAAGTGAACTCTTCAGTTCAGTTTTTATAGAATGTCATATCCATAGTAGAAAATTAATGATTCATATACAATGTGTTTTTGAAGTCTCTACTACGGAGACGAAAGCGCAAAATAAGATTCGAACCGCAGATCTTCTGTAAGCCAATTCAGACTACAAACAGACTGGATTATGGGACACCCTTGATGATTCAGTCCATTCATTTCCCGCGGGGGTTGGGGGGGGGGTGCAAATGATAGAGAATTGATCTCCAAATCTAGATGCCCCTTTTTCGAAACCCACCATTTGTCAAACATTCTTTATCTTATTTTGTCCCTACTGGTTGGGTCCGCGTCAGAATAATGTGACCGGCTGAGACAGAAGTCATGGTATCCCAACACTGTCTCTATGTGGCAGCACGTAAAACTCTCAGACCTTTGTTTTGGAACTCACTCACAATACATCCCATATAATGCGGATATTGCATGCTAAGCAACGTACTCAAACCTGAACTCAAATCCGTGATTACTCAGTTCAACCAGGCCCCGAATTTCGTACATGTACTAAGATACTCTCAAGGGACAAACAGAAGCCGATGGTGCAGCGTATTGCGCCTGACTTCTGACCTACTTCAGACTCCGTGGAAACAATGGTCCCCCTGCTGTAGTCGCAGATATGTCTCATCAACTAAGCAAACCAATTTGAGCGTAACCACAATACATTATTCAGGACTCCAAGTCTGCGAAGTAACCATAAAGCATGGTACATGGAAGCCTCACCGCTCTATAAGTCCTGCATAAAGGCATGGTTTGAACGCATAAGTAGATTCCCTTACCGCTATATACGTCTAGGATAGAGGTATCATTTGAACGCCTCAGCAGATTACCTTACTGATCTATAATTTTAAGATAGAGGTATGATTTGAACGCCAGACCAAATTCCCTTACCGCTCTATAAGTCTAGGATAGAGGTATGATTTGAACGCCTTAGCAAATTCCCATACCACTCTATAAGTCTAGTCCAGAAGTATGATTTGAACGTTTAAGCAAATTCCCTCACCGCTCTATAAGTCCTGCATAAAGGCATGGTTTGAACGCATAAGTAGATTCCCTTACCGCTATATACGTCTAGGATAGAGGTATCATTTGAACGCCTCAGCAGATTACCTTACTGATCTATAATTTTAAGATAGAGGTATGATTTGAACGCCAGACCAAATTCCCTTACCGCTCTATAAGTCTAGGATAGAGGTATGATTTGAACGCCTTAGCAAATTCCCATACCACTCTATAAGTCTAGTCCAGAAGTATGATTTGAACGTTTAAGCAAATTCCCTCACCGCTCTATAAGTCCTGCATAAAGGCATGGTTTGAACGCATAAGTAGATTCCCTTACCGCTATATACGTCTAGGATAGAGGTATCATTTGAACGCCTCAGCAGATTACCTTACTGATCTATAATTTTAAGATAGAGGTATGATTTGAACGCCCGAGCAAATTCCCTTACCGCTCTATAAGTCTAGAATAGAGGTATGATTTGAACGCCTTAGCAAATTCCCATACCACTCTATAAGTCTAGTCCAGAAGTATGATTTGAACGTTTAAGCAAATTCCCTCACCGCTCTATAAGTCCTGCATAAAGGCATGGTTTGAACGCATAAGTAGATTCCCTTACCGCTATATACGTCTAGGATAGAGGTATCATTTGAACGCCTCAGCAGATTACCTTACTGATCTATAATTTTAAGATAGAGGTATGATTTGAACGCCAGACCAAATTCCCTTACCGCTCTATAAGTCTAGGATAGAGGTATGATTTGAACGCCTTAGCAAATTCCCATACCACTCTATAAGTCTAGTCCAGAAGTATGATTTGAACGTTTAAGCAAATTCCCTCACCGCTCTATAAGTCCTGCATAAAGGCATGGTTTGAACGCATAAGTAGATTCCCTTACCGCTATATACGTCTAGGATAGAGGTATCATTTGAACGCCTCAGCAGATTACCTTACTGATCTATAATTTTAAGATAGAGGTATGATTTGAACGCCAGACCAAATTCCCTTACCGCTCTATAAGTCTAAAATAGAGGTATGATTTGAACGCCTAAGACAGCAAATTCCTTCGCCGGTCTATAAGTCTAGGATAGAGGTATGATTTGAACACCTTAGCAAATTCCCTTACCGCTCTATAAGTCTAGGATAGAGGTATGATTTGAACACCTTAGCAAATTCCCTTACCGCTCTATAAGTCTAGGAGAGAAGTATGATTTGAACACTTCGGCAAATTCCTTTACCGCTCTATAAATGAGGAGAGAAGTATGATTTGAACGCCTGAGGAAATTCCCTTACCGCTCTATAAGTCTAGGATAGAGGTATGATTTGAACGCCTTAGCAAATTCCCATACCACTCTATAAGTCTAGTCCAGAAGTATGATTTGAACGTTTAAGCAAATTCCCTCACCGCTCTATAAGTCCTGCATAAAGGCATGGTTTGAACGCATAAGTAGATTCCCTTACCGCTATATACGTCTAGGATAGAGGTATCATTTGAACGCCTCAGCAGATTCCCTTACCGCTTTATAAGTATAAGATAGAGGTATGATTTGAACGCCAGCAAATTCCCTTACCGCTCTATAAGTCTAGGATAGAGGTATGATTTGAACGCCTGAGCCTTAGCAAATTCCCTTACCGCTCTATAAGTCTAGGATAGAGGTATGATTTGAACGCCTTAGCAAATTCCCTTACCGCTCTATAAGTCTAGGATAGAGGTATGATTTGAACGCCTGAGCACACTACCTTACCGCTCTATAAGTCTAGGATAGAGGTATGATTTGAACGCCTGAGCAAATTCCCTTACCGCTCTATAAGTCTAGGATAGAGGTATGATTTGAACGCCTGAGCAAATTCCCTTACCGCTCTATAAGTCTAGGATAGAGGTATGATTTGAACGCCTGAGCAAATTCCCTTACCGCTCTATAAGTCTAGGATAGAGGTATGATTTGAACGCCTGAACAAATTCCCTTACCGCTCTATAAGTCTAGGACATCGATATGATTTGATGCCGCTCTGTAGGTCTGAGCATATTACCTTACGTATCGTCTTCGTTTTCGTTCTTGGACCTCTTATCGCAAGCCTCTATAGACAAGTGTGCCGCTTTCATTCTCAAAATTGTCAAGGATTTCGGGAAGCAACGGGTGCATCCTAAATGGCTTTGCTGCGTCTTCGGTTGACCCTTCTGAGAAAATTGCCTGATGCGGCCGCTGGCGAATTAAACAGTTTAAGATTGTGATGTACGAGTTGTACGGGGCGCAATGTTGTCTCCCCTTGTAAACAGGTTGGTTCGATTCAAGTTTAATTTCTGAACAGAAACTGTATAGTTTCAGAGGTATACTAAGGTGCGTTTCGGTTGTTTTTAGTTCAATTGATAAAGAGTAAACTTTTCATTCAATCCATTGTGTAAAAATGGCAATGGTTTATTTTTACATCGTTTTTTTTTTTTTAATCTTAACACATTTGTCTACCGTCTGATTTAGGTTTTGGTGTTTTAACTATTTTTACAACAAAAAAAAACAGTAGAGGCGCAATGATAGTGCTATAGTAGCTCGGTGCTCAAAGAAACATTGGCTTAGAAAAAAAGATATAATATTTTGACAAAGTTTTATAAAACTAAATAACAAATATCGCTATTACTCCATGTTGGAATCATCGACTATAATAAATTTGACGCGAGTTTGATTGAAAGCACGCTTTTTTTTTGTTTTGTTTTGTTGTTGTTTTGGTAGATGATTTGGATTTGTCTGCCTCTTTATTGTTGTTTTTTTTTCAGTTTTTAGCTATGTCTAGTGTTAAGCATATGACGTTTTGAGAACTGTTTCTGTGAGAAAATGCTCTTCATATCTATGTTACTACTGGCATGCTGCATGTCAGTCATTGAAGTAATTTTTACAGCAAAATCATAAATGTGAAATAATTGTGATGGTTGCCTGTAAGAGAGGTACTATTATTTTAACGTCAAGTTCACTGAATTGATTTTGGACTTGAGCCCTGTCCATAGTCGAATATCAAACTATAAATTGATTATTAAAACGTCATTACTTTTCGGATTTATTTTTGTAGTTGGTGTTGCTGTTGATTTTGCTTTACTTTCGGTGGAGCTGTTGTTGTTGTTGTTGTTGTTGTTGTTGTTGTTGTTGTTGTTGTTGTTGTTGTTGTTGTTGTTGTTGCTGTTGCTACTGTTGTTGCGTTTTTGTTATTGTTGTTTTTTTTTTGTTTTGTTTTTTATTTTGTATTATTGAAAACTCCCACTATCGTATTACAGAAGAGTATACTAATCAATTTTGGACAGTATGGTCGTGATTGATGACTAATAAATGATGACACACCGGCACTATTGTTTTAACAACAGAGTGGAACGAAAGCATTGTTCCTTACCCGGTACGAATAATCGAGACGCCATCCCGTAGTCTCGTTTGGTAGGGCATTACAGTGTTGGTATGCATTCACATATTTATTCACAACCGTAGGTGTCCGTCCCGTCGGTTGGGATCGATACTTCATCCTTTACTTTGGCGACACTTCTAATCATCTTAATCGCGAGAGTCCTGCATTATTCAGCAGGGGAGAGAACCCGTTATTGTATACCCCGGAGTTGTCCCTCAACGTTTTAGTCTAATGGTTCCTACAGGGGGCTGCAGACATTGATTGAAGGAGTCGATTGAGTAGGAGATGTGGCGGTGGGGGAGAGTGAAGGATGTTAAAACTGTGGGGACTGGGAATACAATGTTTTAAGTCTTTATTGTAGTAGTCTTAGTTGATTGTGTGGGTTTTAGTCTTAGTTGATTGTGTGGGTTTGTATGGATGAATACGGATACTGACACACAAAGATCGCCATGACTGAAATGAAGATGGGAATCGGCAGGACAACACTGCAATGTATTGTGTCAAACATGACATGTACTGGCTTTCAATTTTTAACTAGTGGCTCGCTTGTAGTGCATGTACCATGTTCTATGCTTGTATCGTAGTAGCAATAGTGGATGTGTATGAGTCTGTATAGTGCTGACGTTAAACATCAAACAACCAACTCAATTTAATTCAATTCGCGACAGAACGTGTGTGCCGTTCGTGCACCCTACGGATACACACCATGGTCTCACATATAGGAAGATCCGGTCAAAGAAAATGCCTTCCTTCTGAGAGGGTAACTCAAATGAGTTGAGTTGAGTTGATTTAACGTCCAACATCAGCACTATAATAGGCTATATTGTGGACGGGCCCCAAGACTGGCGTCTGACAATTTTATGTACTGCCACACACGAGACAGGGAGGGGATACCATGACTCCTGTCTCAGTCGGTCACATTAAAGTGACACCGACCCAACCAGTAAGGAGCGCAATCGCCAAGGCTCGAACCCGGACCTTTTTCGTCGGAAACCGATGTCCTACCCCAGGACCACAGCGTCCCTCCCTACGGATACATACCACGGCCTCACATACCGGAACATCCGGTCAAACAAAATGCCTTTCTTCTGAGGGGTGAACTCAAATGAGACAGGAAGATTCGCTATTAACTTTCATTTTGTCGTTGCTCGTCTTTATTCAATGCACGCGTTTATGTTGTTAATGAATGTTTTCTGAATGTTCTCTTTTTTCTTAGTAGGGAAGAATGAAATGCGGAAAAAATAGATATCGATGAAGAGAAAGGACGAAGAAAAAGCATAATGATGTCGGCAACAAGAATACAAAGAACAAAAGGGGGAGCGGGAATATTGGCGAAAATGGTAACTACACTTATATAGCAGATATAGAGCGAACAAAAAAGGAATCAGAGGTTAAAAGATTGGTCTATTGGATGACAAGGATCAAAAAACGAAGATATATTTCCAGAAGAAGAACAAATAGTTTGCCTCTGCAGTAATGGTAATTGTAGTCATAATAAACATAAGCATGATTAAAACACCGACTAAGCTTAGGTTTACGAAATACTAACTTTGTGTCACCCACACCAATAAAATAATTACTTCCCTTTTCCGTAATTATTCTAAACAGCGTGTTCACTGCCCCGCTCCGTTCTGTGCTTTTTTTTTTTTGTTTGTTTTTTTATTATTCCCCTCGTTTAGTTCGTGATCAGTAGTTATTTTCCCTTAGACTGTTCACGTGATAATTTCGAGCAACGTTTTTGAGATGAGTAGCTGTAGACATGTTTTATAATTTAGTTGCTTCCCCTTGACTGCGATAAAGAATTTTTTTTTGTTATTATTATTATTCTGGGTTTTGAGGTCATGGTTTCAAATAAGCATCAACCAGAGTATTCGGAATTCTATTATTTACATCGTTGCCTGTGTGGAAGGTATAGTAATGAAATTGTAGATTTTCCCTTTGTTTATTGCCTCTTGCTTCCTATTTTGGATTTTGCTAATTTTAATAGATTGTTTTTGCGTGTCTCTCTTTTGATAGAATAGTAAAAAGTTCCGTGCATCATGTAAGTCAAAACAACAGAGCAACAACGATTTAAGGTGTTTCCCTTGTAGTCGTACATAAGCGTCTTTATAACAGAAAGATAGTTTAGTATACTATTCATTGAACAGAATTAAGACATTTTAAAGAATCACATCTGTAGAGCCTAAAACTATCATTAAAATTCGAATTGTACTCGTCCTTTGCGAGAAACTAGGGTGACGATGTCTCAAGTTACAACAATTCAGAGGGAGCGACAATCAAAACATTAATCATACTTATAATATAGAACGAACAAAAAAGGAATTAGAAGTTAAAAGATTGGTCTATTGGATGACAAGAATCAATAGAGGATAACATATATCTAGAAGTAAAAAATATAGTTTGTTTTTGCAATAATGGTAATTGTAGACATAATAGAAATGAAATAATTAAAACACCGACTAAGCTTAAGTTTACGAGATACTAATTTTTAAAAAGTCAGGAAAAGTAAATATTCAAAAGTCTGACGAGGTTTCGATTTATTTCAGATCCAACTTTTAGGCCTACCTTTTAAACAATTTTAGAAGCAAACGAACGTCCATCCTTATTTATTATCGTACATTACAATTTAATATTTTTATAGTTACTGACGTAATAATAACAATAATATCTATAAAACATATTTTGGGTACGTGATCTAACAAACTTCAAAAAAAGAGCATGAACCGCCTTCCCTTCCCTTGAAGGAAAAACAACACAACGAAAAAAATAAAAAAAACACGAAACAAAGAGGACGATCTTTAATAAGACAAACTTACTCGTCCTTTGCGAGAAACTAGGGTGACGATGTCTCAAGTTACAACAATTCAGAGGGAGCGACAATCAAAACATTAATCAAACTTACAAAGACAAAATTAAACAAATACCAAAAAAGTGAGGAAAAGTAAATGTTCAAAAGTCTAACGAGGATTCCGATTTAGTTGAGATCGGAATATTAGGCCTACCTTTTAAACGTTTTTAGAAGCAAAAGAACTCCCAACCTTATCTATTATCATACATTAAATATTTTGATAGTTACTGGCGTAAGAATAAAAATAATATCTATGAAACATCTTTTGTCTACGTGATCTTACAAACTTCTAAAAAAAGAGCAGGAACCGCCTTCCCTTCCCCTGGAAGAAACACAACTCGAAGAAACAAATAAAAAACACAAAACAAAGAGCAAGATCTTTAATAAGACAAACTGAAACTATCAAACAATCCTAGCCACCTGGGACGTGAACAAAAATAAACAAAACAAGACAAAAATACACGAGAAACAAAAACAAAGAAGATACCATCATGGCTCCACGATGATCTCTTGAAAAAATATCCGGAACCCAAGCAACCACTCTATAAAAGAAACGATCACATTACAATCTCACCCCGCAGGACTTGAATAACAATCCTGCAAAGTCCACCAAAGTCCCTGAGGAACCAAATGTGACCCGTTAACAAATAGACTTTGTTTATTCACTATCCCCAGTCTGCCCAATGATATTTGAACGTTACGACCATTGTTTTTATTGAAATCTGGCAGAGACGGAGAGAACCCATCAATATTTAACCAGCCCTAATGCAGCTTTTGTGTTAAATGTGGGGAACCAAGGAAGATCTCTTGACGTTTTAAAAAGAAATCTGGCGTTTTCCAACATTAACGAGGTATCTTCTCTGAGAGTAAATTTTGATGCAGGTTACAGTTCAAGATTACTCTTTTCTTAGCAAGACAGCGGGCACTGTGTGTTTTTAAGTTCAGTTGTTTGAAAAACATTTTTCTCGTTCATCTATAAAGAGGCGCCACAAAAAGTGCATCTTTGTTATTATGCTTTCAATGTCAGCGTTTTATAGGTTAAATTGTGGGCGGACCAAGACAAATGTGTGACAATTTTACATGCTGCCAGGTGTTAGTCTTGGGGCCCGTCCACAATATAGCCTATATGGTGCTGATGATGGACGTTAAACCAAGTCAACTACAGCTCTAGCGCATTCGCCAGTTGTTCTTTTCTCTATATTATAATTATGTTACTCTGAGACTACTGGTAAGCCGATGAGGATAACACCATTTGTTGATTTGATGGTACCCTGCTCCTCTCTTTTTTTTATCTCTATTGCTCTCGCCATATCTCCTTTCTCTTTTTTTCTCTGTCCCTCTCTCGCTAGTGCTTCCTCTGTCTGTCTTTGCCTGTCTCTCTATTCTCTCTCTCTCTCTCTCTCTCTCTCTCTCTCTCTCTCTCTCTCTCTCAATCTCTCTCAGTTACTCACGTTCTCTCTGTCAGTTTTCCTCTATTTATTCTTTTCCTTTGTCTCTCTTTGTCTCTGTCTTTCCGTCTTTGAAAGCAATTAAAATTAAGGTTATATCAATAAATAGACACAAAAATGACAACATTCGTCAAAAAAGAGTTACTCCTTAAGGGATGCATTTCCACGTAAAAAGTGTCTCTTCAACATACAGAAAAAAAAGAACAGTTCCTCTAGCAGTTAAATTTTCTATGCCACCACACGCTCCATCCACAGCCAACTCTTAAGGTCTCAGGGGCCAAAATTTAGTTAAAATGATAGGGGTTTTTTTCCAAGACTTCTATAAAAAATTGTGAAAGTGTGTTGTAAATTTAATACGTTCTTTAACAAATAGCTCCAATTTTTTTACTATTAAATAGATACAATAAATTACAAATCAAAATTTTTGTTATGGTTTGTGTTTTGTAATAATTTATTTTATCTTTGTTCTACAATTTAGGAAGAAAAATATCTAAAAACCATTATTAGGGTAAGGTAGGATAATTATTTTTCCCCTATGGAAACCCATGCAAACTTTTTATCTCTCCGCATTCGAACTCTCTCCGCCTTTATTTCTTTGAAACCCATGCAAACTTTTTATCTCTCCGCGTTCGAACTCTATCTATCTATCTACCTTTTTATCAATCTAGCTAGATAGTTATCTATATGGCTGTTAGATTTATCTATCTTTCTATCTATCTTTCTATTTATCTATCTAGCTATCTTGTCTATCTACATATTTATATATGCGTCTATCTCCTAATCCACCCCGTTCTATGTGCGTTGTTATATCATGTATATCCTGTACACAATTTACTGATGTATGAGGTGCCGGTAGAGTAATTTCAATTTTTCAAGACAACCGATCCACCTGAGTAAAGAAAAGAAAGGGACGAAATAACTCTTAAAATCGCTCTTAATGAAGCAGGTGCAAGATACCACTGCTTTAGGTAGACTGCAATAATGGCATTGATCAAAGAAGAGAAATTTGATATTTTTCAAAGTTTGTCACTGCTGTTTTTGTGTTTGTGGAAGAGTTTCAGAATATTTATTTCTGTAATTTGCAACTCACAGATGATGATTGTCCCAGCTATGAAAAATCTATCTTATAAAAACTGTTTGTTTTGCTGTTGTTGTTGTTGTTGTTGTTGTTGTTGATGTTGTTGTTGTTTTGATTTTTTCAAGCTTCCTCTTTCTCTCCAGATTTAATTGGCGCGTTCCAGCAACTGATTATTTTGCTCATCCTACTACTCTCTGGATATGATCAGCTCTAGAGTCAAGCAAGTCTCTGTCTACCCTGACTGAGTGGAAGACCGAGCCCCTCTTGGTTGGTCACTCTAAGTCAAATCCCTGCACACTACCCCCCCCCCCCCCACCCTTAGTACTACTACTACTACTACTACTACTACTACTACTACTACTACTACTACTCTACTACTACTACTACTACTGAGTGGAAGACCGAGCCCCTCTTGGTTGGTCACTCTAAGTTAAATCCCTGCACACTACCCCCCCCCTTAGTCCTAGCGGTCAAGGAAGTCTCTATCTACCCTGACTGAGTGGAAGACCGGACCCTTCTTGGTTGGTCACTCTAAGTTAGTAGAAGACCGGACTCCTTCTTGGTTGGTCACTCTAAGTCCAATCTCCACACACAATGCCCCCCCCCCTACTCCTAGCGGTAATCACAGTACCGTACCCGTCCTCACGAGCGCGCGTGATTCAGTGCCAACCAGCAGGTATGAAGGAGAGCAGCTTTACACAAGCGGACATAGCACAGGGGTATTATCTGGTCGTTGAAAAAACAAATAGGTATCTCTTTTTATTGGCTTAATTACGATAAGTGTATTAAAGAGCATTTAATGACGCCAAAACGCCAAAGTCAATGATCTTTTTTTTCTTCTTTTTTTATTTTATTTTGCACAGTGTTTTTTTTTTTAATTGAGATACCCCTCCCCCCCCCCCTTTCTTCCCCGCTTTTTTTTTCAAATGCATTACATCAATACTAATAACAGTTTTGTTGAGTGTTTGTCGTTATCTTGTTTGGTTTTGAGGTTTTGGTTAAGGTTCTTGTTTTGGTTTTGGTTTTAATCAGAAAAATTATCTTTTCGATGAATAAAGAATCCTTATAATAATTATCACTTTGCATTGATTTAGAAGTTTTAAACAATTGAGTGGATTTAGCTGATCACACGTAATGGTTCATCAAATTGTCTTGATATTTGATAACTCAGAGATAATAGATGGCATTAGCTTTGCATTGTTGAAAGACAAAACAAAAACAATTCCAAGGTTAATATGACTGATCGTTCCAGAACCACTGGCGCGTGTTCAATGAGTTGACCCAAAAATATTTAATACTAGAGTAGAAAAGCTTTCCATACGAAAATCAACGAAAAGATTAAAGGTCGTGTTACGTTTCTGTAACAGAGTTTAAGAAGTGTATGTATTATTAGCAGTTTTTCATTTTTAATCTCATATCATCAGCTTGTGAGTTTGGGGTATGTGGCCTATCCCATGATATAGAATTTAATTATTACAGCATTTGTATACATAAAATTAATTATATAGAGTATAGGTCCATGACTATAAACATTAATTTAGAGAAAGAACTTTGCAGGCAGTGCAAGCCCCAAGAGTCATCTGCTAAAGTCAGATAGCAACCAGGCTGTCGAAGCTGGGTGAATAAGTGAATAGAGAATAATTATGTCTAAAAGTATAAGAGAAAGAAGCTTATTGCCTTAGATCCTGAAGGTTTGGTCAATGTAGGTGGATGAAATGTTGAGCTGAGTAGGGTTGGTTGCTTAGCGTACGTCACACTATATAGGCTATATTGCAATGACATATTGAACATATATGTAAAGATCGTTGCTAAGTGCTGGCAACACAAATTAAGAATTTCCCCCTAAAACTTGTCAAGACCACAGTTTTTGTTTCCATTTATTTATTTTTTTTAACTGACAAGGTCCCGACTCTTCTTTGTGTTTCACACACCCATAATGATTTTCTTTTAACTCATTCATAAACTGCGCTCTTAACTACTCATGCTTTTTACTGAAATGTTGGCAATCTAAGCGACAAAAGATTAGGTAGGTACAGAAAAGAATTGAATTTAGTATTAGTTTGAGTTGAACGTGCCACGGCTAATTTTTCTTTAATAATAAATCACCCGATCAAAGTTTCGCTTCTAAAAGTTTGAACATATTTTTTCAACAATTATTAAAGTACAAACAACTAAGGACCAAGCAGGCAACGTTTAGAAAACAAGGGCGCTTCACATTATCTTGAGAACTTAGTACTTTTATAAAGTGGCGCTGGTGCTTCTGAGGGCTTATGATTGGTACGCGAGTCGTTTTCTTGTAAGATCTTTCAAGCCTATCGTGTTATGAAAATTAATTCTCAACCATCACTCATTGTTGGTAGTTTGTAGTTTTTGATGGGTTTTGTTTTGCTCGAGAAAAATAACGATCGTATCTATACTTTTCTTATTTATTAACAATAGGTCTCTTTTAATTACTGCTTTCGTTCCCGTACGCAAAAAAAATATAAACCTGGCATATACTGACACTGCTTTAATTTTCAAATTAGTAAGTGAGCTGTGGAGAGTGATCAAAATGTTCTGATGCTTTAATTTTCAAATTCGTGAGCTGTGGAGAGTGATCAAAATGTTCTGACTTGTATACCCAATATCAATGTCAAACTCTTTATACGCCCTAAGCTTTTGATCATATGTAATTCATTAATGTTTCAGCTCTTGATTGTATACCCCCTCATTGCTATTGCTAACCTTTAGTTGATATTCCCCACACTCATTACTTTTTGATTTGTCCCAACAGTAGGCAGCGTCAGTCATGTCTTTGTCTATCGATACCCGAGTCGAGTCAATGTTTTATAAAACTAAAACTAAGTACGATTTTGATTGAACGTGAAATATAGATAAATTTATTCTTGTGAGGAAATTAATTACATGTACGATGTGTTTCGAAAAAGCTGGGAGGAAAGCGAGCAGGTATTAAATCGTGTAGATAAATGCAATTGTGTTTAAAACGTTGATTTCTTTGTTGTGTGTCCACATTAATCAGGCACAACGACAGAAAAACTGGTGACTGACATCGGAATATTATACAGATCGTTTTTCTGATTGAATGTTGAAAAAAAAGACATAATACTGTTCTGTACGAGGATTGTATACTCTGCTCCGTCGGTACATGGAACAACAAAAAAGAGCGAAAGAGAGGGAGAGAGGGAGAAATAGAGAAAGAGAAATAGAGAGAGATTGGGTAAAAGAGAATGGTGGAGATCTATAGCAAAAGAATAGTATCAAATTATTATATTTTTAGTCTCATACGTGTTACCAGAGAAAAAGCATCTTTGCAGTTCGGATTCATTCCAAACTCGCTTGACAACTGAGAGCTAGAGAAAATCCTGGATATGTTTATTCAGGAGGCAAATTTATAAATTGTTGCGATTTTTAAGTGGGATACGGTGTAACCGAAATACCCAACCTCATTAAGGAATATCTTTTAATACCTCAGTTTAGGAAGATATTGTCTTTATAAGAACACTTAGGTATGTTATATCCCAATGCATAGTTTTGTTCTTTCACAAACCATTAAAGGACACGGAATCTTGGAAGCTCAGTTTGATTCTCAGACAAGGATGACAACAGAGATAATAACAGTTTATATATTTATCAATAAGTCCCATTGTTTCTTCCGTAAAATTGAATTTTTATCGTTATCAATTTCTAAGTGGGATGTGATGTAACCAAAATACCCAACCTCATCTAGGATAATCTTTTATAAGCTCAGCTTAGAAAAAATATCTGTATGAGAACACTCCTGGAGCTTGTTATATAATTATGCATGCCAATGGATAAAGTTTTTGTTCTCACACATGCTAGCACAGGTAACTGAATCTTTGAAGTTCAGCTTTATTCTTGGACGCGGTTGGCAGTAGGGAGAGCAATCCTGGATATATTTATCAAGAAATCAAATTGTTTCTTTTACAAAATTATATCGTTTTTTTTTCAGCGGGCTACGATGTAGCCAAAATATCCAGTTTCATTGAAAAAAATAAAACTTTTATCATCTAAGTTTAGGTAATGTCTATGGAAACGGGGGGTGGGGGGTGCGAACTGGCTCAAGAGATAGAGCGCTGGTCTTCAGATCAGGAGGACCGCGGATACAATCTCACGTTCGGCAGATTTATTTGTCCGATATTCGTCCCCTGTATCTGGTTGGGTCGGTGTCAGTATAATGTGACCGGCTGAGACTGAAGTCATGGTATCCCCGCCCTGTCTCGTGTGGCAGCATATAAAATTGTCAGACGTGAGTCTTGGGGCCCGTGGCCGTATAGGACTCCCTAGAGGAACCCAGGAGACGTTAAACCCTATAGAGAACATGTCTATGGAAACTCTCAGCCCAGATGGGTATAGTATTGTTCTCCCATAAGCTACCAAAGGAAACGGAAGTTAGGAAGTACAACCAGATTCTCAGACACGGCTGACAACAGAGAGAGAGAGAGTAATCCTGGACAATCACCATTTGAGATGGGACAGAAACCTGGGACCAGTCCCGCCCACCCTGCCAAGTTCCCCTGTGTTTGCCATTCGTGACAGGGAAAGCCAAAACCTGTTTCGATTCGCTTCTTCTCCTTCCATTTTTTTTCTTCTTTTCTCAGTACATTTTTTGTATCGCCTTTTTTTTCAACAGCGATGCATTGTATCGATATTTTTTTGTGTTTATCATGTCCATTATTTTGTGTATGTGAAGCTTTCGGTTCTTTTCTTTCAGTACATTTTGTTTTTGTTTCGCCTTTTTAGGCAATACAGTTCACAGGTTATAGTTTTTAAGAGTCTTAAACTCTATTATACTGTTGTGCAGACGTGTATAGGTAAAAATGTATAGTTTATCATGTCTATCATTTTATGTATGTATCCGTTGATGAAACAACAGACAACAAAAAAGTACATTTAATCTTTTTGCTTTGATTCTAAACATGGATAATTTTCTTTCTTAAGTTAGCTGTTTTCGCTCTATATTCTAATTAGAATCTCTTCATCTATAGAGCTGGTTCTTTTAAGTTTCTTACTCTCTTTTTGTGATTATAGGCCTCCTACATTAATTCCCATTCCATAACCGGCGTCTCTCTCTTTCTCACTCTTTATCTATCTATCTATCTATCTATCTATCTATCTAACTATCTATCTGTCTATCTATCTATCTATCTAGTTATCTATCTATCTATCCATCTATCTATCTATCTATCTATATATCTATCTATCTATCTATATATCTATCTATCTATCTATCTATCTATCAATCTACCTCTCTCTCTCTCTCTCTCTCTCTCTCTCTCTCTCTCTCTCTCTCTCTCTCTCTTCTTGTTTCCTTTTCCTTTTCCTCTCCACCAGTCCCATCTGTTTTTCTTTCCTTTCCTACTCTACAAATTTTCCACTAACACATTTATTTTCTCTCGAGCTCCCCACCTCCTCTTTTGCTTGATGCCTGATCACTTAATTCCGCAGACCCAAGGCATCAAAGACGATCCACCGCGTATTTGCATGTCTTGGCCTCAGCACACAATGGATGATCGAACAACCGGTCGCCAAGAAATGAACCTTTACATAAGCTGCGGCCTTCTCAATGCTTCAAATATTTTAGCGGTCTGTTGTAACAGGCCTTTCATGGAGGCGATATTATGTAAAGATTATTTGTTGAACACGTTCATGTACGGTAAACAAGGAGCATTCGGGGATAAAAGAGTTTATCTTATCGTGTTTCACAGAGAATGAAACAGGCGAACTGCCCCTTTCATATTATTTGAATGAAAGTACATTTCCGGTTCTTGATCGTCATTTTGAAGTTAGCTTGTTATCAATGATTTTCTTACCGTTCATGTAACTCATTAATCCGTGGTCTTGTACGTTTTTTTTTTTATAAAAAGGGATGGGGGAGGGGTGGGTGTTGTATTGGTTTTTTTTTTTTTTGGTTTTGTTTCTTTGTTCGTTTGTTTTGGTTTTGTGGGTGTGCCTTTTTGTTTGTTTATTTGTTGTTATTTTGTGTGTTTGTTGTTGTTGTTGGTTTTTTGTTGTTGTTTTTTTTGTCGTTGTTTTTTTTTGTCTTTGCTTTTTTATTGTTTGTTGTTTTCTTTTTTGTTTTGTGTTTGTTTTTTTTGTGTTTTTTTTTGTTTTGTTTTTTTGTTTTTGTTTGTTTTTTTTCTTCCCTTCTCCCAAACTCTGACGTGCGAAGAAATGTTGAGTCAATTATTCCATAGCTTTTCATAACCTTATAACACATGGCGTTGTTGATTTTGTTTCCTTTTTACATTAATTAACTGATTTTTAATATTAAAAGGGCGTACAGAAAACTTCAATTTCAATTTCGATGCAATTTTTTTTGGTCAATCTACCCAATTTAATTTGATTTGACTTCATTATAATGATATGGTTGACTGCTTTTTTTAGACAAATAAATACAAAAGAAGGGGAGACTTGATTTTTTTTTATACACAATAATTAATTAAATAAATGTTGAGGAGGCGGGTCATTGGGATAACATGTATTTTGTATCATAATAAGACTTTATTTATAGCTGGGTATAGGTAGCGGTCAGCACTGGTTAAGAGTAGGTGTATTATAGTGATTGTGGGGTTGTTGTTGTTGTTTTTTTTTTTGTTCTTTTTTTTGTTGTTTTTTTTTTTTTTTTTTTTTTTGCCTTTCTTTTTTTTTTCTTTTCCTTTCCTTCTCCATCAGCTCCGTCTGTTTTTCTTTCTTTTCCTACTCTGAAAATTTTCCACTAACACATTTATTTTCTCTCGAGCTCCTCTCGTCCTCTTTTGCTTGATGCCTGATCACTTAATTCCGCAGACCCCAGGCATCAAAGACGATCCACCGCGTATTTGCATGTCTTGGCCTCAGCACACAATGGATAATCGAACAACCGATCGCCAAGAAATGAACCTTTACATAAGCTGCTGCCTTCTCAATGCTTCAAATATTTTAGCGGTCTGTTGTAACAGGCCTTTCACGGAGGCGATATTATGTAAAGATTATTTGTTGAACACGTTCGTGTACGGTAAACAAGGAGCATTCAGATATAAAAGAGTTCATATTGTTGTGTTTCGCAGAGAATAAAAAAGGCGAACTGCCCCTTTCATATTTCAAAGAAAGGACATTTCCGGTTCTTGATCGTCATTTTGAAGTTAGCTTGTTATCAATGGTTTTCTTACCGTTCAAGCAACTCATCAATCCGTGGTCTAGTACGTTTTTTATTTTTAAAAAAGGGATGGGGGAGGGGTGGGTGTTGTATTATTAGTTGCTTTTGTTGTTTGTTTGTTTGTTTGTTTGTTGTTGTTGTTTTTTTCCTTCTCTCAAACTGTGGTGAGCTAAAAAATGTTACGTCGTTTATTTATAGCTTTACATAAACTTATAACAGATGGTGTTATTGATTTTGTTTAATGTTTACATTATTTAACGGGTTTTATTACTGTAAAGGTCTACACAAAACTTTAATTTCAATTTCGATGCATTTTTTAACTGGCCAATCTACCCAATTTAGCTTGAGCTGCCTTCGTTATAATGATATGGTTGACTGCTTTTTTAAAGTCAAATAATGCCAAAGAGGAGGAGACTTGATTTTTTTTTTCAACACACAATAATTAATTAATAATGTGTTGAGGAGGAGGACCATTGGTGCTACATGCATTGTTTATCACAATAAAACTTTATTTATAGCTGTATATAGGTATTTAGTCAATAATAGTTAGAAGTAGGTGTGTAATGGTGATTGTGTTTTGTCGACTTCTCTGCTACATATACACCTCAAGTATTAAGCGATCGGTTAAAGAATAGTGTACTACTAAAGACAATATAACGGATTCTGATCAAAACAAATTGTTACCACTGATTATGTAATGTATCGAATATATTTTAGGATTGTAGACTTCGAAAATCAGAACTAATTTTTTTCAAGTATGGCTTTGAAAAAAAGTCATCGTTAGCATCTTTACAACTTTTTCTTCATAAACCATGTAGGCATAGGCCTGTATTATATGATTAGGCTTAGATTTAGTTATATATATCTACTTAACACTGAACCTCAGAACATTTTTTTTAACTTTTAGAGAAAAAAATAATAATTTTTTCAGGGGGAAGAAGGGGGGGGGGGTAGGTTTACTGTGTCTGAGCTTCAGCTTAACCTAAGGAATTAAGTTGTATTTCTCCCCAAAATCGTCCCTTTGAAAAAATAAACCTCTTCAAATAGGTTGGTATAGCCCAGTTAGATGTAGGCCCTGTGCTTCTATTAATCCATTTCTCTACAGTTTGTGTTGTTGCTTTTTTTTACCCAGTCCGTATTCTTTCTTTTGGTTGATATACTTTAGATAGATATTACCATAGGACGAAATTGATACACTCATTTGTCAGTTGCTTGACTGTGCTCTCTATCCTTTCAAGACCATAACGTATGATGGACCTTATGTACAACTATGACTGGGAGATTAGGCGGCTCAATCTTTAAAGACTTCTGCTTCTAAATAGGAGGTGCCGGGTCTGATACTCTGTCATGCCGCCTTTCCCCTGGTTGGATAGGTGCCGGACTGTCGGTATAACGTAAATAACTGAGGCAAAGTACTAGTATCACACCTCTCTTTTTATCGCACGTAAAAAAATGTCAGACGATAGTTCTGGCACTCTTTGGCTTATAGGAACCTAAGAGTTTTGAACGAAAAGAGAGCCTCTCTCTCTCTCTCTCTCTCTCTCTCTCTCTCTCTCTCTCGTGCTCAATGGTTGTTTTTTTTTCGTGTGTTGTTGTTAAGAGTTAAGACTCATAGCTCATAAGAGTGATGTCCCCTACGTATGACCCAAAATGGCTGCGCCCTGTCTAAAGTCATCCATATCCAAAATCCTCTAGATGAAAACTAGATTTTTGGATGCCTAGCCATTTTATTATAATGTTTCAAGATTGAAGAAAACATTTTCTTGTATGCAAGCTTTATTTAAGATCTTCAAAGGTAATTTTGGTTTGCTTTTTTAAGAAATCTTATCTATGTAGAGCAATCTGGCACCCATTCTTTATTTCTTAGGGGGATCCCTTTCTTGTTGAGTCTAGATCTAGATCTACACAGACTGTGTTTTAGTCCAAATGTTGCTATGTACGCACTGGATCTAGATCTAGATATTAGACCCAAATAATAGCACTACTTGAATTTTGTGGTCCCTAGCCTGTGGGAGTGAGTGGGTGGGATTTGATTGCAAATTATTCAAATACAGTGGTCTCCGTTTAAGAAACCGTTCTTTGGGAGAAAACAAAAGCGGGTTCTGATGAAAAGAGCATCAGAGTCAACCAACAAGTCTGCATACAGTTGACAGTCCGATAGGATTATGAAAGTAGATCCTCTTTAACAGTGTAGAATTAACAAAATATGAAAGTGGCTGTTCTGCTCATTGAGAAAAATATTTATCTGATTTATTTTTTATAATTGCTCATTCAAGAGGTTTTGGTTTGTGTTCGAATATATATGCAATCTAATCATAATTTGTTTTATTAAATTCCTCTCTTATATCCTTCAAAAATCTCCAATTTTGTTGCATGCATTTTCCAGGATCCATAAAATATCCTGCTCTTAATTTTAGGTCTGTCTGGATGAAAGTGATGAAATGAAAAATACTCTTGGCGTGGATTGTAATCATGGGAGTTGTGAAGAAAATTATAGGTAAGTATTTTGTTCTTTTTCTTTTTATTTTTAAAGAATTAATATGGCATTCTTTTCAAATCATGTGTTGTGATTGACATCTTTCTATTAAAAGTAATTATTTTTTTAGGTTAAATTTATAAATGGACATATTTCATTATTTTGCTTTTTTTATTATTATTATTATTATTATTATTATTATTATTGTCATTATTATTATTATTAGTATTATTATTATAACCTTAGTTAAAGATGGATGTTTTTAATTTTAAAAGTTAAACATTTTTTTTTTTTTCGTAGGAGTTTCAGCTGGTGGTGCGACCTGTGCGAGCCTGCTCCTTGCCTATGACATCCAGAAGCACCGGGTCTACCATGCTCCGGAGCAAACCTTCTCCCAAGCGGCGCGGCACTACATGGTGGTGCGCTCGCTCAGCCTGATGGGCAGCTTCTCGCGGGTCAGGCTGGAGAGGGCCACTCTGGATGTCAAGACGGCACAGCGCGAGTTTCTCCTCAGCCAGCTGGAGGCCAATATGAGAACCCAGTACAACATAGATATGGGGGTGAGGCATTTTGTCGTTTGAAAATTGTTCCATTTTAGAAGATTAACCTTTTCATGTCGCAAGATTTACTGTCTATTTCATGTGCGTGCACTATATTTGGTAATTTTCTTTTTTATTATGAAAGGAATAAGCTATGACTATTATTTCAAATTGGAAGGTGTGTTGATCACTACAAATAGGTGCTAGAACAAGAGCATATCAATTCGCACAAAATGTGTGCACCGTTGTGGGAAATTGTTAAAATTCAGTTTTCAGTTGCTACTGTGATCCTTGAATTTAAGATGTATGGGTCGTTTCAAGACTCCTTATAGATATTCTATACACATTTTTTTTATCTATCTCGTCCATATTCACAAAATGATTGAATAATCTAGTTATTTATCAGCTTAAGGCTGAGACAAATTTTTTTCCAAATCAAATTTCAATTATCCAAGTTAGTAAAAGTTTGAACGTTTTTGGCATCCCTCATATTCCTTTTTCATCAATGAACATTTTTTTATGTCTGATCAAAGTTGCAATACTAATTTATTATTTGTTTGTGATGTAAAAAAGAAACTTGGATTTAGTTGGGGTTTTTTTTTTTCCGTATTTCTTCCGAGCCAGCTTGATAAGGTCAAGACAGTGAAGGATTTTGTAACCTTTCATCCGCTGACACGCTACTCGGACTACTCACGCTACGTGGCGCGCATGCTCAGTGGTGAGAAGAACGTGTTGATGCCGGAGGATCCGGCTGTCTTTGCTGTGACTTCTGGAACCTCAGGGCACAGTAATATCGTGCCCATGGCGCGTAGACAGACAAAACTTTTTTTTCTAGAGGTTAGTCACTTAGTGCCTTTAATTTAGATCAGTTAACTTTTTTTTTATTTTATCGTCTTTAATCAAGTGTAAGATTATCTGCATCAGTTATCCTATCAATAGGATGATAAAAGATCATAGCATTGCTAATACTCAACTCTAATTTTACTTGCAACAAAATTTAAATATTAAACTGCTATGGCTTTCCCAACTTCTTTTTTATTGAGTTTATTTGCATTTTTTTTCCTCTTTCAATCAGGGTATTTCAGTTCTTTACAAGTGCATGGTAGATGCATTTCCTCAAACCAAGCTGTTGAGTAAAGATTTCAAGATTTTCTTTACTCCAAGTTGGAGGTATACTGTGGATGGTATACCCATAGGACCCAATTCAGCCTCACCAGATAGGTAAACTGAACAAGATAACACCTTTCAAATTTTATATAAAGGGAAAAAACAACATTATTTTAAAAAGTAACATGTGCATTGTGTTAAAGATGTCAGTAACTACTCTCCATATTATATTAATAAAAAAAAACAAAAACTTTTAGCTTGTTATATTGTATAAAACTAATGTATTTTAACAAATTGTAGTTGTCTTACTATTGTTTCTTCTTCATCCAAGCTGCTTGATAAAAGCAGCTATATATCTGGCTTTGAGTTGCAGTGATTTGTTCATGTTTAATTATAGCGTATCATTATACATATATAAAGGGCTGTAGAGACCTGGGCCATGGAGAAAAGTCCATAAAGTTGTTATATATATTTATTTATGTCTGTGTCTTATGTTTACAGATCGCGCAACCTCCTTCATCTGTACACCACACCTGAGCCTGCCTATAATGTGAAATCAGAGCCTGAAGCTCTTTACCTCTACCTCTTGTTTGCCTTGAGAGATCGGCATGTAGGCATGCTGGAGGCTAATTTTTCGTCCCTCATATTTCACGCCATGTCCACACTTGAAAATAAACTACCGCAGCTGGCAGAAGACATTGAGTTAGGCAGGGTTGACCCAAACTTAGCAATCGACGCAGACATCAGAGCCGAGCTGGACAAGAGTCTAAGTCCGGATCCAGAGAGAGCAGAGGAGCTTCGTCAGGCATCTCAAGGTGGAAAAGTCGGACTCGCATCTCGACTATGGCCAGGGCTGAGTATGCTCATGGCAGCCGACACAGGGACTTTTGATCTCTATGCCGAGAAGCTGCGGAACACTTATTGTAAAGGTAAAACTCACTTAGTCTCATTTCAATAAAAACAAGCTAGGATATTTGAAAGATGTTTAGAACAAATGACAACATTTATTTATGCAAATATTTGGATGAAAAGGGCTAATTATAAAAAGATGGAGTTGTCTTTTTGTAACAGTTTACCAACACTTCCAATTTCTAAATTATTTTTTTTGTAACAGTTTACCAACACTTCCAATTTCTAACTTATTTTTTTTTTATCACCTGATCACCACAAGTAGCCTCTTAGGCTTGTTGTTTATAAAAAACAATTTTTCACTTATCCATTCATAGGAGTCCCTCTCTACTCACCAATTTATGCCGCATCTGAAGGTCTTCTCGGTGTGAATATATGGCCTAAAGAGCTCCCATCCCGATACCTTTTGCATCCGCGCTCACAGTTTTATGAATTTATACCTCAGTATATGATGGATGAGGACCAGCCTCAAACACGGATGATGCACCAGGTGAGTGGGCTAGGAATTTTTTGTTTTACATGACTTTTGTAAACCCTTGTCCTCAATAATTGGGGCTGCACCGTTTTTAGAAAATAATTCTTTTAACTGCCCTCAGAAAATAACAACTGAATGTACTTTGTTCTAAAAGTGTTTAAATAATATCCATTTTCTTCAAAATTAACCTTCAGTGAATACAAGAGCTACTATCATAAAAGGCTTACTGGGAACTTAGATTTATGCAGATATTTTTATTTAATTCAAATGTGTGGGGAAGTAAACAAGTTGCAAAGTTAATGTGAATAAAAGCAAGTTCTCTACTCAAGAGTGAAAAGTAAAAAACAAAATGGTTCACTATATCTATGCAGGTAGCTTTCTATAGTGACAGTATCTTGAATTTGTAAGTGTTTTGAAAGTCTGATCTTAAATGCTAATTGCAAACTCACTGTATACTGACACATAACTTGTTCTTGTACTGCTTACAATGTTTTGCTTGAACATAGCACCATAGATCAAGAAAATATATTCACAGCTTTTAGAATTATTTTATGGCTGTTACATCTAAGCAATAGGTGATCTTATTATTGAATACTAATAATATATATTGCTATACTCTGTGAAAATTATGAATATATTGCATAAATGAGGTGGATTTTTTTTTTTCATTCATTCCATTAATTTAGGTGAAGGAAGGCCACACTTATGAGCTTGTTATCACCAACCCAAGCTGCCTTTACCGCTATAGGTTTGGAGATGTGGTCAAGGTGGTAGGCTTTTACAACCAATGTCCTATAATAGAATTCAAATATAGGTAAGTGGTATGTTAGATGAGACTTACGTTTATCCTAATGTTAAGACAACCATGTTTTCAAATTCTTAATAGTGAACATTTTATTTGTAAAAAGCCTAAAAGAAGAGAGAAAAAAATAGCTTGTCTCTTTATTTTCTCTCAGCTAATCAAGCTTTTTTGAAAATAATTTTTTATGAATTTTTTTTCAAATAATTGTTTTTTTCTAACACTTGACTTATGACCATGGGGCGTCCCAGTTCTTTATCTGTGACTTTTTTGCAACTTTCACTATCTGTGGTGTGAGCTTTCCCTCCAACAGTGTTTGTCATCTGCTAGCTCTGTTAATATTGGCCCAGTTCATTACCCCCAAGTTAAGTCTCATTGGATATTTTATACAAATCAATAAAACATTACATAAATGATGATTTTCTTACTAGACTTGAATGGTCTGAAAATGTACCTACGAGTTGCAAGAGGGAAACAATACTTGTTTGTCTATATTTTTTTTTCTCTTTCAACAGGAAAGGGCAGTTCCTGAATGTCAGAGGAGAGAAGATATCAGAGGCACAGTTCTATGAGATTCTTAAAGGGACTATAACAAAGATCTGGACAGATACCCGTCTGGCAGACTACTGCTGCATGGAGAGCGTTGTCTTGGAAGGCATGGATGTCCCAGCTGGTCAGTTTTCGTCTCTTTTGATAATTTTATAATTTTACTTTTTTTTTTTTTTTTTAGAATGCTGCTATGTATTCCAATTATGCGTCTATTGCATTGTGTACCCTTTCCCGTCACATCGAACATATGCTGCATGTATTTATATGCTCTTGTGCTAGCACCTCTTTGTGTTGATCTGAAGAGTTTAGGTTTTGAAATTCCAAATATCAAAGCTCTTACCTTTTATAATTTTTTTTGTTTCATTCCCCTAATTTTTTTTGCTACAAGGAGTGGGCCCTAAATCTGGCAATGTGAAAAGACTAATGTCCATACTTAGAACAACTGAGGCATTGTGTTCAGAGTGTTATGTCTTCAAATATAGTGGATTTGACCTTTTAATGGGGTTCTTATCTTTCTGATAGGAGCATAAATGAAGGGTATAGGATTTGATGTCTGAGTCTTAATAATCAAATGAATATTTTGCAGTAGTGTATTAATTATTATTATTATTATTATTATTATTATTATTATTATTATTATTATTATTATTATTATTTATATTATTATTATTTTTACACAGTATTGATATTATTATTATTGTTATTATATTATTTCCATCTATGATTTAGTCAAAGACAATCAAAATTTTATTACCTACAAAATATTGATTTGCATTTTTTTTTTAAATCAAAGGTCAAAACAAGTAAAAGAGCTAAAACATTCTCAATAATAAAGCCTATACATTATTTTAATTTATTTTTATTGTTGTTGTTGTTATTTTTTTCAGACCTGAAAACCAGCCAGCCTTGCTATCATGTGTTTGTTGAGCTGGAGACGGATGATGGGTCAAATCATGTTCAAAAAGTCACAAAAGCTCAGCGGAAAATGGTGAGACAACTATACTAGATTTTAGTCTCTTATTAATATGCTAATAATATTATCACACTGCATTTTATCATTTGTGGGTTGTTGCTTTGATAAAAGGGGAAGGCGTGTTTTTTTCCTTCTATTTTTGTTGTGCTATTTTGTGGGAATTGGAAAATTGATAACAAAAATAAGATGAGAAATTTTCAAAAATAAGCTTTAAATGAAAATAGATTTAAAAAATATAAATATTTTAAACTTTTTCACCTTTTTAAAACATGTTTCAAAAAATGCTTGACTTATGTTTTGATGAATCATACTCTTTTCTTTTGCATTTCCAGTTGGACGATGCCCTGATGGTTCATTCCTATCCATACTCATCATTTCGACATAAGGGTAGCATTGCACCCATCCAGGTGCATGTGGTCCCTCGTGGGAGCTTCCTGGCCCTGCGTAGATTCATGTTAGGCCAACCTGATTCTGCTTCCAATCAGTACAAAGTGCCGAGAGTGTTGCGGAAACAAGAGGCTGCTAAATTCATGCTGGACAGGAGACTCCAACAGTGAAGTGTTTGAACGAATTGAGATTCCCTATAGAATTGTATTTTACTTTATTGTTGTTGTCCTGTTTTTGGTTTGTTTGGTTGTTTGTTTGTTTTTTCTTTGATTTGAAGTGCACAAGTATGGAAAGCTCTTTAAAGCACATTTGATTGGTTTCAAGGTACTTAAAATATTAGCTATTTGTAACTCAATTGTTGAGAAACTGAATCCTGATTTATACTAGTCTAGTCAGAATCACAATGCTTTTCTTTGTGTGTTTTTATGTGTACTCAGCCATATATCAAATGGATTTTGCTGTGTAAAAGATGCAGTGCAAGTGAAAAGATGTTGTTATCAACCCAGCTCAAATAGCCTAAAAAATTGTTAGACAAAAATTTAAAGAAGAATTGAGTAATTGGGACGCCTGGAAGAATTATTTACAAACACCAGGATACAGTCAAATTAAATGACCCTATATAAATTCAACAGAGGTTAGAACGATGAGCCATTTTCCACTAAAGAATGCAACATCCCACTCTCAACCATCATCTTAATCCAGAAAATTCGCTATTGTGTCCACTATGTGGTGGAAATTTGGAAACTGTAGAGCACAATCTGTTTAATGCTCTAGTCTCAATCAACAAAGGCAACAACTCCTTCCTTTGAGACCCCATCTTTCCAGCACCTTGAATTCAACCTCAACACAGCTACAAAGAACTGCTGCCTTTTTCTTCATGGATCTATTCACTGGACTGAACAGCAGTTGTTTTTTGTTTTTTTTGTTTAATTCTTTTCGGGCCAGAATTTGACTCATCGTAAAGAAGGAGGAAGAGTATCTGTGTTTGGCATCTTTTATCTTTGTCTTTTTTTTTTTTTTTATCTAAGGCTCATTATTTTGGGGTATGATTCTGATGCCTTAAAATGGAAGCTCTGCATATTCTGAAAAAACAATAACAAGTATTTGGGTAGAAGTGTATTGGTTATTTGAAAAATACATAGAAGACTGAATGGTTATCAGGGTAAGCATGTGTGATACTTTTCTTATGAATGTTCTTGACAGAGATTTTTTTTTTCTTTTCAACTTTTTGGAATTGTTTATGAAATCCACCAAGCATATACTGTGACTTGTTAACTGAAGAAAAAAGTGTTGCATTTTCTAAATGGAAGAAAATTTTCGTCTTCTTTTTAATGTCATTTTTCAATTTGCAGCCAGTTGTGAATTTGATTTAGTGAATTGTTTTCATAAATCTGTTTGCATGGAAAAGTTTGCAAACATATTCTGCTGTCATGTTTTACAAAGTGAAAGATTTTAATGGACGTTTGACAGTTGAAAAAACAGAATTTCAGGTTAACTTTTCGTGCATAAAAGCATGCATTTTTTTTTTTAGTTGTTTTAGATATATATGTAGCAATGTCTATTGCATTTGAACACGTTAACATGAATTTTATGAATTTATAAATTAACATAATTAATTTATACACTATATGGCTAAATGAAAATGTAATGTATGAAAACCGGCTATTGTGTTTGCATTGTTTATGGAAGTTTTGATTGAAATAATTAGGATGACATGGGCAAACATATTGCTGTTACCTGACGAAGGTAGAAATAAATAAAATTCTTGCCAAACTGCTCTGTATTTTTAAACCAATTAAGAAGAAACTTGGATTTTAAGTTTTACCAGAATTGTAATCAAAAGCTACTCTTTCAATTTTTTGCTTGAAATTTGTGAAAATAAATATTGCATTATTTTTTCTTAAACCTATTGTGGTATAATTTCTTTCCACATGTATATATTTGTATTAAATTGCATTCCTAAACATGCAATATTTGAATTCCATTTTCATGGAATTCGGACATTGACTTTGGATTGGCACACAAAATGTAGGAGAGAAAAACATGTCATGAATGTTTTTCCTTTCAATAGTCGGGATTATAAGTTTGTTTACAAACATTTAAATGGCATCCAACCTAAACTCCATTTTAATGTTCATAAAAAAAGGGAATGTTCATTATTAATGTTATATTTAAACTTCAATTTATTTTTATATGTCTAGGGCATTACTTTCCACTTTAATACTTGTTAAAAAGTAACAGCAGTGATTGTTCTAATTAAGAAAATTGTAGATATTGTGACAATATGATTGAATTGTTAAATAATAAATGTTCCTCATATTTTATCATATTGCACATTTTAGATGCCTTACTCTAACCTAGCATTTTTCTTGACTAGCCATCTCCGTTTTGAATGCCGTTTTCTCCTGCTACTTTTCAAGATACTTTTAAAATATCATTTGAGCTAAAATTAATGTGATCTGAACATTTCTGTTTCTTCTTTGATTTGTTCTTCATGACATCTTTCCCATCAAGATAAGTCAGACATCTGCAATTGAATAGTTTGAAATTAAATCAAGAGAATACTCAGTTAATCAGAAGTTGAAAAATTTCTTAAGTATTTGCCTTTTTAAGTTCTACAAAATATCAGGTATATATAAGTTAGATAGGTTTGTTGGTTTGGGGTTGTTGTTGTTGTTTTTTTTTGTCTGTGTGTATCTTTGAATTTTTACACTTTAGCCTTGTGTTTATCTACAAATCTAACAAGATCCAATTTAAATATTATCCATCTGGAAAGAAAACACGTTTTTCTACTACTAACTCATCATACGAGTGAGAAAATGAAATCCTGAAAGCATGCTTTTATAATACATTTTTACACTTTTGAGAATTTATCATTCGCTTCATGGGATTGTTCGGATATATATCATCAGTTCTCAGTCACAAGCTTGTTATTATTTATATTAATACTATCTTTGCAAATAGATAGTTAGGCTTTATGAAACATAAAAAAGCAAGGTTTAATAACTCTCGTGACTCACAAAAGTCATAAATATTATTTTGTTACTTTATGAAGTGAAGTTGATGGAACCCATGGTGGTTTGTTTTTTTTACTAGATGTAAAGAAATCTTACCTCACATTCCATTTTCTAAATAATTTTTAGACATAATTATGTCATAATTTTTAGCTTATTAGGTTTTAGTACCATTAAAAATATTTCATGTTATTATAAATGTTTCATTCCAGATCAATAGAAAAGAAATGTTTAACCTTTTGATTTTCTTTTCTAAAAATAAGTGTTGTAAATTGTGTCTCTAGCTTTAACAATCTTGCATTTTTTTCATGGTAAGTTATGGTCTTACAGTTTAAGTGGTTTCTAAGTCTTATGCTGACATATTCTTCTTTTCCATTTTCTTTTGTTGCAGCATCTGTTATGACAATATTGTCTTACATGAAAAGCTACTTCTCAATAATGCAATGTACTGTATAGTAGAAATAGAAAAGGGGTGGGGTACTTACAAATAAAGATCATTTCCATGGAATATCAAAATTTTAAGTTTCTAGCCTTTTGTGTCTTCCAATTCTGGTTTTTCATACACAAATAATTTCATTTAGATGTGTTGAAAGCCCATTTGTAGAGACATTTTAAGGCGTGGTTGATTGGAAAAAAAAAAATTTTTTTTTAATACATGCATGGCAATTTTTTACATTCTCAACTTTTTGTGTTCACATCCTTTATCTTTAAAAATATGCAATTTCCCCAAGTATTCTTTGGCTCATATTCTAAGAAAGTTATGCATTTAATTTTTTTGTATTTTTTAGCAGTTCAGATATTTAATTATGTATCGTTAATTTTATCAACGAATGGAATAGTCAAGAAGTAAGGAAAGATTTCTATACAGAGAATATGTTTAAGCCCACACTTATTCATGTCCGTTTTTTTGCTTTTTAGCTTATGTTGGTTAGAATGTAGATATTGTTTTAAAATTTGTCTTATTCCTCCTCATGTCTTTCACTGAGCCATTCTGTGGCTGACGATGCTGTATGTCTATGTGATGCATGTGAACTTGCATTTCACGATCAAAGATGACGCCAAAGACACACAAGTCCTGCATATTTTTTTTTCCCCTTTTTGGGTGGGTGAGGGGAATCAGAGAGCAGTAAGTTTATCAATAAGGCAGAATGACACATTTTTCAATACTTTTTTCATGCTTTTCAAAATTAAGGGGAATCATTTTACAGGTTTACGTACCACTTTTGAGAAGTATCATTTCATTTGATGAATAGGCAAATCCTTGCAAGGTTTGATTGTGGTTTAAAACAAACATTAGAAGGGAATGAGTTTTCCAACTTACAAGCCTTATTTTCTTGTGACCTTTTGCTTTAATATTAACAATGCTTTAATTTTCACAAGCTGGTGTGATTTACACTTTACTGCCTTTTCTATTTCTATTATTAATATTCTGTATACCAATAGCTACTTAACCTAAATATTCCTCGCTGTGCATTTAGAGAAAATATTAAATCCACAAGATAACTTTACATTTTGTAAAGTATATAATCACTGTGTGTTCTCATTTCTAATTCATTTAATTTTAATTAAAGTGATCAATATCTTTCAACCTTCAGCCTCCTTTTCGCACACTATTTTGATAAAAATAAAATGATAACGCACAAACCTTTTATCTTTCCAATGGCAAGATTAAAGCGTGTAAATTTTACGTTTTATTCTTGAATGTTTCATTGTTTTGTAATGCTCACACGCTAATTGTATAGATATCCTGTGTTGAGTTGATTTTTTTTTTAATCAATAACTTTTTTCGTTGTTTTATAAGTTTCAAATACATGTCTTCCTCTATGCTCTTAGTCTTTTTTTCTATTGAGTTTATCACAGTGTTCACTTTTTTTTTCCTGCTGCATTTGCTGTTAAAAGAAAGAAAATATGAAAATAATGGCCAGTGGTAATGCTCAAAGTAAGGGAATGGAAGTATTTATATTTTGTGCCTTTTCTCTATAATTTTCCAAGTTCAACTTACAAATACACTTATTAAATGAATTTTGGACACCTCAAAGTTTTTTTAATCAGTTTTAAGTTAGTCTTTTGGTAGTTTTTTGGTTTTAATTTTTTTTAATAGCTATCAGGTGAGCAAAATAAAGTCCTTGGATTTAAACTAGAACAATTTATTGTCAGTGGTAAATTTCTTTTCAGTATTTTTTTTTCCATGACGGGTAACAGGACACACAATGTATATTATCTTTTCACCTTGTGTGTTGCACTGGTTAGTAAATCCACATTTTTTATGCAATTGACATTGCAATTGTGTTTTTCATTTAAAGCATCAGTTTGGATGTTCTTTTTAATTTTGTGCCCTCGTCTATTGTTCCTTGATATTATTTTGTCTACGATTTTTTGTTTAACGGAAGCTACATGGTTTTCATTATGTGGGTAACTTTTTGTTTGCTGTGTACGTTTCAGATTTTATGCAGAGTACAGATGCTTTGATTTGTGCTAGATTTTTTTTCTTCTTTAAAACGCCATATTAGCAGTATTTTTAACCTGTTGTGAAACTTTCTCTGTATTTAAAAACGTAAAAAGTTAATAAAGATATGGAATGGTCAATGCAAATATTGTTTTTCTATCTTTTTTTTCTTATTGTATTGTATATTACAAGCAAAGCCTGAAGTCAGCCATTCCCCAGTACTTTCCGTTTTGAAAGTGTGTTTCTTTGAATAGAACGAAATAGCCAATAGTTATAATAATTATTTCCTTTTCACTTGCTCTCGAC
Organism: Elysia chlorotica; assembly: GCA_003991915.1. Classification (NCBI taxonomy): domain Eukaryota; kingdom Metazoa; phylum Mollusca; class Gastropoda; family Plakobranchidae; genus Elysia; species Elysia chlorotica. The sequence continues at coordinate 268,423 of RQTK01000375.1, read as the reverse complement.
TGGTTTCCAGGTCTAAACTTTGTATAGATCAAGGTCACAACCAAACTGACCCATATAATTTTATTTATAAGTTATATTCATATAATTAGTAATAAAGCAGTCGCCAACTTGAACCAAGGGACAAAAAACTGAACAGGCTTATTTTAACATATAAAAACGTTTCAGCTTATTGAGCCTTCTTTATTACACAACTGACAAGGTATTTTGTGTGTACATTATTACTTTTTTTTTAATGAGCTTGTTATAGTCAAGCATCCTAACAATACTGCAAGTTAGTGCAAAATAGGGTTTGCACATTTTTTTGAAAAATCAAACATTTTCTCACTATTCAACTCCATTTGATTCTTGGTAAACGAGGAAAGTCTGAATTAAAGATAGTTTATTAAAAACGAAAACAAGTGCACGTCTTTTAGAAAAAAAAATGGGAATACAGAAGTGAAAACTACGAAGACTTTACACTTCTTTTGAAAACTTTTTTTAATCTAATGCATCTCGCACCTCCAAGAATGACAACGGCAATTGGGCATCCCAGTTGTCCCACCTACAGTTGTGTCCACCTAATGCACGATGCAGTTTTGTTTGTCTTTTGGGGATCTTTTTTTCTGATTCTTGGCTGTCATTTGGGACCTTTTTCAGCTTCGTCATTGTCATATCATTCGGTAATTCTCTTAAGTTAATTCATAGTTGTCATGCCTTCTAGCTACACAGCCGAACCATTTCGGTAGAGCGTTCGTCTCTCAATCAGGAGTTACCGAATTGTCTCTGTGCGGCAGCACGTAAAATTGTCAGACGTTAGTCTTAAAACTCGTCCACCAAAAGCGTTAATGGATCCCAGACAAATGCGCATAAAAATTGTTTCCTTCCAAGAACTATCTCGAACTGGAACGAACTCCAAAGCAAGATAATTGACATTGAAAGTACAGACCTGTTCAGAAAGGCAATAGATGATGAGCATATAGCGTAGGCGTTAGTAAACTGTTGTCATTATTGTATTATTTGAACATTTGCAACATGGGCATGTATGCCTCTTGCATCTTAATTAATACGAATTACGAATTACGAAATTCAACTCACAGCGTAAAACTCTAGGCTAGTCATTATAATGAAAATACTTGTCGTTGAAAAAATCAGTTGTTACTCCGTTAAGTGATTAGAAAAATAAATAGTTTTCAGTTAGAAGAGTTTGTTGCTGGGGGGTTTTGTTGGGTTTTTTTTGTTCATCTAACGGAACGTGCGATTTTTTTAAAATGTATTACATTCTAAAGGAATGAGTATCTACATTATTATGTGTTTTGTCTCTTTCTATATATTTTTATTACATTGAACTACACCCCTCTCTCTCTCTCTCTCTCTCTTTCTCCCTCTCTCTCTCTCTCTCTCTCTCTCTCTCTCCCTCT